>CM068309.1:40447492-41047492 GCA_034768735.1 Schistosoma mekongi
TTGACAGCCTCTTCACAAAACTCTCCCTTAAACACTTTCGATACTCACAAGACAGGCCTGGATGCTGCAAAAGGAGTTTTTAATAATTCTTCCCAACACCCTGCTTTCAATGCATATCCCCTCGAATCCTCACCTAATTTGCTAATTCCTGCAAACGATGTGATATATATGCCATTAAATCCTACAAATATACCTCTTTCACTACAGCGGGCAAGTGTCTCTAGTAAAACTCCAAGTGGTGCTGCGCAGAGTTACGGTCATCCAATATGTCATGGCTTTATTTTTCCCAATTCAGCAAAAAGCCCAAATGATGCTGAAGTAAGCCAGATAAACATTCCAAATGTACAAAGTCATATAAACGATGCTTCTTACAGTATTCCAAGTCAGAATGTAAACGATATGGACACAAATGCTCAGAAACAGTTGCAACTCTTGTTGCTTCAAAAGTTAATTGAATTGCAGCTTGCTGAGCACTATGACTCACTTAAAGATACAATTCCACTGGCTAAGGAGACTGATGTTAAGTCTCAACACTCTGATTCATTACCGTGTTTTGTTCAGAATGCTGACTGTGACACAAGTTCTAGTCAAGCTTTGACCGTAAATAATGAACATTCAGATATGTCGACGTTTTTGGTCCCTGTTGAAGCCAAGTTTGAAGGAGAAAGTGGTCTCTCTTTGCACATAACTCCAAGAGACGATAGTAATAACGCAACTCAGGGAAGTTCAGTTACTGTAGCATGCCCGAGTCAACCCATAGTTTTATATCCATTTTCTGTGCAACAAGATAATTCTACAGATGATGCATTCTCTGCCAGTCAGTCCGTACCTGATGCCTACCCAAGTGAATCAACTGCTCAAACACTGACAATGGAAGATATACATCACTGCATACGTAGGGGCTCTCTTGAGTTCGCTCCTGAGCCAAGCAAAGATATAGTTGAGAGTATAAGGGGTCGTACGAGGCCAGGGTTTGTATTGTTGAGTGTTCGGCATGAAAAAATCAACACAGAAAACAAGGTTTCACCAAATTCCGAAGCGAATTTCCAAGAAGAGTATTCGTCTAATTCAGCTCCGTCTAATCTTGAAATGAAAAAGGTGACAAATACCAACATGTCAAAAAAGTTATCTAGGAAGAGGTTAAAACACATGAAAAGTGATGCAGAACACAAAAAGCGTTCCGTAAGACGTTCGTCTAAGTCCCTCTCGAAACACATTGAGGATGCTGCAATATCTCAGTCTCCAGTGGAATTTACGGAGGATGACCTTAAAGCTCTGTCTTCACAGTCGAGATTTCGTGTGACCAGATTTGCAGATAAAAAGCAAGCTTGGATAGCTCCCACAAAGGCAAGTTTTGCTGTGCATGATTTATGGACTACTAAACTCCCAGAATATGTGTTAAAATGTGCTGAGCATCTGAAATTATCAGGCTCTGACTTAGTCACATATGAAGGCAAACTTAGTGAAATGCCGTATTCCCTGGATGATATTATGAACGGACGTTGTGTAGCCTGTGAAAACTCACCACGTAAGTTTAATATTTTGATCAGTTTTACTTCAGTCATATTCCGACTAATTGTGTACTGAATAGGCCAAGCAATTACTTTTGTAGAATTTTGGTTTAAAACTATGGGTTTTAAGTTGTAAAGCAACAATTACAACTACTAAGCAGAATTATTATGGTTAACCAATAATCATGACTTTAATAGAAAGTGTGTTTAATAGCTTCACATATTCTGTTAGGGATCGTTCGAGCGGTTTTGTTTTTATATGGACCTAGTTCGTCCAGACGATGTTGCCAAACAGAGCTATGTACCCTGCTCAGTGAAACAATCATTGACAGACCAAACGTTTGATATAGCTTACATGTAACATATCTGATCGATCTTTGCATCAAATACTATGTGCAGACGACTATACATTACAAACAAATCCACATTTAAATAGATAACGGTGAGATCTTGTATGTTAGTATGACAACATTACCTTCCTTGCTGTCAAATGAAATTGAGATCCTAGTATTTACCAATTAAGGATATTTGCTGACTATTTGTTTTGTGTACATTTGATCTGGCTTATAGGGTCTGACATGACACATCTTTAAACAAGAATTGCAGAACTCATCCTTCGAGCATTTGATAGATTATCAGTAAATTATTGTCCTCGTTTATTGCGCTTACGTTCAATCCACACAAATATTAAGGCAGGAACCTTGGTTTTTTCCCTTGAAAACTGGAGACATTGCATTTTGTGTTGAGGAGTAGGACTAACAGAATGCTCGGTTTCTACAAACTTCTGTAATTTGTGTGTTTACTCCAGTCAGAATTGATATTATTTTCGAAAGAGCAAGTTTACTTTGACCTCTAGGTCGAAATATCTCACTTAAGTATGTCAATATCTAACAATTTTCTTCACGTCGAGCGTACTTCAAACAATTAATGTTATTAGAGAATGTATATTTCCACCTTACTTCTATTTGCATCTGATATTTTTAGAGTGGTTTGCAGAGATTCGATGTTACGTGTTTGAAAGTGTTTAATAAAGTAGCTTTAACCACGATATGGTCCGCAAAGTTATACGCTTCCATGCAATGTTAAGGTTTTGTTCTACTTCTACTACGAATTATTTAAGATCATTTTATAAAGTTGAGACCAGTTAAAGTCCTTCGGTTATCTTTTTGTACTATTTGTATCACTGGTGAACTTAAAAGCAAACCATTTTAGAATATGTTCATAGTGATATGCCATAATTACTCGTTAATAGTGCTTCAGAAGTTCAATTAAGCTTACTAATTTCCGTCTCGGATCATTACTACTATAGCTTTTGACGTAAATTGTCAGTATGATTCCAAATAATTCTGTATTAACATTGTCAGAACAAAGTTAATTAACTCAACAATCAATAAGAACGGGTTTTGTATATAGGAAGTTAAAGTAATGAATTTGAGCATAACTTGTGTAATTGACAGATTTGTTGAGTCGTATAAAAAATGTTACGAATGAATTATGTTCTAAGTGATAAATGTTTTACGCAACGACTTAAATGTCATAGACATTGTAAGTAAGTACGAAGTAAATTTACACTATAATTTGTTGTTATACGACTTAACAACACTTATTTAGTCGCTCGAATATTTTCTTTGTAAGAGTGGATTAACGTACTTATCGCTAACTTTTGATTGAAACGTTGATGACAGGTGACTTGATGTCAGCTAAAACGTTTAAGTCAATTACTCCTATCTAGAAAGATGGATACATTGTTGTATATTTGCTCAAAGATAGACTTAGTATGACAGCAGTGTGAACGTATTCATTATTTAACAGTTATCATTGTTTTAATCCAACTTCTTGTTGACTGTCTGTCTAACTACATTTCGAGTCGTTTTGGGCTTTAACTTTCTGGGTTGTTTCCGATTCACTTTAAAAAGGCCAACATAAACTTACTGTCTAAAAGTCACACTGATTTATCTCCAAAATGCAGTTGTTTGAAAATTGTCAGCAGATTGTAAGACTTCTAGCGAACACTGTCCCCGTGAGTGGTACTGCTACGTTAGCCATACATTATATTACTGTGTGCATCATACTAATCAGATTTGATTTAGTTATATAAAAAAAGGTTACTGATTTATTCCTCATATGTGTGAACTGAGATGTCTACAGACATCTTGAATTTTTCATCGTATTTCACAACATCATCTTAGTAAAAGTATACACACTTACTCATGTTTGTTAAAAATGAACAATTTTTGCATAAACATAGTGTACGATGAGCGTTGCAACACCAAACTTCTTAGCTTTGTGAGCACATTATAGCCGGATGGGTAGAATTCGTCACTGTGTACTACTGAGGAACCTCAGAATAAGAATGGATTGCTACTCATTTTTCTTTAAGCCCCAATATTCTTCAAGTTACCTTTTTGTCCTTTAGATGACAATTCTGCCATGAGAAATGTAAATATTTTCCAATAAAAGATATGTTCAAATGCTATCATATGTAGGGCGTTTTAATACGAACGATGCTGGAACCGACAGTTTGCTGAAGCGATACAAAGAAGCAAAATATGGTTGTAAACTCAATTAACATAGTATACAAGGTTATTGTAAATGTAGTCTTTGTGATTTCAATGTACTTGCAAGTTAACCCACTGTTTTGCACATTGTACTTCTTATAATAAAGGGTTGTATAGACAACTGACTTATTATATTATGAGGCTCTCTAGCAATACGCATACACGACCTCAGCAGAGCTCAAACCTAGAGTCTCAGGTTGTGTGTCGATTCGCTATTTATTAACACTACATTAATAAAATGAAAATGTAACCTCTGCGTGTCACACATCATACTTAACATAGTCATGTGGGTAAAACGAATATCTTTAATAATTAATGTGTTCTGTATCATAATACACTAATTAGCAAAGCCAAGTAAGAAAGAAACGATTTACAATATGAAATATGTTTCCTCATTTAAGGAATTATCATACCACGATTCCATGTTATAACATAAGGAAACAGTAATTTTTGCACCCTGTAAAACAATTATAGTTGATGATATAATATCTCCATTCTTTGGTCTAAAATGATCCTTGTTGATCATTCAGAGATCAAACCTAAGAGTCTCAGGTTGTGTGTCGATTCGCTATTTATTAACACTACATTAATAAAAATGAAAATGTAACCTCTGCGTGTCACACATCATACTTAACATAGTCATGTGGGTAAAACGAATATCTTTAATAATTAATGTGTTCTGTATCATAATACACTAATTAGCAAAGCCAAGTAAAGAAAGAAACGATTTACAATATGAAATATGTTTCCTCATTTTAAGGAATTATCATACCACGATTCCATGTTATAACATAAGGAAACAGTAATTTTTGCACCCTGTAAAACAATATGTTGTCACGAAATTATTTATGGTTTGTGTCATATTCATCTTTGTTTTTCTGGTAATAACCATATGATACATTATTTTAAAAGACAAAATTGACACTAATGACCGTTGATGATATAATATCTCCATTCTTTGGTCTAAAATGATCCTTGTTGATCATTCAGAGATCAAACCTAATAGATATATAAAAGTTAGATTATCAGTGTTCAATGAAATAAACTGACATTAGAAAATTCAGTGCCGTTTTAAAACGATATGTTTATATTTAATGTGATCTTATGGCATCATGTAGTGAAAAGTGAGTACAATCACATAGTAAATCCAATTACGTAGTCTGACAAGATGCATCACGTTGATTTTTAAGATGGATGGAGCTATGGAATTTTATGGTCACCCCCTAACCAGCATATAAAATGACTCGTTGCAACCTTTCTGATTCTTGTGATACAGTAATAGCATGAAAAGTTGCCGAAACCTGATGGATTCAGGGCAACAAGCATCATTTAAAAGCAGTTTGTTTTATTTTACGAGTTTTGATATTCTGGAATGCTATCTCGTACATGTAGGCACATTTAAAAGAATGTCAACCATCAATTGTTTATCGTCAGATGCGAAATCCACTGATTTTTGCAGTGTTGTTTGTGAAACTAATCTACTAAATTGAGATACATTTTGCTTGCTAACAAAAATATGTTATTTTTGCTACACACCTCTAGAATAATGGTCACATAGTCACCATGAAAATAAGCAAAACTTTAGTGTTGATTAAATTAATCTATTTGAGTAATCTTGTGTTGTTTTTGAGTGGACAAAATCAACTGAATTATTAATAATGGAGTTACGTGAATCTGTGTGTTTGGGGAGGGGTGAATTTGTTTTAGTGAAATTCTCTTATATTAAGGTCATATATGTTGTCATGGTTGGTTAGGTACAGGATTCTCTTTGTCAGTGAACTGCAAATTAAAATGTATGCGCACTTCTTATTTTTATTATCTTAATACATATAAGTTTAATTTGCATTGATGAATAGTAAACTAAAGTGGTAGACGCTAATCTCAGTTTTTGGCTATGCATACCTATAGAAATCAGCGATGTGTTTGTAAGATATATTCCAATGTGTAGAAATCGAAATTTCTGACGTTTTGCCACTTCATGTAAACCATCTCTTCACCGAATTAACCTAAAAATAATCTAATTGAATTAACTCAAGTTTAATTAATGCAAAGAGATAAAAATGGAAATCCTAATCGAAATATTTATTACAATTAAAATTCAAATCAGATCGTATTGAAGTCATAGTTATTAGAGTCGAGGGGATTTAAAGTGGGACATTTTTGTGGGTATTTGTAATCTATAACTGGGTGCTTCAGTTACAATACAACAAAAGACCCCACGCTGCTCTACGCAAACTGCGTTTATAGATTAGTTTAAAATTCACTGCTATTAAATCTTTCGTGTTTCCATGAGATTATTTCCAACACTTTTCATGTAATGAGATAGATAATCATTATTTCATGAGAATTTCCTGACGAATTCCTTAGTCACATATTTCAATTAATCAAGATGTAAATTAATCCACTATAGCTGTCAACCGCATTTTGAGACTATCATTTCATCAGATTTATCCTGATGAAATAGCTCTGCTTGGTCATTTACTGAACTCCTGATCTGAAATTCAGCGTTTACCAGTCAGTCATGTACAATGTAGAATGCGGTGCATAAACGCATCGTTCCAAGTCGCCACATCTCACCAATACATTACTACGTAGACCAAATCAATAGATGTAGTAGTTACACGAGGAGTAATAAGAAAATATGTGGACTTACAGAACATAACACAGTTGAAAATAAATACTTCGTAAAATGGAGGGTATGAGGTACTTTTGAGCTAATTAATTAGCAGTAGATTGCAAGTAAATGTGCCTGCACCACTGTGTCTGATTCTGACTCATGTCACCTAGACTCTCCAACTATTGACGACAAAAATCTAACGTAGGTTAACCAACTAGCCCACATCTATCAATAACGCTCACACATTTGAACACAATGCAGTGCTAAGCAGCTGGCTTGTTCTTTTATTGGTAAACAAATAACTCGTCTACACTTGGTGACTTAAGTTGTTGGAGCTTAATGAGCTTCTTGAATAGGTGCCGAGATTTTGTCAGACACCAACCTGTCAGGGTTGATGAGACTTCCAAGCAAGGTTGAGTGGTCGATGTGCTCAGTCGCATCAGTCCCTATCGTTTGGTTGAGTCTTGACATAGATCAATCTCAATGCAACAATTTGCATTTGGATTTGGAGTTGAATTCATTTAGCCAAATAGTAAAGGTACCTACTACTGGCAATTTGAAAAGATAAAGAGAGACAAAAATTTGATTGAGATGGTCTTGTGCAAATAGATAGGCTTTCCTGTTCAGGTGTTTGTATTCGTCGAAGATTGATGTTGATTGAGTTTCACTGAGTAGTCAACGGCTGGTTCGTTCTAGTATTGGGTTGTCCAACATTGCGCACTGTCGATTCCGTCAGGAGACTGAACAACTTATCTTAATATCAACCTCCATAAAATCAGCTCAATTCTATAGTAAAATATTAGATTGTTAGTGACTGACCTCAAGATGTGCCTGATATCAGTCACTATTGGAGAGTGACTACTAGTGGAGTTCAGATTTATCTGGTATGGAACTGTTATTACCATAAGTGGTGATTGATCGTCTTGCTATATCACAGAATGATGGAAATAGGAATCCTGCAGTTGGACGTCGGTGAGGGGCGCAGATTGTTAAGCGTTCTCCGTGAAACCACGAGATCATAAATCTGATTCCTATCGGAATCAGGGAACACAATGTTATGGAGTCTCTTATTAGAATGAGACAGCTATTTAATGCTTTCTTGTTTTCAATGATACCCAATCGACATCAATCTCTGATGAATACTGACGACAAAACAAACTTTCTTCATACCATTTATAATAAGTTGTGATTGATTTGTTTGCAAAATATTATTTCATTTTATGAATAAGTGCAAATCGGTGTATCTGCTTTGTTTTATCTCTTTGATTTACCATAAATCACATCATCTGTTTAAAAAACTAATAACAAATCATCACTATGTTTAGTGCTTATACAATGACATTATACGTGATTTGTGTGTAGCAACTAAGCTAAATTAGTTAGAAATGCATGCGTTTATTTTTGAAAAGAAACTAAATACGCATACGCTATCGGGTCGCATTGAACAATGTGCTATGTTGCATAGTAAAGAAGGTGAATAACTGCTTTCAAATGGTTATTTATTGTATTTTGCAACGTGATAGGAATGAGTTATATGTATCATTGTAGTCGAGAAGTAAATTTTATGTTTGAATGTGGCTTATGAACTCTGTTGATTCAACTGGAGGGTGAGGTATTACAGTGAAAGGAAATTAAATGTAATTAATAATGCGTTCGGTTCTTAATGGTATAAACAGTTAACTCACATTATTGTATTACTAGATGCAAAGATGGTAGTTTATTTAATGAAGATTATAGTGAACGATTTGAAGCAATTTTCATTGCATCCGACGGAATATATATTGTAGGCGTTGTGAAGCTTTGATGAAGTCATATGTCCAACAGAACTACAATTGATGTTCTAATTTTATTAATGCTAATCATATTTATATGTTTATGGGCATAATGTCTCGGAAGTTATTAGCATAAATGTAAGAAGGATCACCTCTTAAAGTAAACAGATAATGTATCACTCGTCAAGTAAATTTCATTATCTGACCTTTAGATATTCTCCTTGATAGGCATAACTTAGTGCATATCCACTATTATATTAGACAAAAGTTAATCAACTCTAGACAATATTTATCACATTACATCTTTACTTCGATTTCAACGGAATAACGATCTTTCTTTTATGATTCATGTTTCCGTGTGGCTCTGAATTACCATATGAACGTCTGTTAACAATGATTTAGTATGGTGGAGATGTAACCTAGAATTAACAATGGAATAATTGGAAACGATGATACCTAGAGTGAGAAAATTGTATTGACGATCTCATTAACAAGTGAATGAAATTTTGATTTCGATCTTAGCAGAAATTTGCATCACGAGTGAACGTTCAAACGCCTCAACGTATAACATGTACATTATTGAAAATCGTATAATCATTATTTGTGCATTGTATACTTAGTTTGTGTCATAAATATTTAGATGAATAAATTAGTGTATATGTAAATGAGTGAGGTGAGTATAACTTCGCTTTCATTTAATGTTATATTAAATCGTATTGTTTATGTGGTACTACTACTACTACTGACTGTTGAAAAGTGATATAATTTGTTTGGGCCTATTGTATATTAACCTGAAAATTAACCAAGTAGTACGGATGTAACAGCTTGTGAAATTTCGTATTTTTCATTAAATTAATTCAAGATATGTCGCATTAGTCTGTTTTACTAACGGAAGTGAACCCAAATATCACTCGTTAGGCTTAAAGCAAAACTGTTTATTATGGGTAGAATTGAATTTAAATTATGATTGTTAAATGGCAGCCAGACGAATGTTTTGTCTTGTAGAATTAACGTTTACAGAATCACCAACTATTCAAATTTATAGTAAACTCAAATGTCAATATTAGTTATACTATGGACTTATACAAACGCTTTGCTACATAAAACCTACATAAGCATTCTTATTCGAAATTGAAATAAATAATACTTTAGGAAAGTACACTATTTTTTTACATTTCGTTCTTCATGTTTTAGGCGAATGATTATATAATCTTCTTCTAAATCAATTTATACAATGAATACACTATGAAAGTTGCTATTTCGTGTTATAATAAATTAACGTTTTTATTTAGTTGCTAAATAATTTGAGTGTATACTCTTCTCACTGTGGATCTATGACAATATTTTTAACCAACAAAGATTTTTCTGCTCTAAATATCTGCTCTTGAAAGCCTTCAATTAAAGAATACGATATCATTATTCTTAGCATCTTTATCTCCTTTGATGTTTAAAAGTAAAAAAATGCTTTACATAAACGTGTACACATTTATAAAATAAACTTTATGGCGGATTAAAGGTTAACTGTTACCAACTAGAAAAAATTCACAACATTTATTTCGTCCTTCTTGGGTTTCATCAACTGAATTCACATTTATACTAGTGTTGATATGCACACCAGGACACTTTTAATAAGTGATCTTTGATTTCCTTAATATCAACATTTTCCTTACATAGGCATCATATTATTCTACTCTTATATAGGTGCCTCTTATTCGAAATGAAATAAATAATACTTTAGGAAAGTACACTATTTTTTTACATTTTCGTTCTTCATGTTTTAGGCGAATGATTATATAATCTTCTTCTAAATCAATTTATACAATGAATACACTATGAAAGTTGCTATTTCGTGTTATAATAAATTAACGTTTTTATTTAGTTGCTAAATAATTTGAGTGTATACTCTTCTCACTGTGGATCTATGACAATATTTTTAACCAACAAAGATTTTTCTGCTCTAAATATCTGCTCTTGAAAGCCTTCAATTAAAGAATACGATATCATATTCTTAGCATCTTTATCTCCTTTGATGTTTAAAAGTAAAAAATGCTTTACATAAACGTGTTAACATATATATATATATACAATCTTTATTTATTTGTTGGTAATTTGTATTAACCTATGGAATTATCAATCTCGTCGCTATAGTTTCATTTTCTGAATGATCTCCACATCTATTGACTGTTACTTTATTGCTCTACTCTCTTGTGTTGCACCAAAATGTTTGCATACAATTTGCTATGTGCTATGATGATTTACAGTATTTAAGTTACTTCATGTTTTTTAATATGTTTAATCACCATAATAAGAAAGTTTTGCAAATACGCTTTAATTTTGTAATAAAAATGTAGTACCGACAGAGTCGTTGCGTAAAATTGTAGGCTTTGGTGCCTAAACTCATTCATAATGTGATTAAGATTTTTATTGCTCTTAAAAATGCATAAAAATTGAATAACACTTAACAGCTTATCAAAACTTGAATAACCCTTCTACTTCAAATCAAAACTTACTAACTGGTTTGAATGAATATGTGATGGTAGACAAGATTTCTAGTGCAGAAGAATGGTTTTCGTTATACTGTTTCTTCTGCGCTGGATAGTTTATTTGAGAGGTTTTCATTGTCATTCTGGAAGACTTTATGGGCTCAAACTTCTAATAGAAGTAGCTAATTTAGTGTTCTTCACAAGCGACTAGAAGCTCATTCTGTCGATCATGAATCTAACTACTTGTTTTCGACACATATCTATTCATATTTTACATATTTATGCTGGCGATTTCAAACATAGGTTTGGTTAGGACCTTATACAGATGAAAACACAAACGTTTGAAGCTTGGCATTCAGATCATTTGTCGATCACTAAGCATATTAAAATAGTTGAAATTTATTAGCCAGTTAGAGAGCTAATAAGTAATTATAAAGCTACGGATTAGGTTGGGGTGGAAAGGAATTTAAATAAACGTGTAGAAAATGACGGGACAAATGCTAGTAAAATTGACTAATCAAACTAAAGTTTGATAGAAGTTACAAGACAGCTGCAAAAAAATTCTCATAGCCTACTTGTGTCAAATGTTGCATCCGATAAAGTCGTCTAAAATGACAATGAAAGCCCTAATAATTATGCCACTCAGCCCAGAGAATTCTGTATAGCCAAAAAATGTATGTGTCAGGATGTCATGTTGGTAATAACTGAGTTACTACTGTGTCGACATGGAGTGAAAACGTCAAAGATGACAGCATACAGAACATACATTTCAGAAATTTATTAGGAGTACACTATTTTGTAAGGGAATCTTACTTCGTTCTACTTAAAGTGTACAGTTATGAAATGATAGATGATTGCTATTAATTATTATCTGGTGGCTAGCGAAGCAAACAGTTTGCTTCAAATTTGTGTTACTGTAATGATAGAGATGTTGACAATATGTCATTATTCGCTTTTCGACTTATCGATGCATAATAAATACTGATCGTATTCAACTTTTTATGATTTATGACGAGAAGCGATGAATTGTATAAAAGCTTATTCGTATTGGTGTACTGACAATAGGAGTTTATTATAACTTTATTATGATTACGGAATCAACGTGATAATCTCGATGAATGACTCTTGACACTAAGTAACACGGATTGGAATCGATCATGATGGAGCAAATATATTCACTCTTTATGTTCTTCTAGATTTTACGCCCCATTATTATTTCGTACATACATTTTATTCGTTTCTGCCTACTAAATTATAACGTGTTAACGATCCATATTTGCTCTTGTCGTGCTAATGTGGTATGACAAGTTGCCACGATTTGCACTGTCCATGAATTAGTAACTGATATATTATTGTATTTTTCAATGAAAGTAACATAGTGCATCACCTCATTATCAATTACTTTGCAGTAACTTACTACTAGTGTACATTGGAGACTAGAATTTACATATAGTTCTAAGAGCTTTATATATATTAGCAGCAGAGTAGTTCTTTTACAAAACATATACACAGAAAGATTGGAAGTATTCTAAGACTTAAATGTATTTTCGTAAACTATTTAAACCAATCACAATATCGTAAACATAAATCACTCAAATTTAATATATTTACATAGATTGATGAAATATGTTACGTCTACAATGAACGATCCGGTTTCACACAATTCAATTATGTCATTTCTATTTAAGAAACTTAGAATACATTAATTAGAATAAATAAATCTGATAGACTATTGAAAGTTTCATTATAAAGGATATTTCTTGGTTGTGTTACTTTCTTTTATGTATTGTACAAACTCTATCGACTTGTTAAAGCTTAATAGTTTGTTAACATTCAGATAACATAATCTTCAATTGTTATTTAAACAAGTTATCTGTATTCAGATTTTATAAAATGTATCCCTCCCACCGGATTGAAATGAAACTTTTGATAAACGCTGTGAATGAGTACATTTATAATTGTGTGAGAAAATATATCAATTATTTTTCTGAATATTTTAATTCAGCTAAAGAAGTAGTACACATATCGTTGTTTTAAATATTAATGTTAATGGTTGATATAAACGAAATCAATTATTGAATACTGATGTTATCAATATTTCATATAGTAATATATTTGGTTCCAAATATTTTTATTGTTATAAACTTATGAGCTGGGTAAGTTAAAAACCAAGTTATTGTTGATAAAGTTTAATAAAATTCAATCCATATTAATGTGTCTTAAGTTTGGAACCATGAACTTATGATTTTTTATGAGTACCTGTTCATATGCTATACTAGGTTGAAGCATTAGCTATAAATCAGTTTACTCCTGTATTTCAGTGTAGTTAAGCGCTTACCTTGATGTAGATTAGAGATTCATCTAATTTTACTAAGAATAGGCGTTTGCAATAGGTTGTATACAGTCATGTACTGAGTGATTACTAAAGTCAGTGAATTGATCTAGATGACACAGCCACAGTAAATATGTCACAACTATGACGTATTTATAAGTAACTTCTGTAATTATAAAGTACAATTTACATATAAACCTTTCGCTAGTGTACTTATTTATGATTAAATCTTCAGCGACATTTAAGACTGAAATATTTTTAGCAGAATTGCTAACGAAAATCTTATATTAATAGTGAATCAATATGGAATGGTTGACAGAGCAATACACAACTTTTAACAATGGCTCGATATTTGTAGAATATTGTCAGTTGACCTTTGCATTTACTATCCATAAACCACAGAAGAAGAAACACTTGAATGAGCCAAACCATTCAGTTATGAGGATTACGGATTTATTTATTTCGCATAGTCGCATATATACATAAATGAACTATATATATATATATATATATATAAATATATATATAAATATATATATATATATATATATATATATATATATATATATAGTTCATTTATGGAAAATGACATAGAAACAGTGAATCAGTTAAAAGAAGGATGGAGAGGGGGAATTAAAAGAATATAAAATCAGTAGGAACGAAACTTTCCATTCATATACAAATAAACTGCATAAGATAGTCTTTTGAAAAATAATTCTTCAGGTTTAATCCTTCTTCATAACTCATCCATTATGATAAAAGAAAAATCTACCAATTACTTCGTCAAAATATAAATCTCTATACAATTTGGAATATGACTAAATATGTATTAATTCCATTGTCCTTTATTAACTGTTATAATCAGACCATTTCTCGAAATTCAATATAACACATCACTCACAGGTTCAGCTAAGCATTAGTAAGCTAGGAAATGTTTTATCGTGTAGACAGAAACCGCATTAAATAAAGCTTTTAATTAAAAATGTTAGAAGTATTATATTTGCGCTGACTGATTTTGTAAGTTACAGACTGGCTCTAGTTGAGTGCCACTGAAAACGAGGGTTCTCTGGATAGCTATTTCATTCTAATAAGGGACCACATAGCAAAGTGTTTCTTGACTTTGACAAGCATCAGACTTAAGATTTTACGGTCTCACGACAAACACTTAGCAGTCTGCACCACTGGCTTAATGACCAGTGGTAGAATTCACACTTCCAGCAATTAGTGACATAGTTTGACAATCATTTACTACCACTAGTGACAACTGTCTCACTTTAAAGAATTCTGAACTCTGTCACTCGTGACTTCTTACAAGTGAAGTTAGTTGTTAATCAACTGATTTTCACAAATGAATTGAAGCATTTTTGTGGAAGTAAATATTAAGTTTAATTGATTATATTGATCACAGATTGATTTCTAAATTGAACGAGTGCACTGCTGAGTAGTTTCATACTATTATGAAACAACTTCATAGTGCTCCCTGGCTTTCAGTAGAAAGCAACCGACAATCAATTAAACTTAATACCTACATCCACAAAACTACCTCAATTCAAGCATTATATTTAAATGACATTAATCCTCTTCTATACTCCTTACATGCTATAGTAGTTTACCTCGACAAACAAATTATCTATTTTCAAAGGTGACCAGTTCATTTACACTGTTTACGGGTAAACATGATTACTTCCTCACTCCCCTCCCCACTCCACTGTCTTCAGTAATATCATATGCTCTAAAATAATAGTACACAATACCATGTAGTTTATACTCAATGTCATGAGAATACTAACATTTACATTGTCATTGGATTCAATTTTATATATATGCATATTATTAAATATTTTATACTTTAGCAAATAACGTCACTTACTGAATAATATTCAAAAATAACTCTTGTTTTAAATCATTCAGATTAAACATAAAACAATAAAACTTGTATCAAACAGACACTAAGCTTAACTACTTAATTCTTGTATTGATTGTATCCATTTATACTTTCAATGAATAATTTCAAGTTGAAATTAATTCAATATTAAATTCTTTTACTTATTTTCATTGTCTATCGATTTAGGAAAAAGAAAACACAAAATAAAACACATAGTTTCTAACTTAAATGTTATAATATTTTCTATGTAGTAAACATTGAAAATATAAAAAAAAATAAGAACAATACAAAATAAAACTAAAATCTTGACATTTGAAAGTATTTATTCGTTTAAATAAGAAGAAATACAAAATAATAAACATATATTTTTAATGAAATGAATTAGACTACATTTTGATATTGATGAAATAGACACATATACGTATATATAATCAATACAAAATATTTCAGTGTATAGTTTCATCTCCAAATACAATGAATTATATAATAAAAAGAAGAGGTATTAGACAAGAGTGATTTTGAAAGAGTGAAACTATTCTAAAAGGATTTTGTTGAACATGAAACTTAAGTATAATCAGAGCACTTGGGAAGAGCTGGCAAGGAAAGCCTAGGACAGAGTTGATTGGAGAATGCTGGTGGGCGGCCTATGCTCCACTTGGGGTAACAGGCATTGATTGATTGAAAGTATAATCAGCATTAACATAGAACCTAGCATATATGTGCATTAGTTCAAGTTACCATACCTCTATGGCACCACAAGATTAACACCACCACCATTAGTAGAAGTTACTTCAATAAAATAAAATAATAATAGTAACAAGGAGTTTAATCATATAGAATATGGTTTAGGAAGCGTGGAAAGAAAGTTATGGAATAATTTAAAGCTCATGATTTAAGGGAGGACAATGAGTAAATGCATCTGCGCCACTGTGATCGATTCTGGGCCATATCATTCAGGGTTTCCAGCCACTGGTTACGTTAATCAATAACTATTGTTGTTGTTGTTGTTAATTGTAGTCAAATTAATATTATAGATGAAGTGGTTATCAACATTCAAGCCTTTCTGTTAATCAACAGTTTCCAAAGTGTATTCAAATGTATTCCATCACTTCTATTCAAACTATTGAAATTTCACTTATATATACACATTAATTCATTTGTCAATTATTCATTAGGTTCAAGAATAATAATTGACAGATGAATTACTGTGTATATATAAGCGAAATTTTAATATATATTTACGTTGGATTGTGAGTGGCAAGTGGAATCCAGGACGCGCGTTTCGTCCTATTTGGGACTCATCGGCTGGATGTACCTGCATCCTAATGTTGATGTTCACACTTGGATTCAAACTCAGTCCGTTTGGTGCCAAACGACACCGCGTTCACCACTAGGCTACTGTGTCCAGACAGTCACACTTGTGCAACGGGCATATATATGTAATTAGGATAAGTTTGCATTTTCCCGTTGATTTGTAATAGACTGAAACTGGCGGTAGCGTTTGGCACGAAGCGGACTGGGTTCGAATCCCAGTGTGAACATCAACATTGGGATGCAGGTACTTCCAGCCGATGAGTCCCAAATAGGACAAAACGCGCATCCTGGATTCCGAAAGTTTAATAATTTGAATAGAAGAGATGGAATACATTTGAATACACTTTGGCAACTGTTGATTAACAATAAAGTTTGAATGTTAACAGTTACTTCATCTATAATATTAATTAAACTACAATTAACAACAACAACAGTAGTTATTGATTAATTAAATAATATACTTATTGAACTTATCGCCAATTATTTTATTTATGAATCATCATGTCCATTGGCATTTTTAATGTAAACGTATGTTTTAACTACATACTTAACTGATTCATTTTTTCCACCCATGGCCAAAAGCTTAACTTGTAATTGTACTCAATAACATTAGGAATACTCACAACATTACATACATACAGTTTACTGTTTGTTCATGCTTACACACATTTTCACACATTTGATTTATTAGGATGAACTTGTATATTCCCGTTGATTTGTTATAGATTAGAGCTGGTCAGTTACTGTTGCTATATATGCATCCTAATTGGATAGCTTCGATATAGCGAATTATTTACAAGCATTATTTGAATTGGATTGCTACTGGTAAGTTGAATCTAGGACGCGCGTTTTGTCCTATTTGGGACTCGTCGGCTGGATGTACCGGTATTCCAATGTTGGTGTTCACAGTGGGATGTTCACAGAGGCTGACAAGCTTCAGTCTACAACAAATCAACGGGAATATACAAGTTCATCCTAATATCAATACACCAGTTGCACAAATATGACTATCTGGATTCAGTAGTCTAGTGGCGAACGTGGTGGCGTTCCACACGGAAGGGACTGAGTTTGAATCCTACTTGAACATCAACACTAAGATGCAGGTACGTCCAGCCGACGAGTCCCAAATAGGATGAAACATGCCTTCTGGAATCCACTTGCTAGTCACGATTTAACTTAAATAATATTTAACCCAGATTTATTATAACAAATAAAATTCATTTGCAGAACATATTTGGACAAGTGGATTGCTTGGATGATCAATTTGGTAGGTGAAAAGTTGGTGTTTTAAGAATTTCAACTAGCGAGATTATTTCAAATACTATTATTGCTGTAAATACATATATCTTAATGTGAAAATCAACATTGGGATGTAAGTACATTCAGAAGACGAGTTCTACATAGGATAAACACACGACTTGGATTCCCCTAGCCAGACACAATCCAACTCAAACATTATGATTAATAACTATATCGTGGCAATTCGCTCAGGATGCATATATGGCAACAGAGGCTGACCAATTTCAGTCTATTACCAATCAATAGGAAGAAACAAACTCATCCTAACTACATGTATGCTTAATAGTTTACTAGGTTGATAAAATAACAAACTCTTATTTAACTATCACTACTTGAAATGTTTTCAGTTTATAATTTGAACAACTTCAGTTTATAAAGTATCCTCAAATAACTATTAAAAGAGAATATAACATACAAGTAAACAGAAGCCTTATATTACAATGTACAGTTAATAAAGATCTATTACAATGAATAATTAGATTTGGGGAATATTCTGGGAAATTCTTAGCAAACGATGCATCTGAAATTACTAGGTAGAAAGCAGAATACTTTATTCTTCAAGTTACTATTAAAAGATGATTATATCCGGTAAAATTTTGTATCACATCAGTTATGGAATACAATCAGAACATTTAATGCTGCTAGATTGTTTCCTTTGTTTTCTAGTCAACTAATTTTGGTGTCACGAAACAAAGACAGATTGACAAAATCAGTCACTTCAATGTACATTTATCATATCAGCTGCACATATAGGGATAGATGCATCTATCGTACAATTAAGCGGTTTCATCATTTTATTTCTGAACACTATTAGTTTAATGGTCAAAGCTAAATAATTTAAAGTACAGTTTTCTCATATATGGTCTATCCAGGTCCTTATTTTCTAAAGTGATATATATTATGCCGTCTCATACACACAATGGGAGCAATCATAATCCATGTAGATTAATTAAATCTTTGTATTTATTAACGTTTGTATGGCTTCTTACTCAGCCTTAGCCATCAAACTGACTTCAAACGAACATTAACACTCTTTGTTAACTATTCTTATTATTCATCCCCATTCTCTTATTATTTTTAACAGTTAAGAGATTCATTGCAAACTCACTCTTCATCTTCATTCTTAGGTAATCGACGTGCGTAGCTAACTTATTTCCGAATCTAATTTTATGTCTTCATTATAACATAGTCACTGAAAACAACAAACTGATTCCTAAAATGATCAAACAGCATCATACAATCAATCTTAACTATTTACTGACTTTCTTATTTCGTTTAGTTACAACTATTGTTATTATTGTTAGCAGCAGTAGTAGTAGTGGTCGCAGTAGGTACTCCCCATCATTTGTTGGTATTTTCAAATGCAAATAATAAGTTAGATTTTAGTGTTGAACCTTCATGAGGAAATGACCAAAAATGATTTCTTCACTCCATTCGTGTTCTGTATATTCTACTGCATGAGATCGTAACTGACACATTCTAATCTATTAATAGTTATTAGACAGTACGATTAAATTGATTAGGAGTAGTTGTGGAATTACCATACCTAACCTTCATTTAGTGTTCATTGTTATTCATCAACAAGGCGTTAATGAATTGTTAAAAAGACGAATGGTCTAAAACATAAAGTATTATTAGAAAATCACTTTCTTGTATTTCACTACTTTAGTTCAAAGTTTCTTATTGAATTCAGACTGGAACTTATTCAAATGAATAGATTGTCTGTTAAGTGTTATGATTATTATACAATAAGTAGTAGTTAATTCAATATCACTTAATTTTCATTGTTTGCTTAGATTATCGTTATTATATCTTCAAAAAACTTACTCTCAATCTTTCATATTAATCTGTTACTATAACTATAATCAGTCGACTGGGTTCATTCACATCTGTTCAGAACAAAAGTACATGTTAGAATAAGTAACAAGCAACGATCATTTTATTATATAAGTTAAATTGTAACTGGCAAGTGGAATCCAGGACGCGTGTTTCGTCCTATTTGGGACTCATCGGCTGGATGTACCTGCATCCCAATGTTGATGTTTACACTGGGATTCGAAATCAGTCCGTTTCGTGTCGAACGCCACCACGTTCACCACTAGACTACTGAGTCCAGACAGTCACACTTGTGCAACGGGCACATTGGTATTAGGATAAACTTGTATATTCCCGTTGATTTGTTATAGACTGAAGCTGGTCAGACATTGTTGCTCAGGATGCTCGTATAGCAACAATGGCTGACCAGCTTCAGTCTATAACAAATCAACGGGAATATACAAGTTTATCCTAATGATCATTTTACTTTGTGATTACATATTTTTGATTATGTAGTGAAATTATTTAGGCAAATGATTTCGACGTGTAAACATGTACTATTTAGTATTCGGCATACATTCTCTATGAGCCTACATTATACAATGTATTCATTCATTTTAAAATATTGCTCAGTAAGGTAGATGATTGAACAGCATCAAAATGTTTATTTGTTTAATTTCTTTATTTTTTAACATCATATGTAGATGTTTTATTATTTAACTTGATTGACAAAAGATTTATGTTATTTACCTTGAGGTGCTTTAACCCAGCAGGTAGTCTATGTAATGAAAGAACATATGATTTAAGAAAATATTCGAAATATTCATTGTTAACTGATTTAAACAACACAACACAATGTACATATTTACAATTTAGTTTTCTAATTCTTTTGCTTACATTTTAATATAAGCAACATATTTCATCGGTTGTATGTCGATAAGTTAACAATCTAATTTCTACTATGACTGATGAGTAGAAATGATTTCGAATTTATCACCTTCATGATACTACGCCGGTTGGTATACAAATCAAATTTACTTGAATAATAATCTAGACATTATCATTTGAATGTAGTTCAACATATAATTTAATCTAATACATTTTTTCATACTAATTCTTTGACATTTTTTTCGGAAAACATTTTATTTCATCAGGGTTCTTTTTAAAACAAATAGTATACTAACCAGATATGTTATTGTTATATGCATATAAGGAACGATTTCAAATAATCTTCCAATTGCGTCAACTGGTTCCATCAATTTTTTCAGTACTTGGAAGTCAAATAAAAAAGTATATTTCACCTACTACACTACAAAATTTAATTGTAACTTTAAAGGCAGGACTAAAGAATGAGGACGAACTAATGAGATAACGATTTTTATCTCAAGATCATAGCGTATAGTTTAGTTAACTGACGAGTTTTCACATGTTAGCTAATTTTAACGAGATAATCATTGTTAGCTATTTGCAGGTAAACAGTTTTTATCTAAGAACATATTTGTGTGACTGTGGTAAATCTATACACCTGGGTGAATATTTAGAGAAGCATGATAAACTCATATTTCGACGTCATAAATGTTGGTTAAAGAAATCACTAATATTCGCTTCATTCATTATGCGTTCCGAAATTTCCCTCTAGCAGATAACGATTCTGGTAATGGATTGGTTATCGGAGACACCTGTGGCCTTAGTTATAGTAGGTGTTAATGAAGTTACATCTGTGCAGTTGGATCAATAATGCAGAGAAGTCTGTATGGAGATACTAATGAAAACACCAAAATCTTTGGGTAGTGTTGGTAAAATTGTTTAGATTGATGAAACGGTTCTCAGAAAGGGAAAATTTAATCGAGGACCTAGCATTCATAGAGTATGAGTAGGTAGTTTTTGTATCACAAACTAATGCAGATATTTGGTATTTTTGACCAATATTTCGAAAAAGGACTCTGAAAAGACTTTTGACTGCATGAAGTCTACTTTAATCCCAATTATTAAGAAATTTGTCGAACCAAGAACAACAATTTACACCGATGATTTGAAGTCATACAAGTGTCTATCAAAACATTGATATACTCATCTTACCGTCGTTCACAGTTGGCACTCATTTGATCCGATAACACAAAATTCACATAAATAATAACATAGAATCTATTTGGTCTAGATTAAAAAACTGTTCTCTCAAATATAAACGAACTCGTGGCAAATCGCTTTATAGCCACATGGATAAATAATATTACAGAAATTACTTCGATTTTAGATGTTTACAACTCTTGGATAGCCTTGAAGCATACATTATTTATGTAAAATTATTGTATACATTTCAGTATTACTACATTTTGGTAGTTTTTTCTTACAATAATATCATTCCATCCTAAACCGCTTTCTTATTGGTCACTTTTCGCTTAGCTAATGCTTATCTAATGGTGAAACAAACGGTCGCTTAAGCTCCTACCTGTTCTTTAATTCTGCCACTTCCTAAACCAGAGATAATGCATGAAATTACTCTTTGTATAGAACAAACATAATTGTTTATAGGAACTTATCAACTTCATAGTTAAATCTACGAGAAACAATTCAAGTTATTTGTAGAACTAAGTAATATATTTTACAATATTCCAGTGAAGAGAAATCAAAATTTCTGACATTTTGACACCTAGTGTAATTTGGTTATTTATTATCTGAAGAAGCAACTTATATTAAGTCGTAAAACGTAGGAAATTTTAATTTCCGTTCATTGGAATATTACAAATATGTACTACTTACTTCTACAAACTACTTACCCAATACTTAATTTATTTGAAATATTCAAGTCTAACCTTAGTAATAGTGTCCATAATTTAGATGATCATTTATTTCGTATTATTCTCTACGGTAAATTATCATATAGAAATCTAATAAGCACAAAATTGATTATAGGTAAAGTTTAAGTTTTGAGTAAATACATTTTCGTAACAATTACTTGAAATTAATCAGGAATTCTAATTAAAATGTGTCATTGGCCGGGGGGGGGGTAAATCATAGAATGATTATCTTGTTAAGTGTACCTTTGGAGCTTATAGGACACATAAAACTGCTAATGTCATTGTCGTAATCGATTAGCTATGTGGTCAGATTTTACATGTATATAAGGGAAATATAAACTGACTCTGGTTATTGGTTTTGTTATCATGTGTTTTTTTATCTAGCTTAGGGCTGATTTACTGAGACAGAACATTCGGTATCTTATTGAGCTAATGGTTCTAGCAAGATTATTATTCCCTATATAAAGTATTACCCCTAATTTTTGAACCTCATTATTTTAAACGTGAAAAGCTGAATTCCGATTTTGTAAGCCAACAGACCTTACTTTTAATATACCTAAAATGTGTTTACCTCTGTCAAGTCATTTAACATGGTACACCACCTAAATTAGTTAGACTTTTCCCTTTGGTATGCATGAATGAGGTTATATGTGGTTAAGCAGTTGATGTACTAACTTTAGTTTAGTGACGCTGTACGCTATTCCTAAGGACGAAAAGATAAAGTCATTAAAAGATAGATCGACATCAGTCTTATGGTTGGATTAAGTCAGTTGATAAAATAGAAAAACATGTGGTTAATTTAAGTGTAGTCATCAGACGCAGAGTAAATCAACTTCAATTCAATAACAGTAAACAGATAGTAAAATCTTTCACTTAGATATTTAAAGACAGTTTAATAGCAACTTTAGTAAGTGTCTCGCACTCGACAAATACATCGTCAGTTGAATGAAGTTGGAAATCTCAATCTTTGAATGTCGATAAGATTGGCGGTCTAAACGGTTAAAAGTTTGCTAGGAAACTTTTATTAGAAGTCCAATTACAGTCAAGTTGCGATATCACATTCAAATTCAGGATTTGTAATTATTTGTATTAGAAATATCGGCAATCTAGATTCTTTCTCTTCCATCTCATTATGATATTAGGCGTAAGAACTAAAATGGTCCTTTGGTTTACATAAATCTGTTTTCATTTCCTGTTGATATAAGACTCAAAAGCACTTATTTGTATTCAGTGAATCTCAGACAGATAGCACACTAAATGATTATAAAGTTTAGAATTTAGTTAGAATTTGAAATTAGCATACACTTTAGTAATCATTTTGTGATGCATTTAAACTCTTCCAGTATTCAGAATAATACATATTCTTATGCACATTTGATTATTCAATAAACAGAAAACTTTAGAAATATTACACTTGCATGCTTATACTACTAATATAACTTCAATGAATTGCTCATCTACCTTTCATACAACCAGAAATGATATTTCACTTTGTTTCTGTATTATAAATGATTGTAGAAGATCATAATAAGATAATAAATAATAGATGAGGGTAAAATCACAATCATTCCAAGTTTTGAAGTTGTCAATTCGTGTAAAAGTACCTATATCTGGTATGTCTGCTAACTATACGCAAAATCCCAATCCTATCTACTTCCGATAACCTTAAGTTAAATCTACAATTCGACATTAATACATGGAAAAGACACGAACACGAGGTGAACTCTTTATTCCAAGTAAGAAGAAGAGTGAGTTATGTACAAAATATTTCTTTATTTATAGTTTTATGAAACAATAAAAGCATCATCATAATCCATCCGATCAGAACCCAATAAAAACATGCCACATCAATATTCTGGAGAGTTCTGTCGATCAGTGATTGCATGGGATGTCTCCGGTTTTTTCAAGGATCCAATAGGTTTCATTGAGGTTTCTGGGAGCCGCCCCAATAATAATAATATCAACGGATATTTAGTGTACTGAAATAGGTTCATATCAGTTCATAATTATAATTACATTTATGATGAAAAATGTCATATTCCACACAGTATAGTATACATAGTTTAATTTAAAACGTTAAATGTCATTTAGTGAAAACATAACAAACTGTATTATAACAACTGTTCTAATTATCTAATTTATTATCATATTTCCTGAAAATAAGATATAAACTTCAGTTCTAAAGTCTTTAGGGAAAATTGTTTTGTGTTCTGCTTCACTATTATGCACTATTATCGACTGGTATATAACTTAAATGATAAAGTCAATGTCACTAATGATAAATATTGTTTATAAAAATCTCATTATTAATGTCTTTAAATGATTACATAATTATGGTGATGATTAAGATTTGTAGCTTATGAGGTTGATTGAATTTTCTGTCCATTATAGCAATGGCAATTTATATAATTGTGGATAGTTTCTATACACTTGAATATACACGATATTTAGTAGGGTAGAACTATAGAACAGGTGGTACATAGCAAGCAGAAAACAAATTATGATTTCAAGTTTACTGAGCACATTTTGGTTTTATATACTGATCATTTACTGTATGCTAATTGATTCAAATGAAGAAATGCTGATTAACTGCTTTCAGAAGAAAATTTCATTTATCAAGACCTTTTTATTTAGCTTAGGTAGACATATGCAACTAAATATATATATATATATATATATATATACATAGCGTAATAGCATCATAGCATAATAGCATCATTTACCAATCTAGTGTGTAGGTAGAACTGTATTGATTGATGAGACTTCAATCTGGTAGAAAGTACAGTTTTAGTTGGAGTATTCACACAATGAATATGTTCATTGTGTCGTTCCCAGGTAGTACATTGTAGTTTCTACTGCAGAGAAGCATAGAAATAACATCGATACAATTTGTCCAGGTTGGAAAACTATATATATATATATATATATATATATATATATATATATATATATATATATAGGTCTCTTCCGAAATCTCTCATTTCTTCACGTTCTTTATTTCTGCTTCTAGTTAAGAAATATTTTATGAATGTGTAGATGCTTGTCATTATCTGAATGTTGTGAATGATGAATAACATTTCTATGAATTTCAGTCGTTTGAAATCTCCTACTTTTCTGTGCAAAATGCATTTACATAGATATGTCTAGACTCTAAGTCTTTGACCATAGAATTCTTTAAAATATAGCCCGTATATTACGAAGCGAGAAAGTAAGCAACATTGGTTTTAGATATAGAGAACTGGGAAAATAAATGCAAATCAATCAAAGAGATAGTAAACCATCATCGAATCAGATGGTTTGGACATATGTTGCGTATGCTCGACAACCGCTGGTCTCATCACACGATTTTTGCTGAGGTAAGAGTAGAATGGGAGAAAGCTAGGTGGATCAGACCATATCATAGAATCAACCCATGAAATCTTTGACTGTCGGTCTAAGCCATGTTGGTAGATACAGAATTCTTAGTTGAGGTCAGTTCCTGAAGACATTGTTTAATTCTACTTAAAATCGTTAACAGTGGTGTTAATGTATTCACTTATTATCTTCTACTAGTTCTTAGGTCCCATTTTCACTTCATACGTATGTTTACTTGATTCCCTCTTATTGAATCATATTTTGGTTCTAATCTTTCAATTTGATTTCTTTGTGCCAATATAGTATGGAAACTTGGACTTATGTACATATGAGTTAGGTTGTAAGTTGTTCATGATTGATTGACCGTAAATTTTAATCACTGTAAGAAACAATTTGTTTTATATCATTTTTATATACTTCAAATATTAAACACCTTTAATACTTTGCGCCTAGTGACTCTGATCTTTTTTTAGTTTAAGAATGGGTCGTTCTCATTTTGATATAGATTACTATTATTTATGTAGTTGAACTGATAGAACAAATTGCCCTACATGATAGATTTATGATATATTTCGAATGGTTTGTAAGAATTACCTTATATTGTAGGATTAAATAAGAACGAAGTACTGTTAGTTTTAGTATACAATAAGTTACATGTCGCCTAAAACCATATTATGAGGCTAGTTTGAAATTACTGTTTTCATCATTGTACCTTGATCCTTTACTATTTATTAGTGTTTCTTTTATAAAAATGATGGTTTACTGACGTTTTATTTTGTATACTGTTTTGAGGCAGTTTTTGATCCCGAAATATCTTATTATGTATGTCAATCAGCCGACCAGTCATGAACATTGTAGTACTTTGAACATATTTATATAGGTTCAAATTAACACATTACATTAGCTTATACAGAGTCAATCTACAAAGTTAATACCACAGTATGATTCGACGGGAGGAAATAAAGTAAACTTATATACGTAAAAACCTCGGATAACAAAAAGAGTGAATACAGTTTCTTTACTGTGATAGATTCTAAAGCACATCACTAAGCGTATCTAGCCACTCA
Source organism: Schistosoma mekongi (assembly GCA_034768735.1). Taxonomy (NCBI): domain Eukaryota; kingdom Metazoa; phylum Platyhelminthes; class Trematoda; order Strigeidida; family Schistosomatidae; genus Schistosoma; species Schistosoma mekongi. Next base: position 40,474,298 of record CM068309.1, read on the forward strand.
TCGCGATAATCACGCAAGGCTTAACCAAGTATTCTACATTTGACAATAGAGCTTATACCAACAGCCAAAAATTTCATAGACTGGTGTTTTGTTTTGGTTTGACCCTCTTAGATTTCTTCCATCCTACATATACCCTAATCGACATCATGCGACTAGGCAGGCGGTTGTCGAGCATACGCAACCCATGTCCGAACCATCTAATTCGATGGAGATTCGCTACCTCTTCCACTGTATCTAGCTTTTAAATTGTCACTCCATGATATACAGGCAATTCCTTAAAGATTTTTATGATCAAAATCCTGGATTATACGCACATCTATTTTCGAAACCCTGAGAAAACTCTTTAACAGTATATTTGACCTTTTGTTGAGACGGACGCCCCACCTACCACTCAGGTACTGCAAATCTGCAAAATCTAGACGAGCATTCTGGATTCGAACTGTGATTTAGTTAGGCATCGATCCATAACGGCTGTCTGACGAGACTTCTCAGATAAGTGGAATGGCTAACTACCTCAACTACTTCACTTCCTATGACTATTCTAAGTGATGATGCAGACCAGTCGTAAAGTAACACTGTGATTCTGAAAAAGAAAAGCGCACTCCAAATATAATTCTATTGTTACCCAAGATGTCTGGGAGACTGTGTATTGTCAACGTCTGCATAAAATAAAACTATGTCGTCTACATAATCTAGATCAATCAGTTGAACTCCTACGAAGTGGTCAATACATGTAAACTTAGATGACAAAGTGTAAATCTTAGGAAGACATCTGTGACGAAACTAATTAAAAGTACTTATAAGGGGAAATTCTGATGAACACTACTTTACGTTATTATTTCCGATGAAAGTTTGCCATGAGTTCTGACTCCACTAATAGCTGGGTTAAATTAATCAAGTCCTGATGCGTTTCCTAGTACTAAATTTTCTATATCCTGTCAACCTTGCCAACTAAGTGTTATAAAGACTTTATTACTGATCTTAATCTAATTGTATTAAATGAAAATATATGTTCATGCGGATATTATATACAATGTGCAAATATTTCTGGTTTGTTAACAGTAAACTAAAAGTTATGGTTAATCCTCTGAACAGTATAAATAATCTGTCATTCAATATTGTTAGGGATTCGAAATCCCTAGAAATAAAACTGTTCATTTTATCAAGTTGTATTGGGATGGTTAGTTTTGTGGCGATTGGTTATTTTATTTGATTGATTATATCACAGATTGATGTTGGCAGGGTACCATTGACAACAAGGGAGCACTGAACAGCTGTTTCGTTCTAGTGTGGAACTCTTCAGCAGTGCGCACCCCATATTCCTCTCCAGGGGCTTCAGGTTGACGCGAACGCCTAACCATCTGCACCACTGGGTCGGCATCTAATTGTAGAATTCCCACTTCCATCAATTTTTGATACATAGCACAACAATCATCGATTGTCATTGGTGATAACTGTCTCACTTCCAACAACCTCACCAGTCACGACTTCTTACTAGAGCTTCAGGAACATCCTGGAGTTAGTCACTAATGCGTTCATTATTATAGTTCAATCGAGATGGTTATTTTTATGGAGATTGGTTATTTTATTTGATTGAATATATCACAGATTGATGTTGGCAGGGTACCATTGAAATCCAGTGAGTACTAGTTGTATTGATTTTTCGTTAACATGATTTATAAACTTTCATCACTTTTATGTGAGCACAGTTGACAACATTTAATTGTATTAATATAAATGTTGATAGTTTCAATTCGATGAATAATCACTATGATTATTTTGTACATATAATGGAATGTGTGAAATATAAAACGAATCAGAATTTGATTCTGATTCCGATCTTGTCTTGGTTGGTCTATCAGCTTGTTTTTCTATCTCTGTCTTGGGATGGAGTTGGCATAGGCCAAACGCGAATTATAAACGAGGTAAACCTCAACAGGCTTCCCGCTCAACTGATCAACTTTTCTCACGTTATAACAAATACTATAACAAATAGTGATAATGACGTTTCATTTGTGTTTAATGCAAATTTAAATGCTATGTAGACTATGTAGACTATAGAGGATTTCTCATAGACATTCACTGACATACACAAGTAACGCTTAACGTTGATATGGATTAACAGCATAGTAATCTACTAGTAATAATATAAATAACCTTGAAAAAATATGAGTGCTAAGCTAAAGTTGAATGAATAAGAAATTCTATTTGTTGAAATGCATTAAGTAGATTCTACAGAATCCTCTCTATATAGGATATGTTTTACTTCATATGATGGATAATTTGAGAGTGGCGAAGTTTTGGAGGATTGATATTGCTTCAACAATATTTAGAAAAGGAAATTAAGAACGTAATGTGGTTTGAAGCGATTACCAGGAAAATGTTCTTAATCTACCTCTTTTCTTATTTGTTAATCGTCAGTACGACATACATACAATTTTGATACAAATAATGAACACTCAACGGGTTTTACAATTCTTGATACTACCATTGAACTCCAGTAGGGCAAAGAGTTTAAACTGATGACTGAATGATGACATATTTCATGTTTCTCTAGTTCTCAGTTATGATTATGAATGTCTTGCCAACTATCTTTAAACGCCTAATATCGAAAGTAGTACACATCATTCAGACTAGCAGACATATTGCAAATTGATCTATAGACTTCATACATCATGATAGTCTAAATAAACAGAACATTGATCACTACCAGACTTCATACCACTTAATAAAATGTCAGTCAATAGTCTTTAGGCAGTCATACATTCTGTGAATGTATTGTGGTCTCACAGTTAAGTAGTTATATATTGCCATATAGGTCTATCGTTATTCTCTTTCAGTTAATCAAACGTCTATACGGTTGAATTTCACGAAGTTCCATCATATGACGAAATCATTCTGCAATAATTTTTACCATTTAATTTTTCACTTCTAAATTCATGATACTAAGTACATATTAATGAAGTGTACAATCAAAATGTTTTAGCAATATTTCATAAGTCAACATTCTTTAACGGTTGTTTCTTTATTTTTTCTAGTAATATAAGACAATTATATCATGAGATAGAAAATGGCATGATCTATATCATCCATCTTTTAAATAAACACAATCATAATATGACATTGTTGCTTGTTACATATTTCTACACTTCTAAAGATGTATCCATTGTTGATTAATGAAGTTTACAATTGTTTACATATTGATTATTAAACTACTCATTTACTATATATTCAACTATATATGTATTTGAATAATGCAAGAACAACAACATTTGCAGAAAACTTTGAATTCAATGTATTCCGTTACTGCCAAATTGCTAATGCTCTACAAAACACAATGTTTAATATGTCAAACAAAAGTTGATAAATTTCCGTCTCATGTCACCTCCAATTGTATTTACCAGTTCACATATACTTGCAAAAGCAGGTACATTGAAAGGACAGAAAGACAGGCCAATTTACGATTTATTGAATATATCCCGAAAAACCTGTGCCTGAATAAAATAAACGTTTCTAGAAGTTCAATTATGCGTCATTTGGTAGACACGGGACATGAAGTCGATGCAACAAATGCTTCTAAAATCATCAATAAACAACGTAAAATGATTTTATTAAAGTTTGTTGAGGTCATTGCAATTAGAAGATTGAAACCTGACCTTTGTGTTCCAAAGGAACCAGTAGTTAATCTTCAATTGCCCTGGTAGCAATAGATCGATGTTGTCAGATAAACAATTCGATTGACAAAATCAATATGTTTATTAATAATAATCTGAATTAACTAAAATCAATAACATGTATGTAGTTGATGAGCATGCAACGAAATATACTGAATTCAAAGTATTCTGAAGATGTTCTGGTTCTTGTATTATTCAAATTTTTCAACGGAACAAATTGTATGATATATGCATTTCTTTATCATTTTAGCATTATATAATGTTCTCCATGTTTACAATGATTGTATCAATGCGAAAAAATGTAAGTTTGTGCTTTCTTTTCTATTTATTTTCTATCTTGTAGTGAATTGAAAAATTCTTCATTGTAATGAATTCATAAAAAAGGATAAAGAAATAAATAAACAAAGAATAAAAGAAAGAAAGAATGAATGAATGAATGAAAGAACAAGAAGAAGTAAATACATTCGGTAGATGAATCCACTAATGATAAAGTCCTTTGCACATATGTACATTTTATCCTTCATTATGTCTTTCATTAGTTATCTAGATTATTTTCATTTATTTATTTATTTAATGTTATTTTTTTTTAAGAAAATTAACTTTTATTTGTTAAAAATGATTTTCCGAAAACACAAAAAAATATTTTTTATGGAAAAAAAAGTGTATGATAAAAAAGAAAAAAAAGAAAGAAAAGAAACATTGTTAGTTCTATTGACAATGTGGATACAAATAATGTGCATGTCTATGAATATGAGGCATGGTTTACACGATTGTATTGTATCTGTAACTATTTTTTAGCATTTCTTTATGTTGAAAAGGGAAAAAAAAGAATTATGAATTAAGCTTCTCTTTTAGTTGATGTTGGTTGAGTACTATTGGAGTCTAGAAAGAATGGGACAGCTGTATTACTTGATTCCACCAAGAAATCAAACACAATATCTTTAGGTTAACAAGCGTATATGCATCTACACTACTGAACTGGCTCCCCATCTTAGAATTCTCACCACCATATAATAATAATAATAATAATAGCTTTATTCAATAGTATGTTTAGTACAATATGAATTTTCAGCATACAGTGTCTCGACGAGTCAATCTTCTATGTACATATCGCAATAATACTACATCATATACGTAGATATATATTATATAATTATGATACATAATAATAATAATAATAATAATAGCTTTATTCAATAGTATGTTTAGTACAATATGAATTTTCAGCATACAGTGTCTCGACGAGTCAATCTTCTATGTACATATCTCAATAATACTACATCATATACGTATATCTTAATATATATATAATGTCGACAAAAATAAGTACTTGATAATGCCAAAATTATGTAATCGTTTCATATAATATATTAAATGAAAAAAACCTCTCTTTGATGTTAGCAAAACATACAAAAATAGAAGTAAAAGTTACATCAAGATAAGTAACATTCGACGTAGTCTTAATTATAAAATCTACAATTTTACAAACATCGTGCCGATTCATAAAGATCTTTTTCATGTCTAACACTGAAACTGACTGTTTGACGTTTGGAGAGATTAAGTTGAAGACGATTCAGACGAGACCAACGTTCAATATTCGCTAAGATACAATTCATTTCACAACAATTTAAGAAAGAAGAAAAAGGCATACAAATGGTATGTTCATCTGCGTATTTAACAAAGGTATTTTCATAGACGAGGGCAACTCATTCAAGAAAAATGAGAAAAGAACTGGAAAGAACAAAATCTTGTAGCAAACCAACTTTCGTTAGTAGAAGACTGGAGCATTTTCCATTGTACAAAGTATATTGTTCTCTTACGGAGAAATAGAAATACAGACAGTTGATTATCCAGATTTCTATGCTCACATATTCAAGTTTATTCAGCAACACATGTTACCACTACCATTATGTCTTCGCTTAGATATAACTAGATTAATCATGATAGTTTGTCGACTATTTATAAAGGTGCATAAATGCATAATCCGATTTGGGGACGTGATTGATCAATTAAAACAAAACAAAAGACGAAAAAGTAACTTGCTGAGATACTTCGTAGAATGTGGGAGCCCAAGATTTCAAACAGGCTGCCAATAATAACGATTATCATTGATTACCACTGATGATAACGGTCTCATTCCCGATAAGTCTAAACTCCGCCTGTCACGACTTCTTGCTAGGACTACAAAAACATCCTAAAGTTAATCATTAGTGACTTGGTTATTAGAATTAAATTGAGGTGGTTCAATGAGATAGGTATTACGTCTAGGTGCTTGTATTCGTCAAGGATTATTGTTGGTTGATTACTACTGAAAACCAATGAAGATTCAAAAGTTGTTTCATCATAATACTGGACTCCTCAGAAGTGTACACACTCAATCCCACTAGTGAATAGAACAACCAAACTTAATGCCTATCTTCACAAAACCACCTCGATTTAATAACGAAGTGAATTGAAAAATTCATTTATTTCATTTAATTGAGCTTTAGTCAGTCACAGCAATCGAAATGACAAAGTAAAATGGAAAGAAATAAGTTCAGTTTTCGTAGTTGTTATATAATTGGTACAAAAGAAGATCCTGGAATATTTACAACATGAATATGAACAGTCGACTGGAAATGAACGTTTGTACAATGAAAAATCATTGTAGCTGTAGTTGTAGTAAAATAATGTCAGTAAAGGTCAATTACTTAAGAATATATAAATAATTACTGAACTACAGGACTGTAAAAAAGTGATTCAACAAGCCAATCAGATATCAGAACATGCTAGGGCTTTGCAAATTAAGGAAAACACCTCGATACCTGCTAGCTCAACGTATGACCAGCGACACAACAACAAGTAAGCTAAAATATTTACAGCTCCCCAGCCCAGCTAACTAGAAGGAGAAGTCCAAAGTCAGCAGAAGCGTTTAATTCCACAGGCAGCCTGGCAAACGGTATGACAATCACACATCTCATGCGCATATATACAAAAAAGAGAGCGTCTTCGGAATGTTACAAATAGCGTACTAAAATAAACAACGAATCAATAAGATTTAGCGTTTCACTAAGTGGTTACCACAAACTGAAGGTGAAAAGGGAACTGTTTGGCGCGAAAACGAGAAATTCAAATTTACACAAATAAATCACAAAGATAACAAGTTTACCAAGGGAATTCTGTAGATCTGACATCCCCAACGGAGGAAATTTAAATAAATATGGTGCAATGCCACAAAACATATGTAACTATGGAAAAGAAAGACTGAGAACTGCTAGTTCTACCAAAATACAGAATGCTAAAATAAAGTCGGCTTTTGAACTAACTGAAAAGATACACTGTTATCAGTTTGATATTCTATGTCTAGGAGATGTTTAAATAATCCAACAACAATTTTCCTAATTCTTTTTGATTAACGGTATGACTTTCTTTCCACTCTACCAGTATATGTAGATGTATAGAAACAGTTGATGATAACACTTAAAGGATACTTTTTAACTTTTGATTAAATCTAAGTTCTAGCTAATTCAGTATTAAGTCTTATACTGTCCGTTACTGCAATATCTCACTACTACACACTATTATATTAATGTGATTCGTTCAGTCAAGCCCATTATAACTTGTTTTATCATTTTAAATCCTTGTGACAGTTAAATCATTTCAATAAAAATCTCATTATCGATATGAATGCAAATAGTTGACACATTCAGTAATAGCAAAATATGTTCTAGTTTGTTCAACTGTAAGTAGATATATTTTTGATGAGAATTTTACAAGTGTATAAGGAAAAATTAATAACAATGATCGAATTGTACGACATAGAAAACAAAAGCAAACAGCAATATGCCTACAATCCTGGGTGAAATCAATATCATACATGTAGCAGTTGAAACCACAGCACATTCATTGATGTTGAGAATAATCGTTTTTCTGACTACAACATAAATTAATCACTAAGCTAATAAGTAAAATTCATTATGGTAGGAATAATCGACGAATCGATATGTAGAGAACATAAAGCTATGTCATTGATGTTCATATTAAGCGGAATTATTTTCATCTGTTTCATTAGAATATTACCACTTATCGAGTAGTTGGTAACACCAATATCACTTTGATTGAATTAAAGTTATTTATATTATTCTATGGATATAGTCATCTTGCACATCATGTTATTAGTTTTCATACTTTGTATCTAAGATAAAATTGTTATACTTGCATTATCTATCAAAATCCTACTCTACTTATTATTCCATTATCAAATAAAAACATTGATTGATTATTACGTAACAACCAATTTAATGTTAGTTTTCTTTGCAGTGGCAATCGGATATTAACGATTAATTCTTACTATTGCGAAAAGTCTATCTGAATTGATGTGACAAATTCAATTTTGTGACTTTAGGTTGTTGAAAGTAACTAATAAGAAACACTGGACCTAGGTTTCGTGGTAAGATCAGAGAAATTGATACGTAATGTAGAATTCGAACATGAGTCATGTATCGCTATAGCGTAGTTCAAGCCCAATGCCATACTCTTTAATAATAGTAGTGTGTATTAACAATAATTTATGTTATATTCATTATGTAACTTCATTGATTATGCTTGCAATCAACGTGCATACAGTAATATTAAATCTTTACCTATTCTACTGATGATATAGATTACAAATATATTGAATCATTCACGATATAAGTTTGGCTGATATAAATTAAAACTGAAATACTATATTACAGGATTTTGTGGTTATATTTTACTAGTAATAGAACCATGGTGTTATAGTTAGGATATGTATTACATATTCTTGCTTATAACGATCCAGCTACTCCTATTGCTTAGTATTCTTAGGCACTGAACTTTAGACAAGACCCCAAATCAGAACACATTTGAACAGGAACGGAATTGTATTCCAAATAACTAGGGTAGATAGAAGTAGGAACTCACAGTTAGAGAAACGTTAATATATTTATAGTATTTAAATAAGAAGCTTTTAAAATATCTGATAATCCGCTAGAGCTGATTGGTTTAGAAATAGCAAATCAGAGTGCAGCATCACAATCATGCACGGAACATGCTTTAATTCGGTCTGTATCCCACCAACAATATGTTTGGATCTTTCTGTTGATTTTTAATAAATTGAAATGAATCACTCGTTTACTATATATGCATGCTGAACGGATTACCTCGAAAACAATTATTGTTTGGTGTTTCGGAGTTATGTTCGTGAAGCGGATAACCTTATGCATATGTACTCGTGAACATGTACAAAGAGAAAAACAAAAGAGAAAGTGTACGACAATAACAAACACAGAGTATCTTTGACAATATCAGGTTAACTCTCCTAGAAGACAAAAATGTACATTAAGATACATAAAGTTAGAAGTAATAAGTAATTCCTTAGTAGAGTTAGAAAAAAATTCAATTTCTCATTTCTTTTGCACCACAATATCTTACTGTTGCAACTTGATACTTCTTTCTTCATTCTTCCTATCTTTCCTGGAATTTCTTTCAATGATTCTATTACTTTTGTTGCCTAAATTTTACTATCTTAATATGCTAACCTATTAACAATAAAATTGCATACCTGTTAAAGAAATATTCGATAGACAGATTTTTCAAGTTATATCTGTTCACTGGATGTATCTATTTAAGTTGGACACTATCCATTCTACTTTCGAGAATCATCATCCATAGCTGGAAGTATAAAATGTTACAAACGAATGAAATAGACAATTAAAACCAAATGAATGAAGAATAATTTACACTTTATCGACTATGGTATATAAATCTTAAACAATTCAGTCTATACAAACAATCATGTATATGAATCATCAAAATGAGTCGGTAGAAACAGATTGGAGAATAACAAGTTATAATAATTTTATGAATACTAAGTTGGTCTTTTTTCAAAATGAGAACTTTAGATTGGTAAACTAGCATTCTTCTTTTAGTTTTGTGAATGTCATATGTGTACAGATGCTACTTTTGACTGTGGATATATCAAATAACCTATGAACTTTTACTACTTACAAATTTGCATTATATGACATTTCCGTATTAATGTATATCACTACACATGTAAGTTAAAGCATCAATCAGCCAAGTGATTTTAGTATAACTGTTTACTTTTATGAACAGTATGTGTAACAAACTGTGCTTTCTGTGCCTAAGATACAATAACACTTTGCTGATTACCTCAACATAAACATCATTGATGTAGATGAAGAGCGTGTTTAAGTACTGAAAACGCCTTTACTTATAAATGAAGGTACCACTAGTGATTTCATAAGTTTAGGTACCGTTAAAAATCACCTCTACAGTAGTTAACCGATATATATAGGCAACCTTATAGTACTTGGTTCACGCGTAATAGATCACGTAGAAAGTCTTCTAATCTTCTGTTTGTTTAGCACATTGTATTAAGCGCGAATAACGTACAAGAACCTTATCCCCATACCCGACGAGGTAACTACTACTAGTAGTAAAAAGCTTAAACTTAGTTTGTATACTTACCCATAAGTTTTATAGCGCCATATTATTGTGAACGTAGAAAAACTGGTCACATACTTCTATTATAGGTTCCCGCTATGTTCAAACATCCATGTCCTATGCAAATGAACGATAAATTTATGAATTACACATTCGTTATGCATTCCGCATAAGTATCTTGAGTAATAAGTCAGCTGGACCAGACAACCTACCAACGGAGTCGCTGATAGCAAATATGGAAGCAACTTCAAAGATACTCTACATTCCCTTCAGGAAGATCTGGGGTGTAGAACAAGTGCCAGAGGACCGGAATAAAGAATACCTCATCAAGATAACAAAGAAAGGTGATCTAAGCAATTGTGTGAACTAGAGAGATATCACTCTAATTTCAGTACCACAGAAGGTCTTCAACAAAGTGTTATTGAACAGAATAAAGGACCCAGTCGACGCCCAACTCCGAGATCAATAGGCCGGATTCCGTAAAGACCGATCATGTACCGATCAAATCGCTAATCTACGGTTCACTGTTGAAAAATCAGTTGAATGGAATTCACCACTTTATGTCAACTTCCTCGACTACGAAACAGCATTCGACAGCTTGGATAGGAGAATATTATGGAGCCTTCTACGACATTAGGGCGTGCCCGATAAGATAGTCAACATCATACGGAATTCTTATGACGGACTACATTGTAAAATCGTGCATGGAGGTCAGCTCACAAATTCATTCGAAGTGAAGACTAGTGTCAGACAAGGCTGCTTACTCAAGCCCTTTCTCTTTGTATTGACTGGATTATGAAGACTGCAATATCTCAAAACACTCTCGTAAATCAATGGACAACATCGATGCAACTTGATGACTTGGACTTTGCAGATGACCTAGCTCTTCTATCCCACACACAGCATCAAATGCAGATAAAGAAAAACAATATACTAGCAGCTTCGGCAGCAGTAGGCCTCAACATGCACAAAGTGGAAAGCAAGATCCTTCAATAGGGAAAACAACGAACACTAACTTAATTACACTTGACAGTGAAATCCTGGAAGACGTTGAAACCTTTACATATTTGGGCAGCATCATCGACAAACAAGGAGGGTCTGATTCGGATGTGAAGGCGTGGATTGGTAAGGCAAGGGCAGAATTTCTACAACTGAAAAACATCTAGAACTCAAACTAACTTTCAGTCAACATTAAAGTCAAAATTTTCAATACAAGTGTGAAGACAGTTCTATTGTATGGAGCTGAAACTTGGAGAACTACGAAAAGTATCCTTCAGAATATACAAGTATTTGTAAATAACTGTCTGCGTAAGATACTTCGGATTCGTTGGCCAGATACTATCAACAATAACCTTCTATGTCAGGGAACTAATCAACTTACAGCCCAGGAGGAAATTAGGAAAATATGCTGGAGGTGGATTGAACACACATTGAGGAAACGATCAAACTGTGTCACAAGACCAGCACTGACTTGGAATCCTAAAGGCCAAAGAAACAGAGGAGGACCCATGAATACATTACGTCTAGAATTAGAGACAGACATGAATAGAATGAAGAGCACTTAGGAAGGGCTGGAAAGGAAATCCCAGGACAGAGTTAGTTGGAGAATGCTGGTGGGCGGCCTATGCTCCGCATAGGGTAACAGATATTGATTGATTTATAAATTCATAGAAAAGGTGATTTATTTCCATGAAATGGAACTTCGAAACATTCTTCTATATCTGTGTCTATATTAAATATTTTATAGATAATTATCAATAATGAACTTAATAATGCAGAAAGTCGAACCGTAAACTACTGAATGATAACTTAGTAGGTAATAGGTTAAATGAGAGCTAGTAAACTTAAAGGTTGTCGGTTCCGTTATTCATGGGTCAGTGGATAACCATATATGAGGAGTTCCAGACCAGTATAAAATAAATGTCTAATTCTTTCTATTTTTCAACAACTGTTTAACTAAAGTCCTTTTGTGGTGTGTAACTTTAATTTCCACAACAGCTATTAATAACACTATAGGTCAGTTCACACTAGAATAACTTACTTGTAAGCATTTCTTACTTAGTAGTGGTTCTACTAACTTGATATGTCTTCGATGCACTTGTTAGTTTTAATTTTTTAAATGTGAACTCATGGAAATTACAAATCATGTTCCATGTAGATTGGATTGTTAGTTAAGAGTCATCTACCTTTATGTACTGTGTGGACTGAGGGTATAAAACTCATCAGATGAATTCACCTGTATACCATTAATAATGTTCCTATTTAATTTATACTTGCAAACTACCACTGCATAGAAACAATTGACTCAGGAAGTACTTAATGACAACAGAGATTAATCAATTGCAGTTCATAACAAATCAACAGGAAGATTTATCTTCATTTAGAATATTGATTTAATGTAATGTTTAGATATGATTACAAATTGTTCTTTCTAGAATATCAGTATAATAACAATTGAATAACTGTACTATATTATTACTAGCTTTATGATACTATTTACTCAATAAGTAATATATGGACTTTTAAGTAATAACATGAATGTGATTGAAATATTATTAGCAAATAATTGGAATCTACCATTTCGAATTTGTTTATGCTTTTCTTTATAAACATACAAACTGATTTGTTAATTCTCAGTAACTTTAAGATTACTCTAAGAATCGTAATGAACATTCAGTAATTTCCAAGTCAAAAGTAGATTTTTATAATCTGAACACATTGAAAATAACGCTGAGATATTATACACTTTGGATTGATCTTAGTCAGAATACAATAAAAACCAAGAAGTATTAAATATCTAAGTTATTCTAGTATGCGAGTATTCCACAGACCGTATTCATGATCTTATCCGTGAGCCAACATGAAAAAGTAAATATATTTTTACTGTTAACTGACTTTAGAAAGACATTTCACAGCTCTTGTATGAAAAAAAAATCAATGACAATTAAGTACGTCGGATTTTCAAAAGCCCGTCTGTAGATACTACCATGACGTGGCTGTCGGGATTGCCTACCGCTATGATCCAACCGAACTATACTGACTGAAACGCATATTTCTCTATGGCCTATAACACCAAACAAGTCTTCTGAAAAGCTATAGGACTAAAGTCAGCAATCTAGGGTTTGAGAAGAAGCTGTACCGCTGACTGTAGTAGGATGTGACAGTAGTAAGGTGTTTTCCTTGGATAATCAGCATCTTGAGCCATGCTTCCTTCTCAGTGGAAGGAAGAGGTTATTAAACGTCTGCCCTAAGAATGTCACACCTCACCTTTTTCCATGGATTGCCTTCTCTAGCGGTAAGGGCTTTTGAAGAACGGAGCTAACACTTCTAAAACCCTTCATAACAAAGATTTGAGCGAACATCGTCATCCAGTTGTCCAATGGGCTCTGTTATTGCTCTTCCAGTTCACGAAGACCAACATTAACTCTTTCTATCTAGGTACTTTACGTATCCTGAAATGAGATGTATAAGAGCAGCCTACTAATGGTTCGTACAACGTCGCAACTTGTCCGAAGTTATAAGTACAAAACCGTCAGTTCATTGTAATTCCTGAACGTCCTGTTCTTGATCCGAAGTGAATACTCTTTGTTAAAGAGTCTGGCTGTAGGATGAAACACTTATCCAATGCTTTCATCTTCTCAAAATTAGTTTAGATAATTTCAATCGATGATACGATACTACAAATGCAATGACAACCATGACACACGATATTATATAATTAATATAATAATAATAATAATAATAATAATAATAATAATAATAATAATAATAATAATAATAATAATAATAATAATAATAATAATAATAATAATAATAATAATAATAATAATAATAATAATAATAATAATAATAATAATAATAATAATAATAATAATAATAATAATAATAATAATAATAATAATAATAATAATAATAATAATAATAATAATAATAATAATAATAATAATAATAATAATAATAATAATAATAATAATAATAATAATAATAATAATAATAATAATAATAATAATAATAATAATAATAATAATAATAATAATAATAATAATAATAATAATAATAATAATAATAATAATAATAATAATAATAATAATAATAATAATAATAATAATAATAATAATAATAATAATAATAATAATAATAATAATAATAATAATAAAGGTACAAAGTTAAACAGTAATAAAATGATTCGAACCATGGAAAACCCTGCCACATTTCTGTCACTTACAAGTGAGGAATGAAAAAGAATTGCAGGTGATACTACTTATCTACAATTCACGCTTGGTAAGTTCATGTAGAACAGTAAGAGAAAAAATGGGAATATATGTGAATACTAAACAAAAGGAACTACGATAATTGTTTAATTTTAGACTACAACGTAGAAAAGTCATCATAGATCATAGATTCAATTGCTTATCTGTAGGTAATTCCTGGAGTTTTAGTGAGATATGATCAATGGAGATCAACCGCGTCTAGTATGAAACACTTACCCGCCGATGACAGTATATGAGGTCGCTCAAATATATCACGAATTGATGGTACTATAAATCCTAACCGTTGGCATCCGATTCACTGGTTCAGTGATAAAGCATTCATTTTTGATATCACGAATTGATGGTACTATAAATCCTAACCGTTGGCATCCGATTCACTGGTTCAGTGATAAAGCATTCATTTTTGATATCACGAATTGATGGTACTATAAATCCTAACCGTTGGCATCCGATTCACTGGTTCAGTGATAAAGCATTCATTTTTGATATCACGAATTGATGGTACTATAAATCCTAACCGTTGGCATCCGATTCACTGGTTCAGTGATAAAGCATTCATTTTTGATATCACGAATTGATGGTACTATAAATCCTAACCGTTGGCATCCGATTCACTGGTTCAGTGATAAAGCATTCATTTTTGATATCACGAATTGATGGTACTATAAATCCTAACCGTTGGCATCCGATTCACTGGTTCAGTGATAAAGCATTCATTTTTGATATCACGAATTGATGGTACTATAAATCCTAACCGTTGGCATCCGATTCACTGGTTCAGTGATAAAGCATTCATTTTTGATATCACGAATTGATGGTACTATAAATCCTAACCGTTGGCATCCGATTCACTGGTTCAGTGATAAAGCATTCATTTTTGATATCACGAATTGATGGTACTATAAATCCTAACCGTTGGCATCCGATTCACTGGTTCAGTGATAAAGCATTCATTTTTGATATCACGAATTGATGGTACTATAAATCCTAACCGTTGGCATCCGATTCACTGGTTCAGTGATAAAGCATTCATTTTTGATATCACGAATTGATGGTACTATAAATCCTAACCGTTGGCATCCGATTCACTGGTTCAGTGATAAAGCATTCATTTTTGATATCACGAATTGATGGTACTATAAATCCTAACCGTTGGCATCCGATTCACTGGTTCAGTGATAAAGCATTCATTTTTGATATCACGAATTGATGGTACTATAAATCCTAACCGTTGGCATCCGATTCACTGGTTCAGTGAGCATAACCGTTGGCATCCGATTCACTGGTTCAGTGATAAAGCATTCATTTTTGATATCACGAATTGATGTGAATCAGACAACCATTGATCACCTGAAAGCACTGGAAAGCTGTTTCATCCTAGTATGGGACTTCTAAGTAGTGCGCATCCACGACCCCATCGGGGATCGAAACCAGGACTTTCCGGCTCTGGGGTGAACGCTTTACCATTGGACCACTGAGTCGGCTCCTAACGGTTGATATTTCCGATTCAGCCAATTCGTGATATGTTGCGCGACCTCCTCCATGCCATCGGTGGGTTACTGTCCCACACCCGACACAGTTGAAGTCCACCGGTTACGTCTTCACACTAGAACTCCAGGAATTACCTCCTTGAAGTAACTGGAAATATTAACCGTCAGGAGCCGACTCAGTGGTCCAATGGTAAAGCGTTCACCCCAGAGCCAGAAAGTCCTGGGTTCGATCCCCGATGGGGTCGTGGATGCGCACTACTTAGAAGTCCCATACTAGGATGAAACAGCTTTCCAGTGCTTTCAGGTGATCAATGGTTGTCTGATTCACATCAATTCGTGATATCAAAATTGACAACTAACTATCTCCACAAACCCCCTAATTGTGATAGAGCATTCATTGAGGGGCCAAAGGGTTCTTGGTTAGATCCCTGATGGGGTCGTGGATGTGTATTGTTGAATAGTCATATACTAGGATGAAACAGCTGTCCAGTGCTTACTAATGATCAATGGTTACATATCAATTGGTGATCTCAAATTAACACATCAACAATTCACATCATATGCATTTTACTTGTTTTTCATGTAACCTTTTAGATCATATGATTTGTCATAGTTTTCTGCATATATAGTAGCAGTTAATTCATAAACAAACTAATCATAGATACTACTTTTTCACTATCTACGTTTAATTATGACTCCTTGAAAAACGACAGAAGTAAACATTAAGACATCAATACTTCAACAATAAGAAATTTTCCTTGAGAATATTCCATTGACTACAGGCACCGGTACGAAACCAATATATAATACAGTCGAAATAATTTATCCCTAATTATGATAACAGTCTAATTGACTTTAATTTTATTAGTTTATTACAAAATAAACAACTTGATTAAAATGGGGGGGGGGGGGTTGTGGATATAGTTAACTGTCCATTCCTGATATCAAGAATTGGTCCGAAGAGTCCAATACTAGGACGAAACAGCTGTCCAATGCTTCCAGATGATCAAAGGTTGTTTAATTCAGACCATTTCGTGATAACAGAAATGGATAAATTAAAATGAATAGAAAAGCATTTTTTCCTATATGAACTAAATTTCATATTACTGATTTCATATCTGATTGTGCTATAATCATATTCAGTTGACAATCACAAGAAAACGTTATATGAATTAATTCAAGATCTTGAAAAGTAGCAAATAACTGTTACAAATTAAGCATATTTATTTATATTATACGCATGATCTTGAAGTCATTATCTTGATTCCCAGTGGCAACTTTTCTAAGCTCACCAGAAAAAGTTTAGTATCAACCATCATAACTTATTCTCTTCAATTTATCATTGTGTAGTGTATACGATAAACTACAGACTAATGAACGAAACTAGAACGAAACAGCTGTCCAGTGCTCCCTGGTTTTCAATGGTACCCTGATAACATCAATCTGTGACATATTCGGTCAAAATTAATAACCAATCTCCACAAAAATAACTATTCTAATGAATAAGAATTGTTAAAATATGATTTGGTGTCATATGAACTCCTGTCTTGGTTACCATATGGTTTAAATAATCACTTGGTAATTGAATGAGGGTAGGGGGGGGTGTGTGTGGATTTCGGACATATGAAAACTTTGTAATCAATAAGGTGGTGACAATCTAATTATGATTATTGTTAAATTAAGGTGATATGTAAATAAAAGTAGAGGAATGTTGATGGAAATTGTCTTTATTATAATGAAATAATAAAAGTACACTATTCATAAGTGAATAACAAACTTATAAATAGGATGGTTATTTTTGTGGAGATTGGTTATTTATTTTGACCGAATATGTCACAGAGTACCATTGAAAACCAGGGAGCACTGAACACTTGTTTCTTTCTAGTGTGGAACTTCTCAGCAGTGCGCACCCCAGATTCCATACTTGGGGCTTCAGGAATTAAATATGAAAAAAAACAGTAAAATATAAAGAATTAATTCAATAGACGTGAACTCTGAACTAAAGTTATAATGAAGAAGGAGACTAAACAACTTGTTTTTAATATGCGCAAGTCAGAGATCGAAATACGGTTAGTCAAAGGTTTTGAAATAAAAAAGTATATTGTAACAGGAAATTCCTGGTATATTCAAGTGAATATTGTAAGTTAAGTCGAACAACGAACCAGAGACTGAATGCTATGAATCTACTTACTACTGACTTAAATTTTCCTATGTTCAATCGTTTCTAAGGTTGCTCTCAGATAAGGCGGAAAAACCATCTTAATGAACGATTTACATATGTGGCTCTATATAAGTAGGTGAACTGTTAAATTACATAACACTGTTCAGTTGAGGTAGCGTATTCTGTGACCAGAGGTACGGACTCTGAAAACCGACATCTCAAAATATCTCCTTCGATTTCAAGGTTACTATTAATAGCTATCTTTAAGACTTTCTCTTTTGTCTAAAAAAACTGTTTCTCTTACTGATAAAACATCTTGTGTAACCATTTGTTAAAAAGGACTTCAGAAAAATCAGCTTTCTACCTAGACAATTTTAATAACGAATTCACTGAAACGAGATCCTGCGGTAATCGCTAATATCTAGTTCCGGTGAATCTAAGCTATCAGATGACTCATGTGTACTACTATTCCTGATGTTTTTGTG
Source organism: Schistosoma mekongi (assembly GCA_034768735.1). Taxonomy (NCBI): domain Eukaryota; kingdom Metazoa; phylum Platyhelminthes; class Trematoda; order Strigeidida; family Schistosomatidae; genus Schistosoma; species Schistosoma mekongi. The sequence continues at coordinate 40,492,847 of CM068309.1, forward strand.
TTACTATGTCTTGTAATTCATGTGTCCCCCCCTTGTGTGTGTCTGCTTACTCATCCCTCTGATATATTTGTTTTGGTGAAGTATGTTGGCTAACCTTCTAATTCGTTACTCGTCATTCGTTGTCCGATTCTCACACCTTAGTGACTGGTTTATATATGGGATATCGCTATTCCTATATATATATATATATATATATATATATATATATATATATATATATATATATATATATATATATATATATATATATATATATATATATATATATCGCTGGTTAGATTCTTTTCCCTGGTTTACTATATTATTGGATTGCGTGATTGCTAGGTTCGTTTGATTACTAGCCCCTAAATTGCAGAATGCCGGTTCCTTGTGCTTTCTATTACTAGTGATCACAATACAATTCTATTACTACTACTACTGAGTTCTTACTGCAGTTCAGGCTTATAAGGGCTAATAATAAGTTCCTTCACTGAATAAATTTGTTATATGGATATAAGTTCATAATAAAAGACGAATTCAAACAAAATGTATCATGAGTTAAGTGTTATCACAAGATAATTTGATTTCTACTAGTAACTGTGTATTCAATCATAAACAATCGTAGTATATGAATTAAGATTGCTTGTGGAGATTGGTATTTTTAATTGGATGAATATATCACAAATCGACAGGGTACCAATGAAAACCAAGGAGCATTGGAGAGATACTTCATCCCAGTGCGGAACTCCTCAGCAGTTTGCACTCCAGAGTCTGTCTCAGGAGCTTTAGGTTGGCGAACGTCTAGCTTTCTGCACCATTAGGCCTGCCGTGGTAGAATTCCCACTTCTATCAATTTGCCATCTAGTGCGAAATCGTGACTAGAAGGCTTCGGACATTTCGCGAGTGAGACAGCTATCACCAGTGACAATCGAAGATCGTCACAATTTGTCACAAATTTATGAAAGTGGGAATTCTAATAAAGGATGCAGACCCAGTGGTTCAGAGGGTTATTTGTTCGCCAACCTGAAGCCTCTAGGTCAGAATCTAAGATGCACACTGCTGAGGAGTCCCATACTAAAACGAGACGGCCGTTCAGTATTTCCCACCTTTAATGCTGCCCTGTCAACAGCAATCTGTGACGAATCCAATCAATAATTCACGGTTAATAGATTTGCATAACGGTGATGTCAATAGAAAATGATATTACTTAACTTAAATACCTAATTTAACTCAAAGTATTTAAGAAGGATTTTATCGCGTTGTGTATTCTAGTGGAGTAACCAAAAGTTACCGTTAGTGATCCTAGAACCTTTAAGAATCGAATTAACTGATCTGTATGCATTAGTTACTTATACTGACTGGTTAATGTAAAAGAATGGAACGTAGAATTTACGTTTTTCATTCACTTTTAGTTGTCTACCCTTATATCATTCTATATTCCTGACTATATATATATATATATATATATATATATATTATATATATATATATATATATATATATATATGCTACTAAGATATAGCATGTATAATGTTTAACGTTAGACTAATAGACAGGTCTCACTTGTTATACCTTTCTATCCTGTATATGATCAATAATTGGAATGTATATCAGTGTACAATGTAATTTATATTAATTGTTACGTCATTAAATTGTCAGATCTTCTGTTGTGTTTCTATAATGTATTTATTCTAGTCTGCATTTCATAGTAAATTAAACATAAAACTATTTTACATGGGTTATTTTAGTAAATCAAATAATCTATTAGTAGGTTATTATAGTAGTATGATATATTTCATAGACATTTATTTTCATATGCTTTCAAATTACTACACATTGAGGAAACCATTAAACTGTGTTATAAGACAAGCACTAACTTAGAATTCTAAAAGCCAAAGAAAAAGAGGAATACCTAGGAACACATTACATCGGGAATTGAAGGCAGACATGAAGAGAATGAAGAACACTTGAGAAAAGCCGGAAGAGAAAGTCCAGGACAGAGTTAGTTGTAGAATCCTGGTGAGCGACCAATGCTCCATATGGGGTAACAGGCATTGATTGATTGATTGATTTTAACTACTATATATTGTATTGATTGGATAAAAGTTATGCAACAAATAAATCTATTTAGTAATTATTCATAATTTAAATGATATTTATTCCTGATTGTAATTAACCTAAAGTTCATTTAAATTAGCATAAACTTTAATAACTTTATCCATGACAATAATTGAAGTTCATAGCAACACGTTATACAAATGTAATAAGCATTCAGTTATTAATACTACAGAAGAATATTATTTTATGACAATAATTAAAAAAAAATGTAAAGTTTATCTAATTCTGTTGTTACTGGGTAAAGAATCGTAATCACAATCATTTTGAGTCTATTCATAGTGATATTGTGACTTCTGTTGTTATACTAAGTTTGTCGAACATTTTAGTAACTATACTGTGTCACCAAAATTGTAAGGTTTTCATAGACTCATTAATCGATTGTTATATCTATTTTTTTTCCAAGTATTTGTAATTTTACAATCAACTTATTATCACGTTTCCAGTAGGAAACTGCCCCCCCCCATCCTTAATTTGGCCATAAGTGTATTTTGTATTTCTTATAACTGATTGATCTACAACATTCTATGTAAATGCCTATGTTCATAATAAATAAATGACTTGGTGAAATCTATTATTAGCTGCTGCTTTATTCTCTCGCTTTCTGCTTCTGAGCAAGCTTAACTAGATTGCCTTCGATCCAACCAATCAGAGTCTAAGTAGTCAGGTCGTATAAACTCTAGGTACAGACCTAATTGGTCTGCTTTAAAGTAAGGTCAGTGTTATACATATTTCGGCCCTCTTGTATCTTGCCTTCACACCATATCACGTTCTATCGATCAAGTAACAATGTAGTCACTTGTCACTAAATTACTGAACACCATAAGTAGTTTGTTTTAATGCTGGGATCAAGTTTCCATTCAGACTACTTACAACCACCTAATAACAAACTATAGTACGTCTTTTTAGAAATCAGTGACTGTAACTGTTTATTGAGATTATGAACGAACATAAACTACGAAATAGCAACCAATAGATTTTAAATCAGTGATTCTATTGTAGCGTTGTATTCATTAGATTAGGAAACCTTCTTTTCATTCAACTGATGTCATACATGCGTACAAAGTGTTTTCAACGTTACATTTTATTCTATATATCAATGTTATATAGTATCCATATGTTATGTAAACTGTTAATAAGTTTCACTACAATCATTGATAAATGCATGATCAAACTCCTGTTCATATTAGTGTTTGATAATAAGAAGTGAAGCTTATTGTACAATTGTATGTGAGCAATCTACCCCCCTCCATTTAAGAGATAGAGGAATTGAATGGTTTACACAAAATCATTTGGTGATCTGATCATGTTACGCATGGCGATTAAAGAAAAGTAACGAACTTTCAAAACTGTATTTTGGGGGACTATTCTCGTTATTTTGTCCATGAGTGATGTAATCATTTTATTTCTATGACTGTTACGTTTTCCTTGCCCGGTTCTCTCATTTAGTGTATTTATTCTTTGTGTATTGTTTATTATTACGAACTACGTCTACTTAATTGTGTACAAGTTGTAACCATTCGCTTCCACTCTTCCCTTTGTTCTGTACAAATGTTAGATTTTTGATTGGTTCACTGTGTGGTCTGACTCTATGTATATATAAAGGCATGATTAAAATATAATATGCTCTCAGTTCTCGCTCTCTCAGTCTTTCTGTTCTCAATTCTGATTGTCCTATTGTCAACCTAGGAGTGAGTGGGCTTAGGTCAGTTGCACATTCCCAACTAGGCACGCATCTCATTGGTGTTCGCGTCTACCAACCAAATCATCCTCTCCTTTCTTCATGTCATAACAGATCACTTAAAGTTATTTGTATGATAAGTATTATGCTACTTTCGTATTCCACCTTTAATGAAAATATACATCTCAGTTCTTCACTTACTCAATAAACACCTTTATCAAGTATATTATACAGTAATAATCATATATTACTGTTGCTATTCAGGTTTTAAATCAATTAATGAGTTCCGTAAATAAATTGGCAAAGCTCATACAAAGAATATGAAATTGTGAAACAAAAAGAACTGAACAACGAAACAATAATAGTTGTTCCAAGTATACTTGGTATATACATTCGTAGGGGAGTTGGAGGGAGAAGCTACGACGAGGGTTCTCTACTACTTATAGTTTATCATCTGAACATATTTTTCATTGAGACTTTGCTTTACTTGCAACCATACTGATGACAACACGAGATACATGGGCATATCAACTCTGTATCTCAAAGAAATAATATTAAGATGCAAGAGTAATGCACAATTTAGACTTATTAATGCAGTTAGCAAACAGTAAATTAAATTAGCTATTAGATACCTACCAGCAGACATCCAGCAAAATAACTAAGTAAAGTCAACCAGTGACAAAAGCGATTCTGTGCATAAGGTAATATGGACATTACTTCTATCATCTAATGTGATAAAGTTAATGTGAACAATCTTCTACAGGTCGTTAATAAATATCATCCATCTACCATATTCTCTCTTAAGAAGCAGAATTAACAATATTTGCACGTCATGAATGTCAAAATGGTAGGACATACCCAACGGAAAATTACAAAGATCGATTTGCAGAAAACACACCTCATACAGCTAACTGACAAGTTTCTACAACTGGATCCTTAAAAGTAGGAAGAGAAACCCTATAGTATCCCTTGAATAGAGAATCTGAAATAATTGGTTACGTATTCCCCGATATAACTGATGACAAATTAAACTGTCCTCGGAAAACAGTAATTAAAAATGCTTTCCAACCATGATTTATAAGCAAACACATGACTATTCAAGGTTTCATCTTCTGAAAAAACACTCATTCCTAGGGTTAAATCCTGCTGATATTTTAACAAACAGGATTGCAAATGTTATCAAAACTACAATTTTTACAGTGACTCTGAGAACTGTGTTTTTAAGTAAACCCTTACTCGCTAATTACTTGAAAGACAAATTATTGCGTCCGGCCTCTTCCAGATGTGTTTATCAGTTTACTTGCTCCTGTAGAGTAAGACACTTTGGTCATTCGATGCACGTGTTGTTCAAGAAGGCCCAAAAACATTATCCGGCGTAATTACCTCTAGACAACAGTAGTAGCATTAGTAATGTCTTTATAGAACATCTCATGGCTAATGGACATTTGATCAACTTAGATTCCTTGTTCATAAAATATTTACATGGTTAACGTGATTCTACCAAAATCAGTAAGTCTCCGCCTTTTACATATCGTTAAAGCCAATGTCATGCATAGAGAGGAATCAAAAGTATGCATATGATAGAAATTGATTTAACCTCTGACCTTACCATGGACTTAACCTAAATTTCTTGCATTTTATCGTTTAAATCGTGGGCTTGTTGTATTTTTCTGATTCTATCTTGTTTTGTTTTATGAAATGCTTCCTTCTATATTTCTTTCTGATAATAAAATAATACTATTACTCTTGTTGCCAACCACTTCGATACATTTTATTTTCCACTTTATCTTATTACATAACCCAACACTAAAATTATTACTTTCCACCTACTTGTCCCAATCGCTTTATCTATTCTGAACTTTGTATATTGTTGTTTACTTAACATGATTCTGAAGATTCCTTTCTTCAATAGGAGGGTCTAAATAAGAATAATATCACATATCCTTGATTCTTGTTACTATGTTTGATTACTCGTGGTTACCATGTTCGATCAATTGTTATTGTAGTTTCATATTATCTATATATGTTACTATTCAGTCTTATGGCACAGAGTTTATTATGGATCTAGTGGGTCCTGGATTCGATCTTTGATGGGGTTGTGGATGTGCACTGTTGAAGCTACTTACTACTTCCTAGTAATCGATGGTTATCCAAATCAGACCAATTTGTTATATCAATTTAACATTTAAGAGTCTCCACAGTAATTAATGAATTGACTATACTTCTTGATAATATTAACAGGATCTAGGTTACTTGTTTATAATAAAGCAAGAACAACAGTCGTACCATAATAATAATAATAATAATAATAATAATAATAATAACGATAATCTAAGTCTCCTTCATTTTGCTGTAGCAATCGCAATAATACAACTTAAAAACAAATTTTTATGTGGAAAAGGTAACTGTAGTCAATCTTGTTATGACTTAATGATTTCAGTTTTTATGATTCAGTTACGTCCGGTCCAGTGAAACACACAGTTAAGCATCAGATACGAAACCTAAAGGTTTTGGTTTCAATCCTCTGATGAAATCAGGAATGCGCACTGTTGAGGAATCTTATACTAAAACCAAACAGATATTCAGTTCTCCAAAGTTTTCACTAGTGCCCAACCAAAATCAATCTGTGAAGAATACAGACAACAAAATAGAGTACAAATCTTCAAAAAAACCACCTCAAATCAATCACAGTCATATACATGTTATAGTGATTACATATTTATCTACTCTGTATATTTTACATAGAAACAATAACTTTTGTACTAATAAGTAATGTGATTTGTACATCATGTTATTGTTTATTTTTATCGCCAATACAAATGATATAAGTATTTGATTGAAATTTATGTAATAGTGTTTTGTTTAAATCAACTACTTATAAATAGTAATTTAACTTACTATCCATCAAAATCACATGATTTGAATTACGATAATTTTAAGGTTTACTTTGACAAAAATACCATATTTTGTAGTTGGTTAGAAAGTGGTACATTAATATAATAACAATCTTTAATCAGAATTACAACTTGTTATTTGAATGGTACTGTAAGATGAACTGAATTGGTATTTTTTTTGGCATGTATTTAGTCAGCAACTGAATGAAGCGATCTTGGGACAAGAAGTGAATAATCTACAATGTTGGATCAGGGGATAAAACAACCATGGGCAAAAGCCCAGTAAGATCACTTAGAATCATTCACGTGCAAAATTTAAATTGACTCTCAAGTGCGTTGTGTATGTCTTACATTACATATTTGTAAACATTTTGACCAAATTCTCCGGTTTACTTAAATTATATCCAGTATGTAACATTGGTTTATACTTAAGCTTCAGTTGAAGGATGAAAGTGTCAGGAGTAATTCTCTTTTCAATATAACAGTCTCATTCCTGACAAGTGTGAACTCCACCAGTCACGACTTCTCACTAGAGCTCAAAGAAGATCCTGTGGCGTATTCAATTAATTAAAAATTTCAATCATTATAAAAAAACTCTCAATTAAAAAGCAACAGAGTATTTATTCTTTCCTGTATCATATCTAACCATGTGTTGATAGAAAAATAAAGAATATACAGAGAAGAGCATTTTCTAACTTCGGCTTACAAAACGGAAAGCTCGGTTAATTACTCATTGTCATTGTAGACGAAATCAGGTTCATGAAATGTGTTCAAATAACATAATTCTATTCATTAGGCTCCATTGAGAATTATTAATGACTTTAATTTAAGTTGTCATTTCACCAGCTTCAATAATATATAATCATTCAGTTATTATTATTCCTGATTATCAATAACTGCTACACCATAGTTTTATCATATAATTTTATGCAAACACCTTGTGATACTTAATCGACCAATGTTAAAGAGTTCACCGAGAAGCCAGAAGTTCCTGGGTTCGATCCCCAACGAGGTGGTGGATACGCACTGCAGACGATTCCCATTCTAGAACGAAACGGCTGTTCAGTGCTTCCAGGTGATGAATGATTGTCTGATTCAGATCAATTCATGATATCAAAACTGACAAATAAACGTTTTTATTAGATATCTGATATTCTTTTCCCATTTTTATGATTTTGTTTGGTTTCGGTCAAGTAATAAATGTGACTGTATATATATTGATATATAATAATGATAGTTATAATTATTGTTACTGTTATTATAGCAACTGTATACTCAGATTATTTGTTTCTGATGAGTAGGCATGATGACCAAGATTGTACTTGATAACTTTAAATAGATTGAGCATTAGACAAGTAGTTTATAAAAGTAATTTATATATTTGCAATAATCCAATCAGTAGAAATTGAAATTTCTGATGTTTAGCTACTTAATGTAATAATGATATTAAAATCCTTAAAAAAGGTTTCTCAAACTACAAAGAAAGGCGTATAGCTAGAGCATCTCGTATCTCTCCAAACCTCGTTGAACTTAATGGAACGGAAGACCTAATCATTTATTAGAAAAATAGCCTATCTGCCCAGATAACAACAATCAAATGGGTCAAATTTATCATTGGTTAAAAACACAGAATATCGCCAATATATATATATATATATATATATATATATATATATATATCTGTAAACAGACCACACCATCAACCAACTAGGAAACTAATATTTATACAATATAGCAGTAATAGTGAATGTGAACTAGAGCAACTCATAGGCAGTCAATTAGCCTTAGTTCCTAATGGTAATTGATATAATGACAGTTAATGTGTTAAAAGGGAAGATAGAGCAAGGGCATTGTGATAATAAGGGGAACAAAATGCTCACTTTGTATACAATTAAAAATAATGAAATAGTCAAAGATAATCAGTCTCCTTTACGTGCCCGATACGTCGCTATAAAACATCTTAACGCAGGCTAACTGACTTCAGCATATCTAGACCGATAACATGATTGCTCAAATTTTCTTGATTTTGACTTATTCCATAGTGTTATCTGAACTTATGTTAGTGTAATTCGTCATTCTCTGAAGAAGCGGATTTCATTAATTTAAGATACGTAAGAAATATATGATACGTAGTCACAAAATATAATCAATCCATTCTATCCTGCAAATCTTGTTGTTTTTACGTTGTTCAGAAACCTATTTATTTTTGTTTAGTTCAAATTAATTTGACATTGTATCTAAGTAAATTGATTGTCTTTGCATAATACCCCGAGAAGTATATTGTAAACTGATAAGACCTAGTGGTGAACGCGGTAAAAGTTGATACAAAAGAAACTAAGTTCAAGTCCCACTGTGAACATCAACACTGGGGTGCAGGTGCATCAAGCCGACAAGTCCCAAATAGGATGAAACGTACGTCCTAGCTTCTACTTGCTAGCCACATTTTAACTCAAGACTTGTGAACTATTACCATATTGTAGTAATCCTCACAGGATGCACATGTGACAACAAAGGCTGATTAGATTCAGTCCATGATAAATCAACGGAAGGATCCAAATACATTCTAATTATGCATAATTCACCTGTTTTTATCCATAGTTTATTTGTACTATAACTACTATAAGTCATATTCTCTTAAATTAATAAGATACGTTTATATTAAGTCGACCTGATAAATAACCCATCTTATAATTTGGTCACTAGATTATCAGTCTAATTGTATGAGAACTCTCAATCTGAATGTTTATATCTAATTTTCAAGTTAGATTAATAATGAAAACTATCTGATTGTTTAAGTATACTGTCAACACTTGTATGATTAACAATGATGAATTTCCTAACACTAATTGTATACATACTCTAAATGGTTAAATTAATGTTCTTACTGGAAGATATACGGTATGCTACTGAAATTGTTACTAGTTGTGATCTCATGTATTTGACAAAACCGACATTAAAGGTTGAATAAGTTTATTTAACTATTAAACGATTAAGCATTATCATGGTAGTTAAAGGTGATAGTAAACTCGTGTGAAGTTCTTATATTTCTCTTCCACTATCATGCTTACTCACTTTTATATAATAGCTGATGTCATCAGTTTATCATTTCTAAAGTAGAACTTATAATACACAGAATATGAACTAGTGAATTTCAAAGCGAGCGTTTCCACCTTCATCAGAACTCATTAGCTGGGAGTACCTTCATCTGAATTGTGATGTTCATAGCTGGACATGAACTCACTCTTTTTGTATGTAAAGTTATCCCTTTCTCCACCAAGCTACTAATGTAAAACAGTCACACGGGTCACAACGGGTATGTATATTCAACTAAAATATTTTTATATATTCCCGTCAATGTTGTTACAGACTCCGGTTAATCAAATACAATACATCAACACTGAAGTAGAGTTATATTCATTCAACGTGTCCTAAACAAGATAAAACACGAGTTCTTGATTCCACTTATCAACCACAATTCAACTTTATTCCTACATATGTATTCATAATCGCCTCACAATGTATGTGTTATACAATACAGATTAACTGATTACAATCGTTCACTACATTATTAAGAAGATATAAATACATTCAGATTAGTTAGGATAAGATTGTATTTTCCCGTTGATTTGTAATGGACTGAAACTGGTCAGTCTCTGTTGCCATATGTGCATCCTGAGCGGATTGCATAACTTGTGTAATAACGCTATATTGAGGCAATCCTCTCAGGATGCACATATGGCAACAGAGACTGACCAGTTTCAGTCCATTCCAAATCGACGGAAAAATACAAGCTTATCCTAACTATATATATATATATATATATATATATATATATATGCCCGTTGCACAAGTTTGACTGTCTGGACTCAGTAGTCTAGTGGTGAACGTGGTGGCTTTCGACACGAAACGGACTGAGTTCGAATCCCAGTGTGAACATTAACATTGGGATGCAGGTACATCCAGCCGATGAGTCCCAAATAGGACGAAACACGCGTCCTGGATTCCACTTGCCAGTCACAATCCAACTTCAATACATAACATTTAGATTAGATAATATGCAATTACTTTATCTAGTTTTAAATATGAACTTTATGCTTTTAAATGTAGAATCATTATATAGATTGATTAAAACATTACAAACATTGAATCAGATGATTTTCATATGTAGTTTCACTTGTTTTATTCAAGTATATTTAATTTATTACGTCATAAAGAAGGTTATACAATTAATAATGTAAAATAAATTAAGTAAATGACATAATCAACCTTCATATTATTTTAATAGATTGTAAGTAGAACAAATAAAATGACAATTTAGTTAACTTAAACTTTTATATTTCAAAATTTATATATATTTTAATAGACCTGAATAATAAACTAGTGATGTACATATACTTAGAATAGGTTTGGATATTCCCAACCCATATTGAGGTAATCCACTGAACAAGTGTAGTCGTCTGGACTCATTAGCCTAGTGGTAAACATAGTGACGTTTGGCATCAAACGAACTGAGTTTAAGTTCCAGTGTGAATATCAACACTAAGATGCAGATACATCCAGATGACGAATCTCAAATAGGACGAAACGCGCATTCTGGATTTCACTTGTTAGTCACAGTCTAACTCAATTTTCGTCACAGATTGATGTTGGTTAGGTACCATTGAAAATCAGAAAATAATGAACAGCTGCGTTGTCTAAGTATGACAGTAATATGAAGTGGCTTTTCACAAATTCACTATGGAACCAAACTCATAAACTTCAGGCTTTGCTGAATACTTTTAATTGTGTGACAACCGAGACAAGCGGCTTTCAACTGCTGCAATTTCTAGCTTAGTTAGATTGTGATATCTTTGAATGACTTCATTTATGGCCGTCGGTGTGTGACTTACTCAAAACAGATATAATTAAACTCCAATGATCATAACCAATTTGTGACATCAAGTTAAAATTTGATAATCATCACAACACCCAACTAAAATTAATATCAGCTCACAAGTTACTAAATTCCTGAGGTAATTCCTTGAGCTCTTGTGAAAAGACGTGACCAGAAAAGCTATATCTTGTCTGGTATGAGGAAGTTACCTACCATTTACAATAGATGAGGTCAGAAATTGACTGAGTTCGGAAACTCCACAGTTGAAAGCCGTTTGTTTCGGCAGTCCAACAGTTAAGAGTTTGCAGCGAAGTATTATTTTTATGGGTTTGATTCCCTAGTGAAGTTGTGAATAGACACTTTATGTTAGTTTCATAATAGGACGACAAAATTTTCCAATACATCCTGGTTTCTATTGGGTGTCTAGATTCATAATGTCAAATTCAACAATTTTCACAACATTTAATTGCACAAACGATCTGTTAAGTATCAAATTAGTATACATTGATTTGCTGGGATAGTGATATTCTCGAGAAATAAAATGAAAGAATAAGTTATTTTTATTACATACCACTGAATGCCGGCCGAGTGGTGTAGAGGGTTATGTGTCCGCTAACCTGAAGCCACTTAGGTGGAATCTTAGGTGTGATTGCTGGAAAGTTCCACGGCACAACTAAACAACTGTTCAATGCTTTCTGGTACCCTGCCAACATCAGTTAGTGACGTATCCAATTAATTAAATTTAAACAATAATCTGAACTCCATCAGTCATAATTTCTCACTAGAACTTCAGAGATATCATGAAGTTATTCACTTGTTATCTAATTATTGTAATTGAATTGAGATTGTTTTGTGAAGGTAAGCATTACATTTAGTTGTGTGTATTCATCACTGATTGATACTGTTAGAGTACTACTGAAAACCAAGAAGTACTGTACAGCTGTTTCTAACAATTAATAAATGAAATTAATAAAACAATTGAATAGTCATGCTTAAGGTTAATTGTCTTTTGCTACTCTATAACTAATTCTCTTGACTTTACATAATTATGATACATTCATCAATCTTCATATACATCATTCCGTATTTCTAAGGATCATCGTTAAATACTATCCACACCATAGTGAACAACTTCTAGATGTTTCTTAAAACAAAGTAAATAGTCACCATTGAAACTGCTATAACTCGTATTTGATAGTTTGTCTAACCACAAACAACTTCAGCACTCAAATGCTTTAAACACATCCAGTCACAAATTCACATGACAGAAGACAAGTAGACAGGAATATTTATTCCAGTAAGATAGAGAGAGTATGTCATATACAAAATATTCGTATATTTATATTTTCGAGAAAAAAATAAAATTACCATTATAATCTATCTTATTTGGACTAAGTGGTTTCAGTTTACACCTAAACAGAACACGCTGTGTCGATATTCTGTAGAGTTCAGTCGATCAGTGAGTGGATGGAATGTCTTTTATTTTTTAAAGCTATCAGGAAGCTACAATGATGTTTCTAGGAGCCATCCCAACAGAAACAATCTAGAAAATAGAAGTACTTTACAATATCAATTTAAAATTGTTACATATTATTGGATGTTATAATTGGCGCCGTTTTTATGTTGAAGTGAACTGTGTAGTTAATTAATAAATATTATATCGATCTGTCCTATTGGTTTCTTTTTAGATTACTTGTTTTTTTTCTAGTTTACCTCTATCCATATGATTGATTGATTCATCTCTTCTGCATGAATTTATACACTGGATTTATAACGATGGATGCACTTGTTACTAAGTGGTCAGAATTCATTGTTTCTTAAAGTCCATCAGTAATTTTTCAAATTTTACTAATTTAGATTGTTAACATAAGTTGGATTGTGACTGGCGAGTGGAATGCAGGACGCGTGTTTCGTCCTATTTGAGACTCATCGGCTGGATGCACCTGCATCCCAATGTTGATGTTCACACTGGGGTTCGAAATCAGTCCGTTTCGTGTCGAACGCCACCACGTTCACCACTAGGCTACTGTGTCCAGACAGTCACACTTGTGCAACGGGCACATTGGTATTAGGATAAACTTGTATATTCCCGTTGATTTGTTATAGACTGAAGCTGGTCAGTCATTGTACCCGTTTCACAAGTGTGACTGTCTGGACACAGTAGCCTAGTGGTGAACGTGGTGGCGTTCGACACGTAACGGACTGATTTCAAACCCCAGTGTGAACATCAACATTGGGATGCAGGTGCATCCAGCCAATGAGTCCCAAATAAGATGAAACACGCGTCCTGGATTCCACTTGCCAGTCACAATCCAACTTATATAATACTTGTGAAAAATTCACTATATCGAGTCAATCCGTTAAGGATGCATATATAGCAATAATGACTGACCAGCTTCAGCCTATAACAAATCAACGGGGATATACAAGTTTATCCTAATTAGATTGTTAACGTTTTATCAAGTACTGTCCATTATGAAATTACTGTTGACTATAAAGTTAAACTGATATTCTATTTTCTTGAGATTTTTTGATAAATTGATACGCATCAAATGACCTTACAGTCACCGTTGTGTAAATGAACCAGTGGGAACTTTTACTGTGAACACAACCTAATAAACTTGAAAATGATGAGGTCACGATAGAAAGAGCAATCACCTGTAAATGACAATTAACACTAAGTTACTGATAAATTAAAAACAATAGGTTTTGTGTATTACATAGTGTGTAATAAGTCATAGAATATACACAATACACTAGAAGCTGATTTAAGAGAGTTGTGTGTAGGGTTTGGGAGTATAGATTCACATTAAGGCTAAAATAATTCATGAATAAAAACACATGGTGAATGTGTTTGTGAGAAGCTTGTAATATGATCAATATAAATATCATGTTTATTGAATATTTAACTAAAAACAACTTAGGATGAATTTGTATCTTCCAGTTCATTTTTCTGAATCCTAGGATGAATATCAACATTCGGATGAAAGTACATCCAGTCGATGAGTCCCTAATAGAATTAAACGCGTATCCTGGATTCCGCTTGCTAGTCATAATTCAACTTACATAGGTACAACTTAGCTACAAGTATCCTCCTCTCTCTCTTAATAGCATTCTTTGTATATATGCACCTATATGAAAATAATCAATCAAATCAGATCTTTTCAACTTCTGTTCTGAATAGTTATGATTATCTTCTTTAATAGTAAACTTCGATAATGAATTTCAATTGTACATTAAATTATTTACTAAATAATGAAAAATAAATCATCATTTAATTTTTATCATAAACATTTGATTGATCATATAATTAGGATAAGTTCCAAATAGGACGAAACGCACGTCCTGGATTCCGTTTGCCAGTCACAATCCAACTTCAATACATAATTTGATTGATCAGTTGAAGAATTATTTTTATTTAAGAACAAAATAAACAAATCAAGAAAAAATAAATAAATAAAAATCAAAAAACATGGAACCATAATGATTTATTAATGGTTATATTTTATTCATTCTTAACAACATTTGAGTTGGATTGTGACTAGCAACTGGAATCTAGAACATTTGTTTCGTTTGATTTTGGACTTGTCAGCTGATTGTACCTACATTCCAATATTGATGTTCACAGAGGGACTGGAAATCAATTCGTTTCTTGATAAATGCCATTGCATTCTCAAATAAGACGAGATGCACGTCCTGGATTCCGTTTGTCAGCCACAATCCAAATAAAACAATACTTGTGAACTATTGTTATATCACTGCAATCTGCTCAGGGTATACATATGGCAACAGAGACTGATAAATTTCAGTCCATGAAAAATCAATAGGAAGATTCAAATACATTCTATGCTTAATTAAATGATTGATCATATGGTAGGGATTAGAAACTCCTCTTCTCATATCTACATTGCATGAAAATTAACTGAATAGAAGATTAAGATATGCCTACCGGTTATTGATGAGATTTACAAAAAAGACTATAGATAATATGATGTGAAGGTATTAGATGGACCGATATATTAAGTGTAGTCATGGTTCTGTATGGAATGATCTTGATAACTAAATATAACAGATTTTACTAAAAGAGAAAAATTCTTTTCGATGTTAAATACGAAAGCATTAAATTGAGGTGATTTGGGTAGACCGATATTAAGTTTTAGTTGACCGATTTCTTCATAGATTGATATTGGTAGGATACTAATGAAAACTGAGGATCAATGGACAGCTGTCTCGACCTAGAATCAGACTCCTCAGAAGTGCGCATCATAAATTTCACCGCAAGGCCTTCAAGTTGAAGAATTCAACCAACTAAAACTTAATACCAAACTTTACAAACCATTTCAATTTATTTACACTAATCAGCTCAGTAGTAATAAACTTTAGGATGTTCCTAAAGCTCTGGTGAGAACTCGTAACTGATGGAGTCCAGACTTGTTGGGGAGTGAAACAGTTATCACGGATGATAATGGATCATTGTCATGCTATATCACAAAAGACTCCATTTACTTTATACAGCGTCTATAATATTAGTCTCATTAAATAACAATTAAGGGGGGGGGTGAACAACTAGCCATGAAGGAACGTTCATGTTTTATCCTAGTATGGGACTCCTCAGCAGTGCGCATCCGTGATATCAAAATTGAATTAAACAGTTAACTACCTCTACAAACTCCCCTAATTGTTCATGTTTTAATAAAATATCTACACTTCAATTAAGTTTTAAAGCATAAACACACTTAATGATCATGAAACTTGTTGAAGGCAGCATTTGTCTTTGTTGACCAAGTAGAAGACATATTTGTTGATATGATGTTTATCAAAAAAGACAAATAAACATTGTTAAAGATCATTACCCGAAAATTATTTGTTGAATCAGAACATTTGGTAACAAGTAATTTGAAGTATTAAAATTAAGTAATATTCATCTACTCAACTCTTATTACTAATATTCCATTATTACTTAATTTAAAACAATGTTTGTGCTTAATTAAGCTTTTTAATTAGTAATGTTATGATTAAACGCAAAGCTTTAGTCCAATGATAACAAATCTATAAGGTTGTAAATTGGTTTGGATATCTGTTATACATGCTCAGATAACATTCACTTTTATAATATTCACATGACAAAAGCTAGAAACTGGGAAATCACAAGTTAGTATTAATATATAAAACTAATCATTGTTGTTTTGAACCATTTAGACAGTAACATAGAACCTTAAGATAAGCTTGTATTTTCCCGTTGATTTTGTTTTTTTAATGGACTGAAACTGGTCAGTCTCTGTTGCCATATGTGCATCCTGAGCAGATTGCCTCGATATAGCGTTATTACACAAGTTTAATAAAAAAAAATCGACGGGAAAATACAAGCTTATCCTAATTACATATATACCCGTGGCACAAGTGTAACTGTCTGGACACAGTAGTCTAGTGGTGAATGCGGTGGCGTTTGGCACGAAGCGAACTGAGTTCAAATCCCAGTGTGAACATCAACATTGGGATGCAGGTACATCCAGCCGATGAGTCCCAAACAGGACGAAAGGTACGTCTTGAATTCCACTTGCCAGTCACAATCCAACTCAAATATTAAACATTGAACCTTGTTGGGAATCAATACAACTACTATAATGATTAGTTGTAGACTAGGTATAATGTGACCATGAAGTGGTCATGACAACGAATATGCATTCAAACCAATTCAACTCTAAGATAATGTGTTACAAACCTGTTTTATACCACTTATTACGGAAATTATATATTTACCTAGGAAATCATACTTGCTAATTATCAACAACATTAATAGAATACGTTATTTAACCTAGTGTTTAAAACAAAAATTTTAACTGACCATTATCAATTACAAATGAAATAAACAATTGACTGTATAATCTTATTTAATAGCTTCAGTTTTACTGATAAGACTTATTTCTTTCTAATGTAAATGATCAATTACAATCTTTATACTTACCAATCTATTTAAGTATAATGAAAGCAAGAACGATAATTTGTATGCATCATTGCTTGTTAAGGCTGTTTACTCAAACACCATTAGTCGTGTCAGAGCATATGGTGAACTGTCATCTGAACTTGTAGCATCAAGTGGTGTCCGTCAAGGCTGCCCACTTTCCCCATTTTTGTTTAATTTCATAGTTGACATACTGTTAGAAATTACGCTTTCATCGTCTGACTTTTCAGGAATCGATCTCCTACCAGGAGATCCACTTATCGACTTAGAATATGCTGACGATATAGTCCTGTTTGGCGAAGACGCGGATAAGACGCAGAATCTTTTATCAGCAATAAGCTCCAATGCGATTCTCCCCCTCTAAATGCAAACTATTGCTCCAGGACTGGTTTTCGTCAACCTCTGAACTAAAGATAGGGAGTGAAGTAGTTGAGCACGTTGACCACTTTACGTATCTTGGAAGTCTGATTAGCGCTAATGGCTTGGTCTTCGACGAAATCTCAGTACGAATTCAAAAAGCTCGTTTGGCTTTTGCCAACTTACGTCACCAATGGCGTAGACGAGATATTCGTCTCTCAACCAAAGGGAGAGTGTACTGCGCAACAGTTCTCTCTGTCTTGTTGTATAGGTGTGAGGCGTGGCCATTGAGGGTAGATAACACTCGAAGGTTAATAGTTTTTGACCATCGATGTCTACGAAACATCGCTCGCGTTAGCTGGGATCACCGAGTAAGTAATAACGAGGTTAGACGACGGGTGTTAGGCAAATGTGGTAAATCAGTCGATGAGGTTGTGAATCTTCATCGACTGAGGTGGTTGGGACATGTATTGCGTATGCCCAACCACCGTCTGCCTCGACACACGATGTTGGTTGATACAGGAACAGGATGGAAGAGAGTTAGAGGCGGCCAAACTAAAACATGGCATCAGTCCATGAAGTCACTGACTGCCGACTTGAGTCGTGTCGGTAGCTGCAGACTACCTGGATGGGGTCCCCGCGATTACCGTAACCAGTGGCTAAAAACACTGAGTGACATGGCCCAGAATCGGTCACAATTGCGCAGATGTATTCACTCATTGTCCTCCGTTACATCATGAGCTTTAAATTATTCCATTACTTTCTTTCAACGCCTCCTGAACCATATTCTATATGTTCACATTCCTTGTTACTATTATTATTTTATTTTATTGAAGCGATTTCTACAAGTGGTGGTGGTGGTGTTAATCTTGCAGTGTCATGGTGGTATGGCAACTTGAACCGATGCACACATGTGCCAGGTTCTATGTTGATTATACATACATACATAAGCATCATTACCAAGGTTGGAGTTGATAACTTCAAATAAATTGAGCATTGTACAAATAGTTTGTAGAAATTAATTAATATATTTGTTATAATCGAACGAATAGAAATTGAAATATTTAATGTTTCACGACTTAATGTAAGCCGCTTCATCTGACAATAATAAGTAACTGAATTACATTAACACGACATCTACACATTCAAACTGATAAGTCGAGTGTACTAATTTTCTTGATTTTGACTAGTTTCATAGCATTATATAAACTTATTTTAATGTAATTCAATTATTCTCTAGCAAAGAGGCTGACATAAAGTTGTGAAACGTTGGAAATCTCAGTTACTACTCATTGGATCATTAATGCAATTTTACATGAATAATAATATATGAAGAATACAATGAATTTATCGAATATATCATGTTTCTTCATCAGCAATGTACAAGTGAACAAATTTCAAATAATAAACATAATTTCATCGTGGTATCACAAATCAGTCTGAGTTAGACAGCTATTGGTCACCGGGAATCACTAGACAGCCGTTTTATCATAGTATTGGACTCTTCAGCAATGCACATCCACCACATCTTTAGCGACAGAAAGCAGGACTCTCTGATTTCGAGGCGGACACTGAACTGCATCAGGAATAGAATGAATTAGAAATATCATCCGTTTGAGGACGACATAATGGTTTCATGATAAAGCGTTCAGCGCGTAGCCAGAGAGTCCTCGGCTTGATCCCTAAAGATGTCATAGATGTACACCACTGAAGAGTCTCACACTAGGACAAAACAACTGTCTAATGCTTCCTGATGATCATTAGTTGCCTAATTCAGATTAATTCGTGATAATGAACTGTTTTTGTAATTGTTTGTTGTCGTCATGAAGGCAGTTGGTTGTTATTAACCTAGTACTACTTTTACATGAAATCTATAATTTACATAACATTTATTTCAAAATATGTCAATATCTCAATAACGTTTATATATTAATAACAAATTCACAAGTATTATCTACGTTGGATTGTGGCTGGAAAGCGGAATCCAGAAATGTGCGTTTCTCTCAAGTTGGAACTCGTCAGCTGGATGTTCCTGCATCCCATTTTCGATATTCACAGTGCGATTCAAACTCACTCCGTTTCGTGTCAAACGCCACTGCGTTCAAAACTAGAGTACTGAATGCAGACAGTCACACTTGTGCAACGGGCGTATAGGTATTAGGATGAACTTGTATATTCAGGTTGATTTGTTATGGACTGAAGCTAGTCAGTCTCTGAACATCAACATTGAGATGTAGGTGCATCCAGCTGACAAGTTTCAAATAGGACGAAAGGTACGTCTTGAATTCCACTTGCAAGTCACAATCCAACTTAAATATAGCATGTGTACTATCACTGTATTGAGGCAATCCGCTCAGGATGCACATATGGCAACAGAGACTGACCAGTTCCAGTCCATTACAATTCAACGGGAAAATATGAGCTTATCCTAATTTAAGTCATTTTCATAAAAACAATTTTCTTTTCAACGAAATCACTTACTAAAGCTGTACATCTTTAAGAAATTAATCGACAACTAGTTGAATTAAGGTGACTTTATGAAAACAGGTACTAAGTTTAGTTGATTGTATTCGTTACGAATTAAAGATGGTTAGGCACCAATAAAAGTCAAGGAACACTAAACAGATGTATTGTCATAGTAGTCGATTTCGTATATGTGGTTATCTTCGATTCCACCAGGGAATCGAATCTATGACCTTCAGGTCTGACGATGAACGCTCAAACATTCGCATCATTGGACAGGCTTTTAAATGGGGAATTCCCATTTCTATCATTTCGTGGCAAAGCATGATATATCGCCTAATAAATACAATAAACAAAACTGAGGAGTCCTGTACTAAGACGAAGCGACTTTACAATCCTTCCTGGCTTTCACTGGTACCCAACTAACATCAATCTGTGACGAACAGAAGCAACTAAGAAGTACAGTTACTTATAATTAGTTGATTCCACCTATTTTATTTTTATTGTTATTGTTTTTAGTTAAATGATTCCTGGAGACCACTTTAAGGGAATTATACAATACAAAACAACTTCGTGTGATACTGACTGCCACTAGTGTCTACTATGCCAAGAAAACTTATATCTTTTCATGGATTGGAATCATCATGACACACTTTCCTAAGTTTTATGTATTACTACTGAGTTATGATGCGACTGAACTACTGTAGAACTAAGATGTATGTGATCACTATTGTGTTTATTAATTATGTAAATGATCGAATCTCAGAAGTCCAGTTGTAGTGTGGCCACTAATCTAGTTTCATTAAATACCACATGGATTTTTGTTTTGGCATTGATTTATTGATATGAATTTACAAGATATACTAGATTTTGGTTCGTGCCAGTCAACACTCATCAGCCTAGCGTACCTGTGATCATGAAGTGACTGATTCGAAATTGTGTCGACTAGTTTAACAGGTTAAGATGTTAATACTGGGTTGCATAGGCCATCACTGACTTTCTCCAGTTATGCATATCACTTGAATGTAGAGTGATTACAGTGTAATAGTTATATTCTAGTAGCAATGAACTTTGCACATTCGTTTCACAAATAATGAGTCTGGTCACTTTTGATTACCTTGTTTGATAATGATTGTCCTCTAAACTTTTCTTCATAGACAATGTACATGAAATTTAGTTACTACCTTTATCTCAGTTGACCTACGATCATGTAATTCATTAATTGTCTCCATATTCTGTCTTGTCTATTCGCAGATTGATTCAAGTTACATTCTTATAAGAATTCTTCAGCAGCTTATAAATTTTTCCTAATCATTGATCATTTCTCCCTCTTCTTGCAGAATAAAATTCATATTGATTCTTGTCTACATAAGATATAGTAGACATTCATTTAGTGTTTATAGGTGGAACAGTCGTCTACGTTGTATACATTGTAGTGTTATTCTTTTGTAACCCGAGGGAGAGGGGGGGGGAATTTGTTCTACATATGATAATTAAATTTCTTATAGTTACTATAATTTAAACAGCGAAACGATCTTAAGTTGAACAATTTTTTTTTGTGTTTTAATAAAACATTCATTTCCGTTTTCCGATTACACGATTTTATCTTTGTTAAGTAGAAATTTTCTTCAATCATTCCATCTACTTAAATCTAATTGTACTGTAGTAATACACTATAATTGAAATTATAATGATTAGCATAGATTATGTTTAAAAAGAAGTATTTTATGTTTATTGTATATTTACATAGTTGTATATGAACTACTGAACACCATAGTAACAAAAACATTTATTCTCAGTTTATTTGAGTGTATGTGACAGTTTGAAGAAAAAGTAAAACTTGAAAAACATATCGTTATAATTTTCTCGTTTCCATTCTAAGCATTATCAAAGTGTATGTATCTGTATGATTGTCATAAGTGTTTTCACAATTTAAATGTGTTTATACGTTTCATTCATTATGTACATGTAACTAAGAATGTTTATCGTAAGACATAATGTTAATTCAATATCATGTATTAGAAAACCATTAATCGCTGGTTAACACTAGACAGCTGTTTAACCTGGTATGGGGACTTTTGTTTAGTGTGCATCCACGACCACATCAGGGAACAAACCCCGGATCCTTTTGATTCGAGGAGAATGTTTTACTAGCGGACTACTAATTCGGGTCTTAATGGTTGATATTCATAATTTAGTCAGTCCGTAATACGTTCGGGTGACATCATTCATTGACATCGGTGGTTAACTCTGATCGTGTCTCCACTCTGCTAAGGAGTCTCATATTAAAATGAAACAGCTGTCCAATGCTTCTTGGTTGTCAATAGATGTCAAATTCAGAAGAATTCGTGATATCATCAAATCAACATTCAACAGTCTCAACAAAACCCAATTAAGATATAATAGTTGAAAATATCCAACAATCGGTAGATAATTTCTTTATATGAACATGATAGGCTTCTAATTGTTGTGTGAAAATTAAATTATATTTTAAGTTTGTTCTATTTTGGATCCGGTGACAAAAACGTGCTATTGATAAAGTAATCAGTTCAAAATCTATAAATTGTAATAAAGATTAACTAAATGCAATTGATATTATCAACAGCAGGATGATTCAACTCTAGTTGAATAAGTTGGTGGTTTACTAGACATTAAAGATCACTGAATAACAAATTGACGTTTGTAGCAAAAAAGGTACTGATTTGAAGTCGTAGTGATAACACTAACACTGAGATGTACGTACATCCAGTTGACTAGTTGGAAACAAGGTGGAACATGTATTGTAGGCATCAATGCTACATCCCAGTTTTATAAATATAATGGAAAATGTAAAGAATAATGAAGCGATCCGCTTACAATGATGCATATACTAATTGAGACTGATCATTTGAGGTTCTTAATGTCAACAGTAGAATAATTTGATCTCTTACACACATACAAGGATGTATGTTAAAAGCGTATTCATATTTCTGCTTAACTCCTCGTCATGATCTCGAAATATATAAAACCTCTTTGATACTCAAAGCCGTGCCCAGACATGGATCTTATACTACAATAACTTCGACTATTCATTATGTCCTTTATAAAGAAATAAAGTCCAGTTACTTTCATATTCAAGGTTAGTGGTGCAGTTTTATATGCAAATCTAACTGACAAGCCTCAAAACAATTCGACTACATAGTTAGCAGGCTAAATACTATTTGGCATTAGTTAGTAGATATTTTGTTAAAGTAGCACGTAGGTTTGAATTAGCTTATATGATAAATTCTTGCAATATCTAATTTGTAGTATAATTAGGATTAAATAATGATTCTGTTATGAATTCTGCTCGTAACGAAGTTGTAGTAGTAGTAGTAGTAGTAGTAGTAGTAGTAGTAGTAGTAGTAGTAGTAGTAGTAGTAGTAGTAGTAGTAGTAGTAGTAGTAGTAGTAGTAGTAGTAGTAGTAGTAGTAGTAGTAGTAGTAGTAGTAGTAGTAGTAGTAGTAGTAGTAGTAGTAGTAGTAGTAGTAGTAGTAGTAGTAGTAGTAGTAGTAGTAGTAGTAGTAGTAGTAGTAGTAGTAGTAGTAGTAGTAGTAGTAGTAGTAGTAGTAGTAGTAGTAGTAGTAGTAGTAGTAGTAGTAGTAGTAGTAGTAGTAGTAGTAGTAGTAGTAGTAGTAGTAGTAGTAGTAGTAGTAGTAGTAGTAGTAGTAGTAGTAGTAGTAGTAGTAGTAGTAGTAGTAGTAGTAGTAGTAGTAGTAGTAGTAGTAGTAGTAGTAGTAGTAGTAGTAGTAGTAGTAGTAGTAGTAGTAGTAGTAGTAGTAGTAGTAGTAGTAGTAGTAGTAGTAGTAGTAGTAGTAGTAGTAGTAGTAGTAGTAGTAGTAGTAGTAGTAGTAGTAGTAGTAGTAGTAGTAGTAGTAGTAGTAGTAGTAGTAGTAGTAGTAGTAGTAGTAGTAGTAGTAGTAGTAGTAGTAGTAGTAGTAGTAGTAGTAGTAGTAGTAGTAGTAGTAGTAGTAGTAGTAGTAGTAGTAGTAGTAGTAGTAGTAGTAGTAGTAGTAGTAGTAGTAGTAGTAGTAGTAGTAGTAGTAGTAGTAGTAGTAGTAGTAGTAGTAGTAGTAGTAGTAGTAGTAGTAGTAGTAGTAGTAGTAGTAGTAGTAGTAGTAGTAGTAGTAGTAGTAGTAGTAGTAGTAGTAGTAGTAGTAGTAGTAGTAGTAGTAGTAGTAGTAGTAGTAGTAGTAGTAGTAGTAGTAGTAGTAGTAGTAGTAGTAGTAGTAGTAGTAGTAGTAGTAGTAGTAGTAGTAGTAGTAGTAGTAGTAGTAGTAGTAGTAGTAGTAGTAGTAGTAGTAGTAGTAGTAGTAGTAGTAGTAGTAGTAGTAGTAGTAGTAGTAGTAGTAGTAGTAGTAGTAGTAGTAGTAGTAGTAGTAGTAGTAGTAGTAGTAGTAGTAGTAGTAGTAGTAGTAGTAGTAGTAGTAGTAGTAGTAGTAGTAGTAGTAGTAGTAGTAGTAGTAGTAGTAGTAGTAGTAGTAGTAGTAGTAGTAGTAGTAGTAGTAGTAGTAGTAGTAGTAGTAGTAGTAGTAGTAGTAGTAGTAGTAGTAGTAGTAGTAGTAGTAGTAGTAGTAGTAGTAGTAGTAGTAGTAGTAGTAGTAGTAGTAGTAGTAGTAGTAGTAGTAGTAGTAGTAGTAGTAGTAGTAGTAGTATTGTATTTTGTCCCTTTAGTAGCATATACACAAACGAGCCAACAAATATAGCAAAACTTAGGTGATCGGAATAGAATCACAAATCACATGTTCTAAATACAAAGATCAGATTAGAATACTATGCCAAAGCAAAGTAATAAGTTAATAAGTAGATAACACATAAACTTTGACATATAAGAGGGAATACATGAAAGATAACACATAATAGTAAGTCTATTAAAACACCAAGGATTAAAGTACATTTAAGTCAAATGATAGTCTACGTTTACTCGCATCAATTATTGCAGATCAACATATAAATATTTTGAAAAATTGTTGCTATGGTAAATTATATTCACTACAAATATCCGACATTACATTCATAAGAGTTTGGTTATATTACACTTAGTAGTAAAGACTTTTATAATTTTAGCATGTTATTAAGTAAGTTATATATAAAACGGATTAATTTAAGCTAAAATCAGACACTTATTGCTTAATACATGAGAATAGCTTAGTAACATGTCATATAACCAAAATAGAAATAAGCACAAGAAATAACTATGTCACAATATGATTGTTTACACATTTAAAAACCCAGTTATTTCATTATGCTTATTTATCAAATGTTAAACGAGCTTCAATACAATACACTGGATACACTGTACGGTATCTGCTAATAAGAAGGTTAATTAGCTATTTTTGTTGCTCTATTAATTGTAAAATTGGTGATAACCTGTCTTCTGGTTCCGATTTTCCACACCGACGTTAGTGTTTCTGATTGGTTTCTGTCATTCTTAGTGTACTAAGGTATTTTCTTCTATTTCAATGTCATTACTGTAACCATATACACAGAGTCGAAAAGAAATAAAATCGAAACATCTGACTGTCGAGTTCATGTCTGCTTGGTTTGGTGTCTAGGCGAGTAATTCCTGTTGATGAGTTGTTTGGCTACTACTCAAAGATATCTTATTTGTTCATATAAATCAATTCAGGAGTTAGGGAGTCGTGGTTAATAGTTCCTTATGTAGACGTAGGCGATGAGCACATTACTATCAATCATAATTAAACAATGATGGGTAAAGTGTCAGTCGTCTGGAGAAAATTGCTTTCGACAAAAGATAAATTTAGCAATTTAATCAGTACTTTATATCTTTACAGATACTGACATTCTATCACTCAATTCTTGAATTTCAGTCCGGCATAAAAATAAGGTTATTGGCCAGAAAGAAAAAGAAATGAACTATTCACGGTTGGCTGTTGTGGAAGCGAAGCAAACTATGCAATTCATAAAAGTATGCTATAAATGATAAAGATGTTGTTCGGAAAAGATATTGCTTACTGAAAGTTTCTTTCTTTCATTCATTTTTTAGAATTAATACAACATCGTGGTGCTATATCACAAATAGATGGAAGTGGGAATTCTACTAGTGGATAACGGCAGGCTCAGTGGTGCAGAGCGTTCGGTTTACGCCTAACTGAAAACCATAGGGCAGTATCTGAGGTGTCCACTTCTGAAGAGTCCCAAGACAAAATAGCTGCCCAGTGCTCCTCGATTTTTAATGGCACTCTCACAACATCAATTTGTGATGAATCCAATCAATTTAGAAAAGAATGCTAACCTGTTTACTACAAAATTCTCAGAAGTTACGTGTATCTCATGCGTGTATGCCAGTAATGTTGTCATGGAATACAGCTAAAATTTCACATTTCTAATAACTAGCTAAAATAATTTAATAATGTCAGAATATAAAACCAATTTAGATAGAGTTTTAAGTCAATTAGAATACAATATTTCTTTCTATTTCATTAGGAATGTATGATAAATGCATATGGTGACAAATACAACTGGTTGACAAGATATGAGTGTATCTTAGCTCAACGTAATACTTAACAATTAGTGGACATAGCAAGTGTATAGTAAATCGATTCTTAAAATGCCCCCCCACTCCCCGGATACATAATATTTTAAATAATCGGAGTAGACTACTAATCTAAGTATATCAAATGAACCTATCAACTTAGCAAATTTATAGCTGATTATACTCAATCTGAGAGCTTACTTACATACTTACTTATGCCCGTTACCCCTCAAAGAGGAGCATAAACCGCTCACCAGCATTCTCCATTCAACTCTGTCTTGAGCAATCCTTTCCAATTGTTTCCAGTTGCTGTTCATCCTTTTAATGTCTGCTTACAATTCTCGACGCAGCGTGTTCTTTGGCTGTTCTTTTCACCGTTTCCATACAGGATTCCATGTTAATGCTTGTCTCGTGATGCAGTCCGATGGTTTGCGTAATGTATGTCCTATCCATTTCCAACGTCTTTTCCTAATTTCCTCTTCGGCTGGAAGTTGGTTTGTCCTAATCTGAGTGCAGTAACTGTAAAAAAAATTATTTTATCCTGAAGAAAAATTTTTTGAAAATGATAAACATTTAATACATAATTAGTATAACTTTTTAAGCTATCAACAGATTTTACCGTCTACAAGTTAATATATAACAACAACTTGAATCCTCCATGTTGCTATAAAACACACGTATTCTAAAACCTATTTCAGAATACAGACAACTTTCTATGAATCTCCAAACTGTTTATAGTTTCTGTTCATGCTAGGGTCAACGTGAGGGATAAGATTGTGTTCGAGTTGTAACTACTTCAGATTAATGCCTTGGTTTAATCGTAGTAATGTTCTATGTTGTATATTGGTTGCTTAAAATGGCACTTATTGCTGTTAAAAATGAATTCTTTTAATAAGTTAGTATGCTTTGTGAAATACAGATGTCACAATAAGCGATTTATGAATAACTTTGAATTTCCTAGATCATATCTAATCGTTTATGACGATTATTCTTCAAGATAAGTTATAGAATTGCTCAGTTATGAATATGAGTTTGATCAAGAAAACGTTGAAATATGAATAGAGTAAATGTAAATGAGACAATGGAATTAAATGGAAAATATCACTCCTTTCATTAATCAATAAATGAACACATCAAATTCCATTCAATAAATAAAGGGATCACCTTTGGAAAGATCAGAAACTAGAACAAGGGAAAAGCCAATCAAAATAAAGGTGATAACAATAATAATTTACTTACGAATAACAAAATAATCCAGTTTGGGGTCAACAGAACGATCTGTTAGACAAGTGTGTAGAAGTCTTTATACTTTCTTTCAAGCTAAAGTATTTGAATTTGATTTTTGTTTTGAAAAAACAATAAAACTTTTCAATTAAACCATCTATATTCAATAAAACATCATCTTTTAAAATCGTTCATGAATATTAAACTAGTTAATAGTTAACAATACTCAATAGTACCGTAGATAACTAACGTTAAGAAGTAGGTACATTCAGTTAATGAGCCCCAAATAAGAAAAAAATATGTACATCATAAATTCCATTTCTAGCTATAACTCATCCATTCAAAATACATTTAATCATTTCTTTTCTAGGAACGAGTTGTACAGAAGTAGATTTGTTTATTATTCAACAATTATTCAAATAAATTACTTATCCATTCTTATAGAATACGTTATCCCATGAAGATCTACGTTCACTAGAAGGTTTTATAAGTAGAATAATATGTTATATAAGTTGGATTGTAACTGGCAAGTGAAATCCAGGACGCCCGTCTCGTCCTATTTGGGACTCATCGGTTGAATGTACCTGCATTCCAATGTTGATGTTCACACTGGGATTCGAACTTATATAATACTTGTGAAAAATTCGCTATATCGAGGCGATTCGCTCAGGATGCACATATAGCAACAATGACTGACCAGCTTCAGTCTATGACAAATCAACGAGAAATATACAAGTCTATCCTAATAAAATAAAATGTGTCACTCTTAACTATACGATTCAAATGAAACTACATGTTAAATAACACTAGAGAGTACTTTAAATGTTAAGTGTTATTGTATGTTGCATAAACGTACTTCAGATGCCACACAACTTTACTTTCTCGATAACTTACTAGTTACTTATTGCATAGTTCATATAAAGATGATGAAGTACACGTTGAATTACTAAGACTTTTTGATGTTTTATACTGTATCAATTGGAAATCCAAAGTAAATGAAACATAACAGTTTGTATTAACTACCATATTCAGTTCTATGTATACTATGAAATTTAATTTCTATGTCATAAAGACGAATTCAATAAACACATACATTCCACTACACATTTTTAATGTAATCAATCAATGTCTTCTTGCCATTCAATAGAAATATTCTACCAGTATGCTATATTTATTCATAACAACGTATAGTGTTTCATTAATGGACAATCTTTTCATTCTTCTTGGTGTACTAACGACATGGAAACCTGATAGAACTCTGGGTGGGTCTATTTTCGGAAAACCCCCTTGGTATAGTCAACTTTCAAGCAACCACAGTCTGGTCACCCACCCATCAGTAGAAAGGGAAATTGAATCTCTCTTCACACATTATAAATGGAGAGACAAACATCCTAAAGAAGACGTTTATTTTAAAATGGATATCCACCAAAGTTTATTGACAAAAACCTGAATTCTAAAGTCCCAAATATATCAGAATCCTCCGGACAAATGAAAATTCTTTATATGAATATTGATTTCGACGGTGAAAAAGCTGCAGACAACCAAAAGAGAAGGATTTTTAATTAAACCACAAGAAAATCCTTTGCAGTCACTCTAAGATCGTTGTTTTCTAGCCATCCGTTATTCATTAAAAACCTAAATGATAAGATCCCGCATCTGACCACTTCCATGTGAGTTTATTAATTTATCTACTCCTGTTAAACTTATTATATAGGCTTTTTGGTAAAGATTCTATTCAAAAGAGTTTGAGAACATCGTCCAGCGTGGTTGAATAGAAGTGGTAGTGGATCAATAAGAAGCTCAATTGTGAAAGTCGTGTAAACACATGCTACTCAATCAAGGCAAGTTTTTTGTTTAAATTTACTTATAAAATCAACAAAAGCCTATCTAGTACTTAGTCTTTTGTCCTTTTTCAGTTGCTAGGGCTCTTGTTACATACTTAATGAAGCTAGAATTATGTAATCAAACGAAACATGTTTAACCTCCACTTCAAACTTGGTTTAAAAACTTATCAAGAAAGAGGTACGAAGAATTTTCCTAAACACCGCTATAACTTCTTTCGCCTTCCATACTGATATCTAGACTGTCCCATTTTCATTTTGAATACATTTCATCAATTTTTATGAAAACAACTTCATCATAACATAGTATGTTGACTTTTCTCCACATTTATTAGTCTTCAACCAATTTCTATGACAATTTGATGAATACTCAACTACACTGTTCGTTTCATATAAATAACGTTTCTTCTATTGTTGTTATGTTCACTTACATATTATTGATTATTGTTATGTAACATATTTTTATATTCATAATTATGTAACCTTGAAAATGATTCCATCAGAAATAGAACTCTTCACTGAAACATATTCTTCTTTTTCTATAATTTGACGTCAGTTAGATTAATTTTTACCAGTCTCTACGTACATGCATAATGAATTAACAATAGTTACGTGTGAAGTAATATTTACCTTCCCCCCCCTACCCCGAGACGCCTCCACCACCATACTCTGTTCATTTTTATTTATGTTTCTATGCTTGAATTCAAAATCATACAAAACCATAAGATTAATATTTCATATAACCGATAATTTTTATAAACAATAAAATCTAGCCTATAAATCATGATTACATAAAGGTAATACAAAAATTTCATTGATAGAAAACTGTATATGTACAAGTTGGAACTATTTCATAATGAATCTGTATAGACATTCTCTTTTGTACAAATAATCAAACATTTGAATTATTTAAACGACATGGCTATAAAATGAGGGGTTTTTTTTGTTACTGTATCATTAAATCATTGATGTGATCTTCAATTGTAAGTTTCATAACTGGTTAAAATTTATTCAATTCTGTGTTATCTTTAATGGTTTCATTAGTGACGTAATACTATGATAAAACAATCTTTCTGAATGTTACTAATTTTTTTTTATACAAATGTATATGTTTCACGTTGTTGACACAGAATGAAAGATTCAGTGGATATTCAAGTTCGAAATCAACAGGCTGGTTTTCGTAAGGATCAGTCGTGCACAGACCAAACCGTAAAACTACGGATCATCGTTGAACAATCAATTGAATGGAACTCGCCACTGTATATCAGCTTCATTGATTATGAGAAGGCGTTTGACAGTGTAGATAGGAGAACACTATGGAAACTTCTTCGACACTACGGCGTACCAGAGAAATTCGTCAACATCATCTGGAACTCTTACGACGGAACACAGTGCAAAATTGTGCATGGAGAACAGTTGACAAATGCATTCCCAGTGAGGACCGGAGTCAGACAAGGTTGACTACTCTCGCCTTTTCTTTTCATTCTAATGGTTGACTGGATCATGAAGACCTTCACATCTAAGGGGATGCACGGAATTCAGTGGACAAGTAGGATGCAACTCGATGATTTGGACTACGCAGATGACCTAGATCTTCTTTCACATACACATCAACAAATTCAAGTGATGACAACCAACGTAGTAACAACCTCAGCATCAGTAGACCTGAACATATATGAGGGAAAGAGTGAGATCCTCAAATACAACACAGGGAGCACCAACCCAATTGAACATAATGGAGAAACTCTGGAAGTAATGGATACTTTTACTTACCTGGGAAGCATCATCGATGAACTAAAGGGTCCGATTCAGGTGTAAAGGAAAGGATTGATAAAGCAAGAGCAGCATTCCTACAGTTGAAGAACAAATGGGGCTCAAAACAACCCAACCAACCTCAAAGTCAAACTGATCAATTCAAACGTCGAGACAGTCCTGCTGTATGGAGCTGGAACTTGGAGAAGTACTGCAAACATAATCAGAAGGGTACAAGTAATTATAAACAACTGCCTACGCAAGATACTGAATGTCCGTTGGCCGAAAACCATCAACAATAGTCTATTATGTTAGAGAACAAACCAACTTCCAGCGAAGAGGAAATTAATTAAAGACGTTGGAAATGGATAGGACATACATTACGGAAACCATCAGACTGCATCACGAGACTAGCATAAATATGGAATCCTGTTAGGAAAAGGAAAAGAGGAAGGCCAAAGAACACACTTCGTCGAGAATTGTAAGCAGACATTAAAAGGATGAACAGCAACTGGAAACAATTGGAAAGGATTGCTCAAGACAGAGTTGAATGGAGAATGCTGGTGAGCGGTTTATGCTCCTCTTTGAGGGGTAATGGGCGTAAGTAAGTAAGTAAGTAAGTAAGTAAGTAAGTAAGTAAGTAAGTAAGTAAGTAAGTAAGTAAGTAAGTAAGTAAGTAAGTAAGTAAGTAAGTAAGTAAGTAAGTAAGTAAGTAAGTAAGTAAGTAAGTAAGTAAGTAAGTAAGTAAGTAAGTAAGTAAGTAAGTAAGTAAGTAAGTAAGTAAGTAAGTAAGTAAGTAAGTAAGTAAGTAAGTAAGTAAGTAAGTTAGTAAGTAAGTGAGTAAGTAAGTAATATACTTCACATCACTCACTAGACGTTTCTGTAATACATATATGTAATTTTCATCCTTACACTACGAACATTTGCATAGTAGTTAAAGAGTCAGTGGTGTTCAAGTTGACAAATCAATATTATTTAAATACTTGTTGTTGATATTTTAAACAGATTGAAAACGATAGGGTACCACTGACAACTAGGGAAAAAATAAACAGCCGTTTCGTCCTAGTATGGAACTCCTCGAAAGTAAGTACTCTTCTTTCCATATTGATACCTAACTTCTTGACTTAAAAGTCACACGGTGAATGCTTAATCATTTACATAATCGTCCATGCCTCCAGTGATAGAATTTTTACTTTCAACAATTTGTCATATAGCACGATAATTATCCACAATCATTAGTGACAACTATCTTTCTACTAACTAGTCGAATTATATCACAAACTAGTGGAAGTGAGAATTCCGCCATTGGATGCTGACCCGTCGATGCAGGGGGTTGGGTGTTCACTAAGCTGAAGCCCACGCTATGAAATCTAGGGTATACACCACTGAGGAAGTTCCATACTAGGACAAAGAAGCCGTCCACTGATCCCTGGTTCTCGATAGTACCTTGCCAATATGACGTACTGAATCAACTTAATACCAGTCTCAATAAACCATCTCAATTCAAATCGATAGATGTTGTGGATATTTGTGTTGCCTGATAAACAAATAGATAAACATTAACATACATTTGGAAGATATTGATACGAATAACCAAACCATGTATTATACATATTTAAGCCTTAAGAAACCTGTTGATACTCTGGTATCATGAAAGTGTTCAGGAATCGTAACATAGTTTTCCTATTCATGTCACATAACAATTCATAAAATTACCAATGTTCAACCTCATATTAAAGTATTCAGATAAGTCAAATGTAGTATTCATTTTGAAATTGTTAATGACGTCATACATCTAAAATATACAGTTACTCAAGAAAACGAAGTAAATGACTAAAAGCGAATTATTTATAGTGTAAGTAACACATTTCACTGTGTTTACAAATCCAATTGTGTGTTGTATTCAAAGAAATCATTTCTGTTTGAGTTGGATTGCGGTTGGCAAGCGGAATCTAGGACGAACGTAGTGTTCTACTTGGGACTCGTCGGCTAAAAGCACTGGTATCCCAGTGTTGATGTTCACACCTGGACTCGAACTTAGTTCACTACGAGCCAAACACCACCGCGTTCACTACGAGGCTACTGACTCCAGACAGTCCATGACATGCCAATAGAAATATTCAAATACATTCTAATTATAAATCATACATGGTTAACTTCCAGAAAGTTAAATCAGCTGATAATTTCTTTGATCACTGAAAATTAATGTATATATAAACGAGTACCTAGAATAAAGTAATGATAGCTTCGAATACGTTTTGCTCGCTTTGGTCCATCAATCGAGCTTATGATTAGTTAATATTCAAGCAGACCTATTAGGCATAAAATAATCAGTTTTACTGTTATCAATCGGTCATTTGGTTCGAATAAAGTTATTATCCAATATTAGTCAACTGGTAAGACACATCAAAAGCTCTTCAAAAAGGACTGTTCTTTAAAGATAAAGATATTTTAGTAATGTAGTGCTAATAGATGGTTGTATACTGGGTAGCACTAGATTTCATGGAACTGTGTATGGCAAGGGTTAATTACATAGATGATTTGTGCAATTGTATTGGTGGGTAACGAAAGCAAAGGAAATGGAAAGGCAGCGGCGATAGGTAACACTAGACAACTATTCAAGTTAATGAAAGAAACTGGGGTTAAAAAATCCAGTGTTAGTGAGACGATTTCTGAAAAAGATGGAACGCTTATTAGCTCTCAGTCAAGACGTTTAGAACGGTGGGCTGAACACTTCAAGGAACAGTTTAGTTGGCCTTCCGCTACTCTAAAACTTCCCACTATTTTGAGACAGCCAGAATGGAAAGTCGACTTAGGTCCCCCGACTCTTGTCGAAGTCGAAAAAGCTATAGCCAATCTTAGGCGAGGCAAAGCAGCAGGTCCAGATGGATAACCCCCAGAGGTCTTTAAGGACGGTGGTCCCACTTTGACAACCAGACTGACTGATATTTTGACTAGGGTTTGGGAACTTGACATAATTCCGTCTGACTGGTGTCGATCGTTAATCGTCCCAGTATATAAGAAAGGGTCAAAATCGTCCTGTAATAACCATAGAGGAATTAGTTTGACTAATATAGTGTCTAAAATACTAGCTTCTATAGTTATCAGAAGCTTAACCACAACTCGTGATCTTCAAACACGAGAAAATCAGGCTGGTTTCAGACCTGGTTGCGGTTGTATAGACCAGATATTCACCGTTCGTCAGATCTTAGAACACAGACATACTTTTTGGCGGACGACTATAGTGATTTTCCCTGACTTGAAAGCAGCATTTGACTCCGTAGACTGTGAAGTTCTATGGCAGTGTCTTTCATTGAAAGGCGTGCCCCAAAAGTACATAAAACTTGTTAAGTCTCTTTACTCAAGCACTATTAGTCGTGTCAGAGCATATGGCGAACTGTCATCTGAACTTGTAGCATCAAGTGGTGTCCGTCAAGGCTGCCCACTTTCCCCATTTTTGTTTAATTTCATAGTTGACATACTGTTAGAAATTACACTTTCATCGTCTGACTTTTCAGGAATCGATCTCCTACCAGGAGATCCACTTATTGACTTAGAATATGCTGACGATATAGTTCTGTTTGGCGAAGACGCTGATACGATGCAGAAACTTTTAACAGCAATAAGCTCGAATGCAAGCATTTTCGGAATGCGTTTCTCCCCCTCTAAATGCAAACTATTGCTCCAGGACTGGTTTTCGTCAACCTCTGAACTAAAGATAGGGAGTGAAGTAGTTGAGCACGTTGACCACTTTACGTATCTTGGAAGTCTGATTAGCCCTAATGGGTTAGTCTCTAAAGAAATCTCAGTACGAATTCAAAAAGCTCGTTTGGCTTTTGCCAACTTACGTCACCAATGGCGTAGACGAGATATTCGTCTTTCAACCAAAGGGAGAGTGCACTGTGCAACAGTTCGCTCTCTCTTGTTGTATGGGTGTGAGACGTGGCCATTGAGGGTAGATGACACTCGAAGGTTATTAGTTTTTGACCATCGATGTCTACGAAACATCGCTCGCGTTAGCTGGGATCACCGAGTAAGTAATAACGAGGTTAGACGACGGGTGTTAGGCAAATGTGGTAAATCAGTCGATGAGGTCGTGAATCTTCATCGACTGAGGTGGTTGGGACATATGTTGCGTATACCCAACCACCGTCTTCCTCGACGCGCAATGCTGGCTGATATAGGAATAGTATGGAAGCGAGTAAGAGGCGGCCAAACTAAAACATGGCATCAGTCCATGAAGTCACTGACTGCCGGTTTAAGTCGTGTTGGTAGCTGCAGACTACCTGGATGGGGTCCCCGCGATTACCGTAACCAGTGGCTAGAAACACTGAGTGACATGGCCCAGAATCGGTCACAATGGCGCAGATGTATTTACTCATTGTCCTCCCTTAAATCATGAGCTTTAAATTATTCCATTACTTTCTTTCAACGCCTCCTGAACCATATTCTATATGTTCACATTCCTTGTTACTATTATTATTTTATTTTATTGAAGTGATTTCTACCAGTGGTGGTGGTGTTAATCTTGCAGTGCCATGGTGGTATGGCAACTTGAACCGATGCACACATGTGCCAGTTTCTATGTTGATTGTACATACATACATACATATATTGGTTAAAACTGAATATCAAGTACAGTTTAGTTCCTTTCTTACAGTCTATAAAAACATGTTTTGAAAGGAACAATAACACCTAGTTGACTCATGATCTCATTTCATTTTGTTCTCTACTCATCAGCAACATGTATTCTGTAATATTTCAAAATCATTATTTCCATTAAAGTTAATCCTATTTATAGGACTGAAGTCGGTGAAAATTTAGACAATATCGCTCTCATGAAACAAATTTTTCTATGAAAGATTTTAGAACATCACTCTGAATAGTAATCATGCAAATAATTGATTACGTAATAAAATTATGATATACATTTCCAAGGATAATTAAGGATGATATGAATTAGGTTTAGTCCTTTAAAACAAGTTTGTGAATTAATAGTAATAGTACGAAACAGTAGAATGAATTAAATAGACAAAAATAACATAATAAGATAATTAAAAGGATTAAGTTTGTGATATGCCGGCCACCTGACGAAGATTGACTGTCTTCGAGAACTGTGCTATAGAACATTATTTCAATTATTATAACTGTGGATAATGTAATCATTTCATCTCTATAACTGTTACGTTCCCCTTGCCCGATCATTCTGCTTAGCATATTTACTCCTAGTATATTGTTTATTATTTACTATGAACGTTGTTACTTAATTGTGTACAAGCTGTACTCATTCACTGCCACTCTTCCCTTTGTTCTGTATCAATGTTAGATTCTTGATTGGTTTACCGTGTGATCTGATTTTATGTATATATAAAGGCATGATTAAAATACAATACGTTCTCAGTTCTCGGTTCTCAGTTCTCCGTTCTCCGGTTCCCAATTCTGGTTCTTCTACTGTCGACCTTAGGAGGGGGCTGAGTGGGCTTAAGCCAGTCGCGCATTATCAACTAGGCACACTTCATTGGCATTCGCTGTAGCCAATCAAAACCTCCGTCCTCCCTTTCTTTTCGTCATAACAGTTTGGTAGGGAGTGGGACAACATCAAGGATGTAGTCGAGTTACCTTGGTAACTGAAGTCATATTTAAGTTTGTCAATTTTGAAATACATCATAATGCGTGAAAGTGATTAGAACCCAACGAAATCGATTGAATTTAACTGATTCCACTCTACTGATTGTTTTCGTTTATTTAACATTTACCAAATAAACGATGTATATGAAGCATATTTCAAACAATCAATAATTAAACTCATTTATAGGTATTGTGGAAGTAACTTGATTTTAACACCTAGTCATTATATTTTATTTTGAAGTGCTGGTGTTTTGTTTTACAGCTTATGTTACCAGTTTTAGAAGTTCTGTTTGACCTCTAAAATCATCCGGGTTATTTATGTTTGCTATCGATCTGAGTATAGAGTGCTATTAACATAACAAATTATAACAACCTAGAAATACATTTAACTAGTTAGAAACGTTTAATCAGAATATTTAAAAGTATAACAATTCCTAATAATCAGCTCACTAGTTACTAGCTACAAGATGTTCCGGAGGTTTCGATGAGAAGTCATGGCTGGTGGTGTTTAGGCCTGTCGGGAGAGAAATAGTTATCACCGATGAAAATGAATGTTCATCAGGCCACTGAATGCCACCCTAGTGATTCAGAGAGTTAGACGTCCTCTAACTTGAGTGGTTTGGGTTCGATTCCTTGGTGGAATCCTTGGTGTGTACTTCTGAATTGTCCTATATTTGGAAAATACCACTGTCCAGTGCTCCCTGGTTTTCAATGGTACCCAACTAGCGTCAATCTTTGATGAATACAGACAGCTAAACTTAATGTCTGAGATGTTGAAAATGTCCCGATCAACGACAATAATGAGAATTTGTTATACTAACCAAAAATGACACCAATAAAATAATTACTATGCAAGCAGACATTCTCAAGTTATGTAAACAAATTGTTCTCTCTTGATTTCATCAATTGTGTTCAGTTATTTTAATAGTTCAATCAGCATACTTAATTGGATATCAGTAACACACCTAGTTTAAATAACGATTGAAAGTAGAGTACATTAGGACTCCTCAGCGGTGTCTACTGACGTCTCTACCAATGGGTGGAACTCAGGACCACTAAGCTGGCTGGCATGCGACGGCTAATGTTTTTAGCTTCAGTCATTAGTATACAACCCACATATTTATTAAAGATATGGCCTAGATCCCAAAATAACTAATATATCTAAGTGACTTGCAACTCTGCTACATCTAGTTTTTTTAAATACATCAACATAAGGATATAAGGTAAAAGAATATTCTACATTGGTTGATCACTATGCTGCACCGACGAGTGAAAGTAGTACAAAACCTGAGTCCTACAAACTACCACCTGCAAACCACATTCTATTAATACAATACTCCTTTTGATCAACTATTCTGATGTTTCACACTTACTCGTTTAGAATAATAGATCATAAATGAATAGTTAGGTCTGGGGGATGGTTTGCGAAATAAGATTGTTGCTATTAAAATGATAATCATGTGTTATTAACTTGTTTAAGTTTTGCGTTCATCACCATGATAAGATTGAAAGTAGGAATACATATATACATGACAAAGTATGATATAATTGAGACCAAATAAAGTGTTTGGTGGAAAATATTGATATCAGGTGGGTATTGTTAAAATCTAGGGAGAATTATACATCTGTTTCGTAAGGGTATTGGACTCCTTACTAGTGTACATCTTGGTTTTCGTCAGAGAATCGAATCCAAGATCTTAGTGTCTTGCGAGGAACGGTTGATCATCACCACTTAGTGCATTCAAACGTTCACACTACTGAGAAATCCCATAACAGAACGTAACAGCTGAATAGTAGTCCTCGGTTTTCACTGATACCCAAGCAACATCAAGTTTTGATAAACACAATGAACTAAACGTAATGCCTAGCTTTTTACACAAAAACACCTTAATTTACTTACAATAATCAGCATACCGGTGGCTAACTTCAAAATGTTCCTGAAGTTTTAATAAGAAGTTGTAATAAGGGTAGTTCAGACTTGTTGGGATTGAGAGATACAATTATTAACAATGACAATTGATGTTTGTCATACTAAATTATTGATTGATAGAGGTAGAAATCCTGCAATCGGACACCAGTTCATTGGTGCATATATTTAAGAGTTTGCTGCGAGAACTGAAGGTCGTATATTTAATCCCAAGTTGGAATCAAAGGTGCTCACTGTTGAGGAGCCCTATATTAGGACGAAACAGTCACCTAGTATTCCTTGGTTTTAGGTGTTTCCTTAAATTCATGTATAACGATTGCAAACAACACATTGATTTTAGTTAAAATGATAAGATGAAAACAGAACATAAAACAGTATCACACTGATATGTTATTTTACAAGTTTCAAAAATGTTTCTGTCATGGTTACGTACTTGTAAAATAAACAACGGTGAATAATGAGAAAACGTAATATTCAAGAGCAGAACTTTTGTTTGGTTTACTTAAAATTGTTATCAAGTGTAGCGTTTATTTTTAAATTTACATTTAACGAATTGTTTATTAAGTAAGATCACTTCATACTTTTAGTTAGTTAGGTGTTGTGGAGATTGTTGATTGTCAATTTAACATCATGAATTCGTGTGAATTAGACAACCATTGATCCCTAGGAAGTACTAAACAGCTGTTTTGTGATATCAAACTGGCTCTCAACAATCTTCACAACACCTAATTACAATCAATATCAGCTTATTATTGACTGACTTCTCGAAGTAGTTACTGGATTTCCATTAAAAAGATGTGACTATTGGGATTCAGCCGTGTCGGGTGTGAGGCAGAAAATCACCGATGGCAATGGATAAGGTATTGTAATCATAACACTTATTGACTGAATTATAAATATTAACCGTTGCGGTCCAAATCAGTGGCTTAGTAGTAAAGCGTTG
Organism: Schistosoma mekongi; assembly: GCA_034768735.1. Lineage (NCBI taxonomy): Eukaryota > Metazoa > Platyhelminthes > Trematoda > Strigeidida > Schistosomatidae > Schistosoma > Schistosoma mekongi. Next base: position 40,533,000 of record CM068309.1, read on the forward strand.
TCCGCAAAGCTAGAGGGTTTCGAGCTTGATCTCTGATGGGGTCTTGAATGTGTATTTTCTGAAGAATTCTATACTAGGATGAAACAGCTGTCCAATGCTTCCTGGTTGTCAATGGTTGTCTAACTCAGACCAATTCGTGATATCAAATTGACAATGTTGATTTTGTAGGATGTTTATTAGATGTGTCGCCAAGCGATGAAGTAATTTGCTGTTAATTTTATTTCATTTCATAAGTTGTTTCTGTTAACTGCAAATGAAACTTCAAAATGAATAGACTACATAAACAAAATATCAGTTTATTACAGCACGGTTAACGTATTTACTAGTAAACAGATGGTCAGTTGGATGTAGTTATCTGTGAACTTTCAATCAACATTCAAACATACTGAAACTCATTATTAAAATATGGATGGACTTTGAATGAATAATTACTTCTTCTGGATGCTGAACACGTATAACGTGATTACATAGTTTAAGACTTTACTAATAATCTATTTATTTATCAGCTTTCTTCTTGCAGAATTGAGTTGTAACTGTTTACTTTACAAAAGTGGGTAATCTGAGTTCCGATCCTACCGTCAGTATTAAATTCTTTAAAACTGCTTATACATCTTGATAGCGAGTACTTATTAGGTTAACCAATATTTTCTACCAACTAACTCTAACCAACTAAAGTTAACAATATATTACACCTGATTTCAAAACTTCATCGACAGATTTCAGTCGGTAGTAAATGGGGAAAACAAATATAACACTAATCCTTAATAACTCATCAAATAATTTAGGTCTGCTTATTTTCTAAATTTGTCCTGCTTTCGATAGAGATATCCGTTGGATATAACCTAAAGCCATGAAGTACTGGACATCTGTTTTAATCTAATATGATACTCCTATGTAGTGCATACATTCAAATCCTCCAGGAGGTTTGGATTGTCACTTTTATCTTTCTTAAATAAGATTATTTTTGTAGATCTTTATGAGTAAGTTGTATATGACATGTTAAATGAATCAACTTAGTCAAAATCACGGCATGTAAATTTTTTAAAATCAGTTTTTGGCATATTTTGTTTTAAACTAACTTTATAGAAAAAAAGTAAAACATATAATTTATGGTTTGAGTGAATACGTTACGGATTGATGTTGGAAGGGTACCGTTAAGAACCAGGGAGCACTGAACAGCCGTTCTGTTCTAGTGTGGGTATCTTTAGTTGTGTTCACCATACATTCCGCCCTAGGGACCTCAGGTTACCGAGCATTTAACCCCAGACAACACTGAGCCGGTATCCAGTGGTAGAATTCCTACTTCTATTAATCTGTGATATATCGTAAAAAGAATCGTCCGTTGTCATCGGGGATAACTGTCTAACTCTCAACAAGTCTAAATTTCACTAGTCACGACTTTTCACTAGAGTTTTAGGAGAATGCTGAAGTTAGTCACTAGTGAGCTAATTATTACATTGCACACTACTGAGGAGTTCCACACCAGAAAATAAACGGTTGTCCTAGTTTTCAATGATACGCTGCCAACATTAATCTATAACGTATTTAATTAAAGAAAAATACTAATCTCTATAAAAATAACCATCTCAATTTAAATTTATGATTAAATATCAATTCAATGTTAAATTAGGAAAAATTGAAATTTCTTAAAACATTGAATGATAGAATGTTGTCACAACAATTTACTAACTAACATAAATCTTCTTATCAATTTTTTTTTAAACTTTAATTTAATTAAATTATTTTATATCTATTAGTTGCTTCCAATATCTGGTATCTGTATGATAAGTCAGTATACATAAAGCAATGTTTTTACGATCGTGTGTTGAAGTTTCGTTAATTGTCACTTGATTGATTCGTGAATGTACTATGAACCTTTCTGTAGTTATAGGCAGCCGAACTCTTCATGATTTATTACTATTACTGTTTATTTGAGTTTTTAATATATACACATTTCTCATTCTTAAGGGATTGGACTGTAGATGTTGCTGTGTCTATTAACGATTCGCGTCAGCCAGTTGGTTACTTACTGAATGAGGAAGCAAAATATATATAGCAGAAGAATGAAGTCATAAGAGAATTTCTGGAAGATAATGGGAATTTATTATATAGGTAGTAAGAAAGGGAATATAAGACGAATGCGACTACTCAGTGTTCCGCAAAGCGGATGGTATTCCGTACTATGTGCAATAGGTATCTAGGCTCTGTTCGTAGTACCTTACAGATGGAGCCGTTGTTATGAAGGTTGGTAAGCAGTTTCACGTTAGACATGTTTTCATCGCATACAAGCGTGTACAAGTCCACGAAGTTGCACCTTCATGAGATATTTTTAGGGAGTTTCCCACGGCTTGTTTATGTTTATTTGAGAGAAAAGTTTTCTGTTAGGATGATCTCAATCTCTGAGTGCATTGTGTGTAGAAATGTAGTCACCTCTTCAGTGTCAAAGTTATAAAACGTCTAACTCTCAACAACGGTATTCGTGCAAGGTGCACCTTAGTTCCTTTGCCCACCTAAATGTTTAGCGGTAAACTTTTCTAGAAAACTGATATCCTTTATCCCAGTTAGCGTGGGGGGGTATTACGCTATAAGTTTTTAAGTGGGGTCTAACTTGGAACTTAAACAAGGTGAAGGATAAGTGTATTAGGTTGATTGAGGGCAAAGTTTTAGCTTTGGTTACACTACTTTATTGATTTACTTCATTGCCTACAAAGTTTCTGAATATTAGACCCTAACGTTACTCTAGCGGGTTGCTTGGGTGAGGTGCGACTGTAACGAGGGTAATATACCTATTGAGAGTTTTGAGACTAGATGTTCTTCATGCTGGATTTTGGAATACTGAGTTAGATATCACTTTATGTAGCTTACCATTCTATTGACTATAAATCATTTTAGAGGGCTTGAGTTTCCTCATCATTTCTTATAGATCTCCAAATTTTAACGTTACTACCGTACATTAGGAATAATAAGCTTATTTAGCCTGGGTGGTCGTTAATAAAGATAAAGATTGTACACCACGTTTCATCAGTCGGTGTGTCAGTCTAGTCTTCTTGTATCTTGCTGATTTTAGCTCAGAACACTAGGTCTTCTACTTAGTCAAAAGAATAAGAGGCCTCAAAATCCTATGTTTGTTACTTTCGTCATATTAGGTGTGCGTAGTTTAATGTTATGTAGTCCAAGACTGTATGAAATGCATTTCTATTTATCAGTTTATAGTATATGATGAAACTAAATGTTTTCTTTGATCGTAACTGAGTGTTGTGGAGATTGTAAAACGTTAATTTGATATCACCAATTGGTCTTAATTAGACAACCATAGATAATCAAGAAGTATTGGACGGCTATTTTGTTCTAGTACGGGACTTTTCAACAGTACACATTCACGATCTCATTCACGATCTCAGGGATTGGATCCAAGACTATCTAACTTCATGGTGTGTACATTACCATTAGATTACTAACTCGGCTCCCATATTTATTAGTTACTTAATCAATGTTCTAGAATATTCTTAAAATACATATATTTCTTATCATTTTATCACATTTCTTATAATTAGGTCATTGTATTATTTAAACTAGATAAAATATAAATTGTATCTAAATAAAGTAAAGAAGATAATCACAATACTAAATGTTACAATAAATGTAATGACATCATTATGTAATCACCATGTTGTTTAGTAATTTGTATGATGAAATGAAGACAAGTCACCTTAGTTCGCCTTATTTTTATTTTCACTTATCACTATTATTTCATTGAATTATTAAATAAAACTTATTAATTGTTATACATAACTAGAAGATATATCATAATGATTGTATTTATGGAAATGAGGTTATGTCATATGATAACAACGTACCGCATAGTGATACAAAATATTTCTTGAACATTTTTGTATTATCAACTTACAGATTATCCGATGAAGATGGTGATGAAATGTGTACACTGATTTCATAATGGCTATATGATTGAATTTCATGAAAATAGATAATTATGTGAATAGTAGATTTATAGTGGTTATAAAGAAAATGGTATTTAACTTTGTTGTTTGTATTCGTTAACGGTTTGATTGCATTATGATACCACTAGGGAGTACTAAACAGATACTTTGTCATAGTTTGGAATTCCTTCTCACTGCATATCCTGAGTTCCACTAGGACACCGAACACATGACTTTCATGACTTGTAGAGAAAGAGTAACCATCTGTACAATGGTCTTAACATTCAACGGTTGAATTTCCGATTTGATTAATAAGTTTTTTTTTAGATAGATGGTCTGTCTCATACCAGACAAGCTCAGTGCTGAGAAATTCCATAGTAAGAAGAAATAATTGATCAGTACTCCTTGATTTCAAATAGTGCCATATCTAAGTCAGTCTATGATTAATATTAACAGCAAAATCTAATACTATTCTCCACAAAACTATCTCATATCAGTTAGCTTAGCCAGCTGACTAGTGACTAGTTACAAGATGTTCGGTGAAAAGTCGTGATTATTGGAGTTCGAACTTGTCGGAAGTGAGACAGTTATTACCAATGATAATGGATGACAGTCGTTGTATGCCACAAGTTGATGCAAATGGGAATTCTTAAATCGAACGCTGGTCAAGTAGTGTAGACGGTTAAGCTTTCACCGGGGGGTGACCTAATGGTCGTGAGTTCGACTACCAGTTAGAATCGTGGGTACAAAAAATATATATCTGTCTATTACTAACCTGTAATCTAAGTGTCTATCAGCATGAACTGATTTCTAAAATATTTTAGTTTTTACACTATTGCTATGTTTTATTACAGTCAAGCAATAAAGAAAGCTAGTTTGTAGTCAGTAATCTCCTTTGTTGTCTTGGTACTGTTCGATGCGTGATTACTCATTACGTGTAACTAATTAAAATTTTTTCTTTCATAACAACAAGAACACCATCCATATACCGTACTCATACTTCTGGTTAAGTAATGCATTACATGAGGGTGTTCGTCTCTAAAAATATGCATAAATAAGTTACTCCCAATCGGTGTTACTTGAAAACACTTAGAGATTCTATCTTTCTGTCGATAAAGGTCTCTTTAAGCAATGAATGACTTAGAACCTAAATATATTAATTATGATAATCTATCTTTTATTCCTCTATTTAATACGTATATTGATTAATTACTGGCATAAGCCAACCTATTCATTTTGTTGCCAAGACTACACTTAAGAGTGTTTTAGCCAAGCAGACATATTCCAAATAATATTATTATTTTGTACATAATTCATTACAATTAATCATATTAACAACTCCTCTCCCTCTCTAAATTTGAAAAGAAATTTAGAAGAGTTAGTTTATCAAGTGAATCAATGTACTATTCTAAACAATCTGTATAGTTTAATTAGAATGTATTTGGATCATCTCGTTGATTTGTCATGGTGTAAACATTAACACTGGGATGGAGGTACATCCAACTGACGAGTCCTAAGTAGGGCGAATCGTGCGTCCTGGATTGTACTTGCTATCCACAATTTTAACTTAAACAATCCACCTTATTGTTTTTAATTGAAGTGGTCTTGAAGCGACATGTATTAAGTTTATTTGTTAGCATTCGTCACAGATTGATGTCTGTTGAGCACCAGTGAAAACCCTGGAGAACTAATTGGACGCTGGCGCAGTGGTACAAATGGTTAAACCTTCGCTGTGAAATCTGAGGGCTCTAGGCTACAATCACATGAGGAACCGAGGTAAAACACTGCTGGCCATTTCCAAACTAGGAAAAAGCAGCTTTCTTATTTTAATTGATACCCTACAGACAATAATCTACGACTAATACGATCAACTAATCAGACCTATTTCGGCAGTTCTGTTACAAAACGCTAATAGAACTAACTAATTTTGTATCATTTTGGTGGCTTATAGGGTAATAAGCAATCAATCTGACTGAAATATAATTGCTGGTAGGGTAATACATTTTATAGAAACCAGGCATGTGATTTAACATAGTGTATGTATGATCTAGTAATCCAATTATATTCTTCAGTTCAGTTATTATTTCCGGTTAGTTGATATATACATTGCTTGAAATAAGATAGTTATGTGGAGATAGGTATTATGTCTAGTTGTCTGTATTCGTCATAGATTCATGTTGGCTGGAAATCAGGGAGATCTAAACAACTGTTGTATGCTAGAATGGAACCGACATCAAACTGTGATGAATACAAACAACTATATATATATTGTTTGTTTAAAATATACTTTACATTTATCATTGTATTATGTTAATTTAAAACCAATTATATATTGACTGTCATAATATCAACTTATTCTTAGTAATATTTTAATGGAAATACTTTTCAGCTAATAGTATAAACTGTAGATAATATCTATCATAAGTTAGTTTTAATGAAGATACCATTCATATATTATGAAGGATTTAGCAGATTCGTCCAACTGATTATTATCAATGGCTCAAATAATACCTTTGCCAATCTCTTGACAATAAACCATATATTTTAGTTGATTTGACTGACAAGCAGGAAAGGCGGAAGACTTAAGAACACACTGCTTCAAGAATTGGAGGCAGATATGAAAATAATGAACAGTACCTAGAAAAACTTGGAAAGAAGAGCCCAGGACGAGGTTAGTTGGTGAAGGCTACTCGGAGGCTTATGCTCCACAAGGAGTAATAATCATTGATTTATTATTTACCTCACACACTTATGATTGTTCGTGTGGACTTCACTTGTAGAATCTATGAAACGATGTTGATGAAAGTTTATATGATGTTTATATCTATCGCGGCGAAGGCATTTATACGAATTCTGGTCATCTGTACATACTGTTGTTTCCCATAAAACATATTACGATAAATTTACCACTTGTGTTTACATTTTTCCGATTCTTATCAATCTTTTGGTACAGCATTGCTGGTATAGAAATATACACATTCCAGCTCACTTTCGACGTCAGCATTTTCAAGTTTACAAATGTTGAAAATTGTCCTACGAAGAAATCCCTTATCTCAGGAATACGTTATTAACACAAAATTCATCCAAATTAAGAAGCATATACTCCAGATCCATTACGATTATTCCAGCTGTACGTTTCGTCTTTGTGAATTGGTTCTAAGATTTCATTTAGTTTAGGATTATAATTCAGTCTTACCCAAACACTTAAAGAATTGGGTTGATCATGAACACATTTATGTCAACACAATTATGTAACATCGCCGAGAATTATTTGATCCTATGGAACAATGGTGTAATAATTCTGTCAATACTCTGTTTGAATTGATAAACCAAAACAAAAAAATTGTGACTTTATACAAAATTGTTATGATGTGTTTCAGCTAAAAGGAATTTATATTACCTAGAAAACCAGGAGTTATTTTCTATCGAAACTCATTAGTATTGCTTACTCATGACTCAACCGGGTAGTTAGCAAACACGATTAATATCAGATGAAGAATTAATTATCTCTCAACCACTGAAATGCCCTATAGATTAGAGACTATAAGTTAGTCGATGATGGCTTTTTTTTAATTTCACATTTAGTTGGTCTGTATAACTGATTGTATTAACGAGACAAAGAACCAGGAATCACAACCTATGAAGCTTATTCTCCATGTTATCGTGACTCTTGTCATTAAGCTGAATCCTTTAATCATTTAGCAAGTGTGACATTTGTATTGCATAAATTGTAGACTTCTCACAGACTCATTATTGATTACCGTACCTATTTTCCTTTCCGAGTTGTTGTAATTTTATTACGAACCTTTTATTCCGTTTTCTGTACGAAATTTTTCTCCATCCCTTAGTTAAGATTTTATTGTAATTTGTTGTGTTAGATCCATGTTCTTACTCAATAAACGACTTAATTAAGTCTCCTATTTTCTGGCGTTTTACTTCCTCACTCTGCACCTGTAAACAAGCATAGTCATATTGACAGTTGTTTCGTCCTAGTAGTATGGAACACCTTACCAGTGAGCATTGTAAGTTTCGACTAAGAGTCAAACATACAACCTTAGGGACTCATAGTGATTTCGCCAGCTTAGCGAGCTCAATAATGACTAACTTCAGGATATTCTTAAAGTTCTAGTAAAAAGTCGTGACTGGTGGAGTATAGACTTTTCTGGTATAAGACAGTTATCATGAATGACAATCGGTGATCGTCACACTAAATCACACATTTATGGAAGTAGGAACTTCACCATTGGACGCTTGTCCAGTAATGCAGATGGTTAAGAGCTCACTGTAAGACCTTTAAATAGTGGGTTCAATTCCCTGTTGGAATCGAGAATGCACACTTCTGAAAAATCGAATACTTGGATGAAATATCTGTCCAATCTGTGGAGAATACAATCAACTAAACTTTATACCAGAACTACAAACGAATAATACGTCTTAAATATTTAAAGTAGATTATTGCGCGTCAACTTTAACCCCATGATAATCAACAAAAACTAGCCACTATCATTGGTCTAGTTGATAAACAGTCAAATATCTTACATAATGCATCATATACGTTTTAAGGACACTTTGGTTATTTTGCATTCACAGTGCTGAATCGTTCAATTGTCAAGTTTCATCGTCATTTTAGATGACTTCTGATAAAAGTGTATGCCAATTAAGTCATCCAGAATGACGATGAAAGCTCTAAAATTAAATCATTCATCTCAATAGGAGCGACATAACAAATACTAACCTCCTGGATTACAATCTTTCCCTACCAATTGAAGAAGCTAATATTTTAATTGTCTTTTATCTTTAAACTAGACTACAACTGTCTCACCATCTTATCATTCAGATCAAAGTTGTACTCTTTTTCCGCTTATTAGATCTATAAAAATAAAAATAATTTATTTCATACTAGGAATCCTATGACACTTCCTTTTTTGGTTAATAAAGAATTCCTTAGAAGTTGACTCAGTGGTCTAATGGTAAAGATTTTGGTACTGAACTAGAAGGCACTGGGTTTGATCCCTGATGGGGTTGTGGGTGCGCACTGTTTAGGAATCCCATACTAGGATAAAACAGCTGTCAATTACTACCTGGTGTTCAGTGGTAGTGTAATTCAAACCGATTCGTGATATGGAATCAACATTCAGCAATCTCCACAACACCCAATTACAAACAAATATTTATTTGGTTGAATATATCACAAAGTGATGTTGGCAGGGTACCACTGAAAACCAGGGAGCACTGGATAGCTGATTCGTTCTAGTGTGGAACTCTTCAGCAGTGCGCACCCCAGATTCCCCACCAAGAGTTTTAGGTTGACGGCGAACGCCTAACCATCTGCACCACTGGGTCGGCACCCAATCATAGAATTCCCACTTCTAACAATTTGTGATATCTAGTGCGATGATCATCCATTGTCACTGGTGGTAACTGTCTCACTTCCGACAAGTCTGAACTCCACCAGTCACGACTTCTCACTAGAGCCCCTGGTGCGGAATCTGGGGTGCACACTGCTGAGGAGTTCCACACTAAATCGAAACATCTGTCCAGTGCTCTCTGGTTTTCAATGGTACCCTGCCAATATCAATCTGTGATACATTCAATCAAATAAAATAACCAATCTCCACAAAATTAACCATCTCAATTGAAATATTTATTTATTTGTACTATGGTTATAATTTCATGACCTAGGGAATTTTTTAGATTATTAAAATAATTTTAACTCTAACTGTGATTCATTTGGGTCTAATGAGAATATATTCGGCAATAAGTCATAATGTTTGCAATTAACGCAGATTGATGTTTTCTGCGTATTAATGAAAATCAGGAAGAATTAGACATCCTAGTATGGAACCCTCTAAAAGCAAAAATCCTCGATTTTGGCGGGTAATCGGACCCATAATCTTCCTGATCTTATGGCGATTGCTTAACTATCTACACCACTCTACCGGTGTACAGTGGTAGAATTTCAACATCCATTGATTTGCGATATAGCGAAACAACCGTCCATTTTCAATGGTTATAATTGTTTCACTTCTGACGAATCTGACGTTCACCAATCAATACTTCATACTTGATCTTCAGGAGCATTTTGTAGTTATTTACGAGCTGACTATTTTAAGTGAATTGAGATTCTCTGGAGTAATTAAGGGTGCGTACTGATGAGTAGTCCCATACTACGGTAAAACAGCTGTCCATTGTTCTCTAGTATTTGTAGTACTCAACCAACAGTACTTATCAACACAAAGCAACCTCTATAGGTTTTATTATTGGTTTGACTTGTAATTGGAGGTGCTATAAAATGAAGATGCAACAAGTAAGCTAATAGAATGATGGTGATGAATCTCCTACCAAGTTTAAAGCATGCTTATCGTCAATGAGAAGTATTGTAACTGACACCTAGGATTTATTCCTCACTGGGCTGTTCTTAGATTCATTTCCATCACTGAATACATTTTAGAGTATGGTGAAAGCATATGACTAAGTGATTTCAGTTCCCATTGGAATCAGAAAATTTATATCGAGTTTTAATAGTGACTAAGTGGTTATCAAGAGGAACTAGAAATTCAAACCACAATGAGGATAACGTCAACCTGTATAATGTGTAACAGTCATTACAATCTATGTGTGTAGGAAAAGGATTGCACATCCATAAGACCTAATTTATTTTATTGATGTAATACTGTTGGGACAGCTCCCAGAAACGTCAACAAAGCTTCCAGAACCCTCGAAAGAGCCGAAGACATTCCATCCAGTCACTGATTGACAGAACCCTCCAGAATCTCAATGTGACACGTTTTGATTGGGTAATAGTTGAAACTTCTTATTTCGAATTGAATGGATTATAATACTGATTTTGTTGTTTCAAAAAACTATAAATATATGATTATTTTGTACAAAACTGACTTTTCATTTAACTAGAATAAAGTTCCTGTCTTCTTATCTTCTGTCTTCCGAATTCGCGATTAGAAAGGTTCAAGGCGTTCAAGTGTTAAAGTTGTTGGGACCAGTCAAGCTATCATGTACACGATATAACAAATACAATTAGTTTTATGTAGAGAACATAATGAAATTTTTATACTGTAGTTTATTTTTGTACAAATAATACTAATCAGACTGGTATGGTTAAATAATGAATTTGTTACATTTCAATGAAGAATGAGTGAATTGTCTGAAGCACGGATGGCCGATATTATCGATTCTATTATCCGCCGCGCTACTGTCTACAGTTAACACCCAGCTTTGCCTTAATATATTGCACAGGCACAAGGATCTGATTGATTATCAAGAAGCCAGCTAGTTACTCACACGGATAATATTATAACCAACAATATACAAGATATATATACATAAAAGACCCAGACATTATCGTATGTCTGTCACACAATATTGGCCAATCACATGTCTTCTTCCAGACATGTCACTGATGTTTCGTACTTGAGTGTAAACGGCTTCTTCGAAGAATAAAAAGATGTAACTTAAGCTAAGTCAAGAAACATTAAAAAAAATTCAATTTGTTTATATTAAAACCGTACAAATATACTACTTAATTCAATAAACTATATATTTAATACTGGATTTATTTAAAACTATTATGTCTACCCTTGGAAATGATGCCTAAAAGCTGATTGGTAGCATGGCTAGAATTATAAATACCTGAATATTAATACAATGATTGTACTTCAAATAAATCATAGATTGATCCAATGACAATCTTGAACTTAAAAAGTGTTATAAGTGATAGACTACATTCTCTTAGCAATATCTATAATTAAAACTACACCTATGCAACCCATGCCGACTTGTTTATAAACTAGCCATCGGAAGTCTAGACACCATCATCTTATGAAATCGCTTCCAAGAAAGGGGAATAATAAGCTGACGACTAACGTCGGAACTGTTTTCATTAGCGGGACATAATTGAAAACGGAGAGATACATTTTTTATAAAATCTTCAATTGTCTACTTACATATAGTTATCCTCTTTACCCTAGGTTTATCTCGTACTGCTTAATTTTACTTATCTTCTTATTTCCTATACATTACAGTTGCAAGTTGCTTTTTCCGAAGTCAGATATCTGCTGATTCCACTTTACACGATGTTCCGTTATATACTACTTAGATGGAATCTTTCAAGTAGTATTCACTGGGAAAAGTTTGTTCGTTAAACAAACTATTCAATAGTCTAAATTATCTTTACGCTTTATTTCAATAGTACAAATGGGCACGGAAATATATATGAACTACACAGTTATAAATCTTGATGTTTTAAGGAAATAAAACGACATAATGATGATCATTATTAAGAAGGTAAGACTTGATAAACGAAATACTTTTCCATGAAAAATTCGGACTTCCTTCAGTTATGAATCCTCTTTTGTTTGCTAGAGAACCTCATATAAAACTACAGCAGGATCTCCACTGGTTTGTAATCCGAGTCACATTTAACAACTTCACAAGCCATTGGGTTGTACAGCCTATAAGACTTCAACCAAATAATCGTAATGAACCGATGATATGAGTCGTATACAATATTCTTTCATGCCACAATACCATAAAATGGTAGCACTGAGTGAATTGTCATCAGTTCGGTTGAATACATGTTGTTAAACCTCAGTATTTCTAACAAGGTGTTATCACTGGATGTTAACAGTTCTTCAAGACAATGACGATTGAACACAGAGAGTCGTAAATCATCATCATCATCATCTCGAAAAGGCCAGATTTCGTAAGCTTCGAACAAAATCGCTCTTAATAAAGCTCTATAAACCCGACATTTAACAATTGATTTCATATTACCATGGCTCCGAAAATGAACTTAATTAACACAACCTAATATTTATGATAGCGCATTTAGAAAATACCCCTCACATACTCAAAGCTGGTAACAAGTCGGAGACATCTCACTTTTCCTTCAGAGCTACCTCAAGAATGTTGTCGGAGGAAAGGCGAAAGAGAAATTATGAGATTGATTATTCCAGAGGTAACGTAAAGGTAATTTGTTTGACTTAACTGTAGCATAAACATTGTTTCGCCATTTCTATAAGAAAATGAGCCCCTGCACGGGGCTTGCCGGGATGGGTGCCCCGTGGAGGCGTTGTGATTGCTCTGGTCAGAAAGTCTGGCAGGTAGGGTAGTGGCGTTGCAGCAGTTTGGGGTAGTAGCCTACCGGTGTCGACTGGCGAGTTGGCAGGTCTGACTCTTCATATCTCGACTTCGTTAGGGGGATAACTCAAAAGGGTGGTTACAGACGTCCCGGAAGGTTTGTACCTAGGGACACGTGAAATGCAGCCTTTGGATTTCGTGGACATAGCTCGGCCATACAGACAGTTGGCTAGCGCGGCGGTTCCTTCATTAACTAATGACAACGGGACACTATCTATGGAAGGGAAAATCGTCGAGTTAGCGGAGCAAATCCCAGAGGTTCGAATCCGTAAAGAGAAGAGGAGTAGGTGGTTAGGATGTGGAGAATTCGGACACTACAGAGTCTGGGGTGTGCACTGCTGAGAAGTTCCACACTAGAACGAAATAGCTGTCCAGTGTTCTTTGGTTTTCAATGGTACCCTGCCAACATCAATCTGTGACATACTCAATCAAAAAAGTTTGTTGATTGTTAGAAATTATTGCGTAACATCAAGATTGAAATGAAAAGTAAAGGTTAGAAATGGAAAGTGTAAACGAACGCTTGAATCCAGCTTGATGGACAAGGTGGAGTGGCAAACCACATAAATGTTCATGAATACAAATATCTGCTTAATTTCTGAAAATAATTACCGTTTTCGCTGTTTGTATGCAGTGACATCATGTATATGACTTTAAAAGCTGTAATGAGATCTATCTTATGACCTCAATTGGCTAGATGTAAGGGGACTGAGCTTCTTACTATCTTACTTTTGTCCTTTGATGTTTAGAAATACGATGACGAGGTTCTTAAATTGTCAGGCCAATATAACTGGCTTCATATCAGCATCTGATTTGAGAAATATACAGTAAAAAATGGTTAATTTCGGCGATCTGTCCTAATTTTGTGACACCAATATTGGTTGAGTAGAGAACAAAGGGGTCAGTTTAGCAGAATTAAGCGTTATTTTAATTTCGTTTCCTAACATGCAGAATTAGGAGGAATTTTGTATATTCCCGTTGATTTGTTATGAACTGAAGCTGGTCAGTCTCTGTGGCGATATGTGTTCATCCTTAGCGGATTGCCTTGATATAGCGATTGTTTACAAGTACTATTTAAGTTGGCGTGTGACTGGCAAGTGGAATCCAGGACGCGCATTTCGTCCCGTTTGGGAATCGTCGGCTGGATGTACCTCCATCCCAATGTTGATGTTCACAGTGGAATTTGAACTCAGTCTGTTTCATGTCAAACACCACGGTGTCCGTCAGTCAAAATCTAAATTAAATTAACATACAGAGTTTTTTTCAAATATTAACTACTTCATAAAATTTGTAGTTATGAATCCGGTGGAAGTGAAGTCACTGATGAGATAAAAATTTTCTTATCTTACTGCTATATGGTGAACTCCCAATCTTTAGACGACTTTACTGATATTGATCTGGTTTACGCTTCTAATTTTAATCAGTTCCCAATTGTGTTATGCAGAATCATTGAATGCAATTATTGTATAATTGCCTCATATTACAGCATGGTTTATCGTCAATGTGGACTTCTTCTTATTAGAGCTCCAAAATTTAGTAGTCGTCAGATTTTGGTCACTTTACGCTTTAACATTTCAACATCAATCATCATCTCAATAATCCATATTAATAACACTTATCAGGTATTTAATTATGACCGATGACAGAAGGTAGCTCCAGTGCTCCTGTATTTAAATTACTTCCACGTTTCGAACAACAGTGCTTTTCAGTTATAGAAAATTGTTTATCCTACACCAATCTAGACATTCTCTTTACTTAATATTACGTAATCAATAGGTGAGTTATGTTAACACATTTATTGGCTGTCGTATATTGTTTCACTTCTTTCCTTCAGCACAACTTACTTGTTATCTTTTGACACTACACCTCCTTATACTGTGCAGACATGGCAGTATACAACATAGAGTAGTGTGTAATGTAGGCTATTACTTCTTCATGAAGTATATTTATAGAATCAAAGTTAAGACTAAAACTATGCCAATAAAATCAATGAATTATTATTTATTTGATTGAATATATCACAAATTGATGTTGACAGGGTACCATTGAAAACCAGAGAGCACTGGACAGCTGTTTCGTTTTAGTGTGGGACTCCTCAGCAGTGCGCATCCCAGATTCCACATCAGGGGCTTCAGGTTGACGGTGAACGCCTAACCATCTACACCACTGTTATTTCATCATGAAGTATATTTATACGATGAGACTTAAGATTAAAACTATGCCAATATAATCAATGAATTATTATTTGTTTACTTGAAAATAATCTAAAATCTCTTTTATTTACGTTAGTTTACGAGAAAATGGACTCGAAAAAAAATACACCTCTTGGAATAGTAATTTATTTATTGTCTTTTAACTATTTCGTTATTATTGAGATGGTTTTATAGAGACAGACGCTACGTTTAAATGTTTGTGTTCAATACAGATTGATCTTGGTTGGGTACTATTGAATATCAAAGATCAATGAACAGGTGTTTCATCCTAGTATGGGACTCCTCAATAGTGAGCACCCTAGATTAAGACAGGGAATCATACCCACCATCTTCAAATTTTAACAGAGTTTTAACCATTTGAACCACTGGTCTAGCATGTCACTTTCATTAATTTTTGATATCCATCAATAGTGATTAGTGGTAACTGTCGCACTGCTAATTAGTTCCAACTTCAATGGTCACGATTTCTCACTTGAATTTTAGAATCATTGTGATATTAATCGCCATTGAGATGATCGTTTCAGTTAAATTGGGGTAGTATTGCGAAGAAACATATTATGCTTATCCGTTAGTGTCACATACTGATAAGTAGAATTATCATTATGAATGTCTACAAATGTATCGAAGATGATGTACATCCATATATATAAGTAACAATGTGTATATTTAAAGTAAAAAATAGAATGATATAGTAGTCTGCTAAGACTTTATTCAATTATGTTAAGCCTGTATTTTCCCGTTGATTTGTATTGGACACAAGTGTGACTGTTGTGTCACAGTAGCTTAGTGGTGAACGCTGTGGTGTTTGGCACTAAGCAAACTGAGTTCGAATTCCACTGTGAACATCAACATTCGGAGGCAGGTATATTCAGACGATGAATCCCAAATAAGACGAAACGCGCGTCCTGAATTCCACTTGCCAGTCACAATCCAACTTAAATATTAAACTTTATTCCTTCTACAATATCAGTTAATTAAGAAATATTTAATGAAGTCGTTATTAATCAACTATGGAGTAAATTTTCGTTGATTACCATTGATATGCAGATACCATATACGCTTATTAACAATTTTTCATATCTCAACAGACAGCATAAAATCTTCGAATGACACAACTACCAATGAAGTTATTTCTTTAAAATTATAAACTGGAATCCACTGTTTTTTCATAGAAGTGTACTGCTATGGTTAAATCCCAAAACCAGTTAACAGTGATTGTAAAAATGCTTCGATAATACCTGAAGCTACATAGAAACACCTTCAGTTAACTTCTAAACCGTACCGTAGCAGATAAGATTCATTATTTTAACGATCAGTGGTAAGGATAAAAATAAAATCACACAGAAAAATGTAAAATATTTCAATCTTATCTAACTGAAGAACATTAAGATACATTCAATAGTAATTTATGTTGGACCATTGTCCATTTGTGTTACAGCATGATGATCATTTATTGTCATTAGTGAAAATAGTCACATTATCAACACTTCTGAACTCCATTAGTCACAGATTTCTCACTAGAATTTCAGAAACATAATGATGTTTGTCACTAATTAGTTTAGTATTATTGTTAGTATAAGGCGATTTTATGGAGATTGGAAGTTAATTTAATCCTGTTAACTGTATTCGTTAGGATACTACGTAATACTAGGGAGCACTAGACAGCTGTTCTGTTTTTGTATTAGGAGCTTATATTAGTGATTAATAAGCACAGTTTATATGAAGATTTGATTGAAAACTATTAAGTTTAATGACAATTTATTAGAAACTAAGATAAACCGTTAACTCTTTCTAATCTTTGTAGTATGAATACATTACCCAAAGTACTATTTTCAGCTTATATATCAATACGATGTTATATTGAACCAGTAAGTATAATTGATCCATGATCTCATTAAAGTGATTAACAAATGCCATTGACAATTGTTAAATGTAAACTCAGTAATATGAAGGTTTCATTAATTTCACACTGTAATCACTGATGGAATTCAGGTCATATGCTTTGTCCAATTTTCAAACTTATCAGTTCGATTTACTTGTTGAACTTAGTGCTCAATTAAGACAATCATCTTAGATTCATATCTGTTTATATTTCAATAATGATAGCACTTTATTCTAAATTTATTTAAATGACGTAGATATTTATCACATTTATGCTCTTAATCGTAAATGTTATTTTGGAAGGTGATTTAGTGTAGGAATAAGAAACCGCGTAACTAGGTTACGTTTAGTCGTCAGTAAGGCATTCCTAGAATCTTAAGAAAATTAATGCTTTCGTACTATTCAATCCCGAGTTACATCGTTGCATACTCAGTTACTATTATTACTAATATATTAGAAAGTGTGACCAATCCATTGTTCAAATGAAATGCATACAGTGATTCATCATGGAGTAATGACTGATGTCATGTTTGCCTGGTCCTTTAATTGGGCTGACCTTATTCCATCGATTAAATTCCAATTGTCTTCTTGTCGAGTTGTAGGACACTTTATTCTGCACAACTTGTATTCGATTGTACTTCCTAAAATACCCTAAATTTTCATCATTTTAAGATGTATTGATGATCATAGAAACAAACTTATAATCATGTGAAGCTTCCTACTGTGAATATTTTAATGCATCACTACTAATACGTATAAATATTTCTAGTGATTACTATCATTTACCTATTATCATTCATGTGTGAAAATCATTTATTGCGTAACAATGATGAATATCTCTAAGTGTATAAATAGCATACATTTGTAAAAGAAAGAAAGTATCTTTCTTCAGATGATCTTAGTTCTTCTGTGTCTCAGGGATACAACATTAACATTATCAGTTAACTCAATCCATAAATAGTTTTCTTCTTATAAACGTAATAAAATGTTTAAGAAGTTAACGTGCATCTGTAAAGAGAAGAAATTCATGTATAACTACGCTATAATTGTTAGCCTCGTTAGATTGGAAAGTGAAGTCTAAGACTCGGGTTTCGTTCATTCTGGAACTCGTAAGCATTTAACTTCATTCAAACTTGTTAACTATCATTAATTAATACCAACTCAGTTATAGGTGTGCTTCATTAACCAGAAACTACATAACTTTACAATTTTTCCTACTAAATAAATTTCTTCTATTTTCTACATCAGATATTAATAGTTTATGAAAACAGTCGAAATTTAAGTGAAGACTTGTACCTCAGAAGAAGTGTTTATTATTCAGTTGTCTTATTAATTTATAAACTGAACCGACTTTAGTATGCCTGTCGACTAATGAGTCACCTGAGTACAAAATTATTGGACATAGGCTGCACAAAGAAACCTCGAAAAATTTTATAAGCCTGGATAACCGCAATCAAATATTGTGTCAACAAGCGGGAACACAACAATCTCGAAAAAATAATCAAGGTTAAAATTTCTTATCACTACTATCATTGACTAGAAAACCCGCGAAAACCTGAAAGCGATGGGCATGTGTTACGTCCTATTGCGGGATCCGTTAATAGTGCGAAACGACGACGTTATCAGTCATCTAACCCAGAAAATTTTGGCTCTGTCTTACTGCAGTCAGATCAAAACTAGAAATTCTAAATTCGACGATCGCTACATAAAAACCCATTGGGAGGAGGGGGCGGCGTGTATATTTTGTGGAGATTGACATTAAGTTTTGTTAGTTTGATCCGTCAAAGACTGATATCAGTTGGAGGCACTGAACAGCTGTTTTGTCCTAGTATGAAACTCTTTGACAGCACACTTCCTGGATTCCTCCAGGGAACTCGGATCCAGAACTTTCGGATAGGTGAATACTTAACACTGCTCTACTTGGGCAGCGTTAAATGGTAGAATTATAAATCCCATCAATTTGTAACATAAGGCGATGAATCTAATCAACTAAACCGAATACCAATTTCTACAAAAAACTAGCTAAGGGTGTTCCTGTAATTTTAGTAAGAAGTCGTAACGGGTGCAGTTCAGACCTGTCAGGAGTAAGGAAGTCATTATTTATGACAATAAATCATTATCGCGCTATATCAAAAATCCATATGTTAACAAATTTCTTTAATTGAATCCAAAGCTGTACTGTCAGTAGTTCATTTATCTATTACCGGTAGGATAGATTATTTGTGATCTCTTTTGTCTGACACAATTGTTGATATTATAAATCGATTCTGAGCTTCTAGTAATGGAAATAAGAGATTTTCTACTTATTTTCTTCCCTTACATTCATACAAATGACACTGGTAGATATATTATGTAATATATATAGTGTTAATCAAGTTGTATAGTGAATCATTTAATTATTACATTGACGTAAACTACTTATATTTACTTGCTTTATAAGTAATATAAAGTTTAAAGTCATTGAAAACCTGTTAGTAACAATAGGTACTTATGAAAATCTAAAAAAGAATATTGGTAGTTTCTATGTTTATTGCTAAAGAAATGTCGATAATTTGTATTGGTCATCATATTTGTCTAATGTTTCCACAGTACTAATGAATTGCATATTAACCGATACGGTTGATATTATTGATCTCATAAGAAGATCTCTTGACTTCTTCATGATATATCATTCTGTCTCTTCAGTCATGTGCTTTTGAAAAATTAGGTAAGAACTTTGAAGAGCTATACAGAATCATTTTAATTTTGCTTAAATTCAAGCCTTTCTCAAGTATAACAACAGCAGAACCCTTATCATGACGGATAATTGTCCAATAGTCATCCGTACTAAAGCAGCTAATAATTAATAGTTCGATTGGGATGGTTATTTTTATGAAGATTGGTTATTTAGTTGATTGAATATGTAACACATTGATGATGGCAGAGTACCGTTGAAAACTAGGGATCACTGGACAGCTATTCCGTTCTAGTGAGCACCCCAGATTCTGAACTAGGGGCTTCAGATTGACGGCAAACCTCTAACCATCTGCACCACTGGGTTGGCATCCAACAGTAGAATTCCCGCTTCCAGCAATTTGTAATATGGAAGTGTGATGGTAGATAAATATCTCGTAAAAATGACTATTTATACGTTTGTTTGGGTTGGATTGTGACTGGCAAGCGGAAACAAGGACGCGCATTTCATCATATTTGGGACTCGTCGGCTGTATGTATCTGCATCCCAGTATCGATGTTCACACTGGGACTTAAACTCAGTTTGTTTCTTGCCAAATGCCACCGCGTTCATCACTAGACAATTGAGTTCAGTTAACCACACTTGTACAACGGATATCTGTATACAATCAGAATGTATTTGAATTCTCCCGTTGATTGATCTTAGACTGAAATTGATCAGTCTATGCTGCCATATTGGCATCCTGAGTGAACTGCCTCGATATTGTAATAGTTCACAAGTCCATGACAAATCGACGGGAGGATCCACATACATTCTAATTATATGCATGCATACAAATGTACAGTCATAGTGAATGATCAGTTCATCCAAAAGAACATTCTCTTAACTGAACCATCTTTATTTCTTTCTTGACAAAAATAATATCAGTTCAATGTTTCACACAGTTTACTACGTTCATAGTAACTAATTTCGTTTATGAAGTGTCAGTGGAAATACTCACTAAAATAGATTAGTTTTATTAGATCTTCTTCTTCTTCTTTCCAACCAACATTGCAAGAAGCATTAATTTACTTGGTTATTGACATGTCTGGAAGAAGACATGCGATTAGCCAATATTGTGTGATAAGCATATGGCAAAGACTCGATCATATATATATATATATATATATATATATATATATATATATATATATATATATATATATATATATATATATATAATTAATCGGATCTTGTGCCTGTGCAATAGATTAGAGCAAAGCTGGGTGTTAGCTGTAGACAATATCACGACAGATAATAGAATCGATAATATCGGTCATCCCTGCTTCAGATACATAAGTTATTTGTTACATTAGTAAACGAATCATTAGATACAGCGAAATTACTATCGATGGAAATTATCAATCAACATACTGAAAGTTGGTTGTTGACGAATTCGATATCATATTCAAAGATATTTGCTAAAATATCGCTGGATGAAAACTAAAGTATTTTACAAGGTGCACAAAATTTCTTGACCGACTGAATCATCGTTTTACAAGAACATTGTACTGTTTGATCAAATAAAATGTTCTGTTGAAAAATAACATACCAATTAGTGCATGTCTACAGTTTATATTATTTCTTTCATGATCTTAAGGCTACGTCATGAATGGATTGAATCAGGATTTTTATCATAGAACTTTATTTAATCTAATTTAGTTTATATTTAGTGCTAGTTGTGAAATCTGAATGTTCTGGGTTATGTCCCCTAGCGAGATCGTTAGTGCTCAGCGATTAGGAATCTAATACCTGAATAAAAAAAATCTATTTTTTGTTTTCATTAGCATCCAACTGGAAACAATCTGTGATAAATATAAGCACGTAACTATGTTTGTTGATTATAAGAATTCAACTAATACAAACATTTGTGGCCATACATCATAATGGTTCACGAATCACTTATCGTAATGTATGTTTGTTTCTAGGATGATAAATGGACAAAATTTGTTTTTATCCTTCCAGCTATTTTAATTTATTTGGTTGAATATATCACAGATTGATGTTGGCAGGGTAGCATTGACAACAAGGGAGCACTGGACAGCTGTTTCGTTCTAGTGTGGAACTCCTCCGCAGTGCGCACCCATATTCCGCACCAGGGGCTTCAGGTTGACGCGAACGCCTAACCATCTGCACCACTGGGTCGGCATCCAATGGTAGAATTCCCACTTCCATCAATTTGTGATATATATTATAGCGCGACGATCATCCATTGTCATTGGTGATAACTGTCTCACTCCCGACAAGTCTGAACTCCACCAGTCACGACTTCTCACTAGAGCTTCAAGAACATCCTGGAGTTAGTCACTAATGAGCTCATTATTACAGTTCATTATTACAGTTGAACTGGGGTGCGCACTTCTGAGAAGTTCCACACTAGAACGAAACAGCTGTCCAGTGCTCCCTTGTTGTCAATGCTACACTGCCAACATCAATCTGTAACATATTCAATCAAATAAAATAACCAATCTCCACAAAAATAACCATCCCAATTGAACTATTTTAATTTAACTTTCATCTAAGTCATATTCTGTCAGCTTTACAAAGTTAACTATGCAACATGTAATCATAAGAAAGTTACTTCTGTTACAAATTACAACAACTACTGTGGAAATATAATCTCTCACATAAAACAGTATTTGTTAAGATGTCAACTAAATGTTTTGTTCATTTTGTTGTTTGTTTTCGTCAAAGATTAATGTTAGTTAGATACAATTTTAAACCAGAGAGTATTGAACAGTTATTTTGTCCTAGTATTGAACTTTTCAGAAGATAGCACCCTCTAGGTAATCCAAACTAAGGTACATCAATCGGTCGGTGTCCAATGACAGAATTCTTACTTCAATCATTATGTGACATAGAGAGATAATCATCTATTGCCGTAGATGATAACTATCTCAATCCTGATATATTTTATTTCACCAGTCACGGTTTCTCTCTAGAAATTCCAGAGTATTCCTGATTTGATACTAATTTTAAAAATTTGATATTATTATTTGACAGTCAATAAAAATGTTAGAAATGGATTTTTCAATGTTTTACGTCATCCTGAAAGTCTTATTTAAATATTTAATATACTTTTCATATAAACAAATCCTAAGTTGATAACGTTGGTTGGTAAATATAACACCTTAGTAACTAATTTGCAATTTGTCAATTATGATATTACGAATTGATCTGAATCAAACAACCATTGATCACCTGGAATCACTGGACATCCGTTTCGTCCTAGTATGGAACTCCTCAGCAGTGCGCATCCACGACCCCATCTGGGAACAAACCCAGAACCCTCTGGCTCTGGGGTAGCGCTTTACCATTGGACCACTGAGTCGGTCCCTAACGGTTCGATCCCCAATGTGGTCATGGATGCGCACTGCTGAAGAGTCCTATACTAGGACGAAACACTTGTCCAGTGATTCCAGGTGATCAATGGTTGTTTGGTTCATATCAATTCGTGATATCAAAACTGACAGTTAACTATCTCTACAACCACCTCCCTAATTTACAAATTATTAAATTCACAGTAGGGTTATATCAGATGAAATACATTGGTTCTTTTAGTTTGCACACATAATTTACTGAAATTATTTCATAAAGGAGGCAGAAAACATACTACACATATGTTTTGCTGTAACATTAACTAACTTTTATTGTAATCTATTCATAATAGCTAAGTTTTATGTGGATAAATGGTGGGACTTGGAGTGCCAAGTTTAATTTTCGACGTGATTGTTTGTAGATGATTAAACTAGGCCTTTACTGTTGGTTGTTTTGTTCACTTTTCTACTTTGAAGACTGTTTCCCTCTACTCCCAAGATTGCTTCCGTTAGCTTATGACCGATTACCTATTAGAGGCAGCGAACATCTCATCCTACAAAATATCATCTGACTTTATTATTTGAATGTCAGCACGAATACATAATCTTATGTATTTCAATAAACTATATCTTACACCTTAGAAAGAAATATACTTGTGAATTTATTAAACCACATATATTAGCATATGGACTTTAAAGTTTTTACTTTTACTGCTTCTAAAATATCTGAGATTAAAATATCCTTTACTACTAAGTAAACAGGAAGTTACTACTTATGAACCAAATTTTCCTAAAATGTAAATCTTCGTTGAATGGATTTATGTACTGAAACTAATGAGATAACTACAATCGACGAATAGGACGAAACGTTTATCCAAGATTCTTTTCTTCAGTTACAGTGCAGCTGTCAGTAAAAAAGGTGAACTACCACTGCATTGAGTCAGTTCACTAAGGATGTACACTTATGAGAAAAGACTGGTCAACTTCATTCCAGAACATAATCAACATGAAAATATAAACACTTTTGAAACATATAGACATATTCATTCGTGAAGAAGAAACACCTGGGCTCATTAGCTTATTGAAACCGCTGTGGCAAGAACAGACCCAATTCTAGCTCAGTGTGTGCATCAACACTAATGTTTAGGTACTTCTCAAATAGGATGAAAGGCAAGTCGATGAGTGTAATTTTAGAATCACTGAATTTAATAGGAAAGTAGCAATCAAATAATATATTGGATAATTTGATGGTTTAGTTTGCATGAATAGGCATAGAAGTCAGTCATTTATTGATAATCCAATCAAAATTACGTAACCTTCAAGAACTCCAACATTCTAGCAAATGCATTAGAACGTGTAACGTTTTTTTTTATTTTCAAGGGTTTGTATCTTCTCATTGTTAATGGTATGCACTGCAAATGATCATTCCATATTGTCGTATATGCAATCTGAGTTAATTTCCTCGAAATACCGTCGTGACACTGGATATAGTAAAGTGGAATTGAGGAAGAGATTTAAATCTATTTCGAAGGTTTAAGTTTATTTGAGATGTGTCAACCGATTTATCTGTATACCGGTGTCTTTATTTACATCGAGCATTAACAACGGAATGATAATAAACTCATATGGACTCAGTGGATAACACCTAGTCACATTCATCTAATGAACTGGGATAGAGTAGTAATATGAACACGAATAACTGAATTCGGATAAATACAAATCACAAATCTTTATTAGTACTAAACCAGTAGTCAGGAATCTGAGATAAAAGAGCTGTCTACTCACTGGATTAAGGGAATTCTAAAATATTTAACACAAATATTGTTGTTATCCATTCATTGCCAATTTAAGGAGTTTATAGTAAATGAACTGAGATGGCATATGGAGATTAGTATCTAGTTTAGTTGATCGAATTCGTCACAGATTGACGTTGACAAGGTACCATTAAAATCCAAGGAGTGCTTGACAGTGTTTCGTCCCATTGTGGGAATCCTCAGTATTTCGCACCCTAGATTCCGCCCCATGGGCCTCAAGTGGTAATCCCCCAAACGTTGGCACTACTGGACAGTCAGGTATCCAATGACAAAATCCCCACTTCTATCAAGCTGTGATACATAGTGCGGCAATAGCCCATTGTCATCGGTGATAACTCGATATTTTTGAGCTCCACTAGTCAAAACTTCGCACCACAGTTTCAGAATCATCATGAAGTTAATTACTAGTGAGTTTGTAGAGATTGGTGTTACGGTTAATTGATAGAATTCGTCACAGATTGAACATTAATACTACGAAATTAGTAACAAATTAGTTTACTACTTAGAAACTTTGGTAGTAAGACTTATTTTTTATGATATAATCTAAAATTTACAGTTATAAACTAATTGGTAGGCGTATTGTGCATACTAAATCAATCGTCAAACAATAACATTAAATCGTTACCCTTAATTTAATCCTAATGATTACCTGACCTTAATCTTATCATGTTCCTAAGTTTTCCTACTTCTAAATTTAAGACTAATTTTTGACTCATAATACTAACCCTCAACTTAGTTTAGAAACAGTTTATGATACCTGGAATTGTATCGATGGATTTATTGAATTTTAAGTATCTTCAGTATGAAAATAGATATTTCGCTATCCTATACGTTATGAAGTAGAACTTATAGAAACTTTCGGTTAAAGATTTAAGCCATTAAATTATCTAAACCGTTCATGATAGTAATGTTATACACTGAGTAATTACTCGTTTACATTACTACTTTCTAATTAATAACTGAATAACTAGTAAACATACATGGTGTTGATTGGCTCGTTGGTTGATTTGGATTACATAAGTCGATTGATTATTATAATTATTAATGAAAGGCAGTTTAAGATACCTTATTCCTCGAGAAATGTTTATCCATCAGAAATCAGCTGATCATTAAGTAAGAAAACCGACATATCTGGACTATATTCGTACAAACTAATTTAAATTCAATAGACCAATAAAATGTGTATAAATGAACTAGATTAGTGAGTTATTTGGGATTCTTAGTTTTCAGTAGGGGAAACAGGAATATTAACATTTGAAACATAATTAAATAATAATGGAGGAAACTACACACAGGTAAACAAGTTAAGTTAAGGAAATTATCTTCATTAGTCAACTACTAACCACGATGCTCAAGAGACACAATCACCAGTACTAATTTTATCTATTCCGATGTATATGCACTTTGAACTCTTGTTGTTAAACTGTATTATTTTGTTATGAAAATCTACTAACATCCACAATCCTAGTTTAACGGTATGCCTTCTATTTTCAGTCATCTTACATTTTTATATGAGTTACTTAAAATACATATGCCTGGATTTAGACTGCAGCTGGTTCTCGATATGTTAAACTTACCTTATCATCAAATCGCTTATATCACATTTTTTTCTGTTCATAATACATGCATACAGAAGAAGTACGTTCAACCCCTTCTCCTGCCATGGCCGACGCTAGATTCATTAAACCATTCTCCAACTTAATCATACGACGATTTAATTTTAGTAATGCATATGTATCTTTCCCCCCCTTTATGTGCATTTCATTAATTTAAATCTACCCTATCCAAATACTATTCACTTTATTCACATATATGCATATTATTATTATTATTATTATTATTATTATTATTATTATTATTAATCAAGGTACACACAATGAATTTGAATATCACTCAATCTTCTTGCCTAATTTTATTGACTTGACAACATCCTAAGACCGATCAAATGAACTGATTATAATTTTTTCTATTGTTTAAAATTTCCCATGCTTATTAAAACAAAGACGTTTGAACGAAGAATATTCTTTTCGATAAATGCTCATCAGGTTCTACATTTATTAGTTCAAAATTATCAGTGACAAAAATAGCCAGTTCTGAGGCGGGTATAACATCATTTAAATATAAAGGATAATTTGGATATACATTTTTTTTTGTCTCATCAGATTATTTGTAAGATACGAATGTTAATGTTGAAATAGTCATCATTATCATGTAACTTGTGAAACGTAAACGACAATTGAAATGAACAACAAGCTTATTAATCCAATATATATGTATAGGTGTCTCTGTATATGGGTGACCTAGGAGATGGGGTAGTGACAAAATGTGATTAGACAAAGGCTGAATGCTGTTTAAAATGTAACCGAATAGGTAAGAAATTACAAAATGGAGTAAGTGATAATCAAAATTCGTCAAATAGTAATAATAACAATAATAGAAAAAATTATAATCAGTTCATTTGATCGGTCTTAAGATGTTGTAAAGTCAATAAAATTAGGAAAGAAGATTGAGTGATATTCAAATTCATTCTGTGTATCTTGATTAATAACATTAATAATAATAATAATAATAATAACAATAATAATAATAATACTATTAATAATAAATATGCATATATGTGAACAAAGAGAGTAGTATTTGGACAGGGTACAAATACACATATGAAGAGGGAAAGACACATATGCATTACTAAATTTAAATCGTCGTGTGATTAAATTGGAGAATGGTTTAACGGATCTAGCGTCGGCCATGGCAGGAGAAGGGGTTGAACGTACTTCTTCTGTATGCATAGTTCTGGCCTCATGATCCGTATAGCTATCGCTTCTGCCGTTTAAAGGACTTTGAGTCTAACCGATCTTGGCAGATAGCTGTTGACACAGAATACTATTTTAAAAGACTTATCTATGCTAGCCGTATGACCTGTTTCGATTAGGTGTGCTAATAATGAGCTATTGATATTTCTGACAACTCCTTTGGTTAACCAAACTGGAAGGTGCTCCCGGGCACGGAGGAGTAAATTCCTTGAGCATCTGCCAATGTAACTTGCTCCTTTATATTTAAATGATGTTATACCCGCCTCAGAACTGGCTATTTTTGTCACTGATAATTTTGAACTAATAAATTTTTTCTATTATTGTTTTTGCTACTATTTTAGGAATTTTAATTATTACTCACTCCATTTTGTAATCTCTAACCAATTCGGTTACATTTTAAGTAGCATTCAGCCCTTCTCTAATCGTATTTTGCCACCACCCACCTATGTCACCCATATACACAGTGATACCTATACATATTTGATTAATAATCCTGTTGTTTATTTTAATTGTCGTTTAACTTTTAACAGTTACATGATGATGATGATGATGATGATGATGATGATGATGATGATGATGATGATGATGATGATGATGATGATGATGATGATGATGATGATGATGATGATGATGATGATGATGATGATGATGATGATGATGATGATGATGATGATGATGATGATGATGATGATGATGATGATGATGATGATGATGATGATGATGATGATGATGATGATGATGATGATGATGATGATGATGATGATGATGATGATGATGATGATGATGATGATGATGATGATGATGATGATGATGATGATGATGATGATGATGATGATGATGATGATGATGATGATGATGATGATGATGATGATGATGATGATGATGATGATGATGATGATGATGATGATGATGATGATGATGATGATGATGATGATGATGATGATGATGATGATGATGATGATGATGATGATGATGATGATGATGATGATGATGATGATGATGATGATGATGATGATGATGATGATGATGATGATGATGATGATGATGATGATTCAACATTAACATTCGTATTTTACAAATAATGTGAAGAAACAAAATGTATATTCATATTATCCGTGATATCTAAATGATGTTATATCTATTTCAGAACTGGCTATTTTTGTTACTAATAATTTTGAACTTATAAATTTAGAACCTGATGAGTATTTATCAAAAAGCACATTTAATTTCACTGAGAATGTTGATAATGATAATATTTCTGGGAATTATTTGTTCTTCCTTGAAGTTATCTTGTTGTTCACCAGCTTATCAATGTCACTTATTTGTTTAACAAATTGAAATGTATGTCAACAATGGTAACCATTAAACTAAAATTGTATTGAATTAATTAGTTACTATGAAGTTATTGTTAACTTGAATATGTAAACGTTAAATGAAGTTGCTGCAATATGAGTGTATTATGCATAAATTAACTGTAATAAAATTTTGAAATAAAGATTTTTTTTAGTAAACATTCATTCAATTAAAGGAAGTGAACTTCAGTGAAAGTAATTAATAACTATTGTTTCTATGTCAGTTGGCAAACTATTGTTTTATTTACAAATAAATTCATTTTATTAACTTATGAATAATGTAAAAAAAATCTATGATAAACATTTTAATGTGTTTGGAACTGATTTGTTATAGACTGAAACTAGTCAGTTACTGTCGTTACATGTGCATTCTGAGAGGATAACTTCTATGTAGAAATAGTTCATATGTATTGTTTGAGACTGGTAAGCGGAATCTAGGATGCGCGTTTAGTCCTATTTTAGTGAAAGTGATTGTGTTTAGCGCTAAGTGAACTGAGTTTGAATCCCGTTGTAAACATTGACACTAGGATACAGGTACATCCAGCTGATGAGTTCCATATATGACGAAACGCATATCCTTGTTTCCGCTTGTCAGTCACAATATATCTCAAGCATTAGAGAATTGTAGAGCGGTAAAAAGAAACTATTTAGTTCAATATTACATACAGCTAAACTCATGTATATATTTGGATAAATCAATATCGAGGGTGTATATTCCTGAAAAGCCGCATACTAGGATGAAACAGTTGTCTAGTGCTGACTGGTTTCCAATGGTATCTAACCAACATTAATCCATGGCGAATACAAACAACCATAACAAGAGTAACAGGGCAGAATGAATTCATTCTACCTTGAAACTTCTAATAGAATACGAACAGCTTAAAATTACAACACTTAGTACGATGAAGAATGAAAGTTTATTGCATGGATGTTTAAAATAAGAACTATGACAATAATGAATGAAGCAACACAGTAGACATGTTATGAAACAGAGCTAAGATTTATGAGTATTTATGGTAGAAAATAGCTATCAAGAGTAGAACGGTGCGGTTACAGTTACTACTAAACGATAACATAAAACTATTAAAGACTATTTAACGGTACTAAATATTTAGACTAATAAGTTACAACATAAATAGATTTATGTTCGGGTGTCCTGGAGATCAGTGAATTTAAGGCAGTTACCCACTGATAGTAATGGATCACGTCTCGTAAATATATGGCGGAATAACTGAATCGGAAATATCAACGGTAGGAAGCTCACTAGTTAAATGGTTATGCATTCGCTTTAAAGTCTAAAGGTCCTACACTCGATTCCTTAGTGATATGCATACGGCTGAAAAGTGCCATACCACGACGTAATTACTGTCTTGCTCTTTCAGCTTTTCAATGATCGTCTGACTCAAACCAATTT
The DNA here is from genome assembly GCA_034768735.1 of Schistosoma mekongi. NCBI lineage: Eukaryota > Metazoa > Platyhelminthes > Trematoda > Strigeidida > Schistosomatidae > Schistosoma > Schistosoma mekongi. Next base: position 40,563,608 of record CM068309.1, read on the forward strand.
CCGATATCAAATTCAAATAAAAATTAATTTCATTTGTAAGCAACGTTAAGATTATAAAAGAAACTCAAGTTGAATTCATACCTTCCTTCTTTACATACACTAATGATGAAGGGAACATTTGATGTCGATGATATCTACAGAAGTATAAGATTGGTGCTAGTTGGTAATAGTTCTCGATAACATATACATTATGTTCATTATCTAATAGACGCTTGTAAAACTTCACTGCTCTATAAACATACATTCGAAAGAACGTGGATAGAAAAGACAGTAGAAGCATTCGCTCCAGTCTTTAAGATTATACGTACATATCAATTCATAAATTAATATACCAGTAATATAAGAATGGTATGAATTCACTTTTTATTAATTTGAGAATTATCTGAATTTAATCTGTGTGGACGATTCTTTTTTCAGCATAACCATGATTTTTGATCAATTATTTTTCAATCCTCAATCTACCCCCCCCCCTCCACAAGACAAGAATTTCCCCAGCTGTCGACTGTTTACGAAGTTTGGGATATTCGTATGTGTATTTTCTAAATAATATAATGTAGTGCATTACAATATATAGACACAGTACACTATTATCATTAGTATTAGAACTTAGTATTCCGAATAACAGTCAGGAGGCATCTCAGTGAGAACTCAGCAGTAGTATTAGTAGTGTTGTATTCCTTAGTAGGAGAACCATAAACAAGTCAGCAAACAGTCTGACTAGGAATATATATATCACTATATCGAAACACTAATGACTTAAATACAGGCAAGCACAGAGAGTGTCAATAGAAAGACTAGTGAGATGTATTAATTCTGAAGATCATATTAGAATACTATATCAAATCAATGTAATAGGAATGAGTAGGTATTGCATAAACACACGTATAAGAAGGAATATATGAAAGATAACATAACAGTATGCTTATAAAAACACCATAGGAATAAACTATGCCTGAGTCATATGATTATCTAGGTTTATGTGAACTGATTATTAGTGATCATGCACCATTGTAAGCCATGTTTAGGAGTTACTGGAGCTGAAATGAGAGAGGCTAGAAAAACAACTGACAGAGTAAGTCTGATTAGTAAGAAGCCTAACTGGAGAACAAAGCGAATTTTTTAATCAATCATATTATAGAAAGTTCTGTGACCTGTCTGCTGATTAGTCCACAGTCTCTGTGACGTTACCTACTAATCCCACCGTTTCACGCAGCCGGCCTTTAAAAGAGTGCAAAAATGTTCGATTAAATTTACGGCTCGCTAAAGGCACCTACTATAGCCTACAATATCGTCAACTTAACAAATCGAGGTTAGCTAAATATGGATGAAACGATTACTGGAATGTTTCTCTTTTGTGATAACACATACCGTTATAGACGCTGACTATGAATTTATCAATTATTCATAATCTCGAATAATGAAACTGAGCGATTTAGAAAATATGCTATTTTTATACAGTTGGCTTCCTTGATTAACTTGAACTGTAACTGAAACGCCCATAAATAAAAACGTATAGACTTAGTAAGAGACCTTTCGTGATCTTTCAAAGTAGTAGAACTTGGCCAAATTACATCTCTTTTCAGCATAACCATGATTTTTGATCAATTATTTTTCAATCCTCAATCTACCCCCCCCCCTCCACAAGACAAGAATTTCCCCAGCTGTCGACTGTTTACGAAGTTTGGGATATTCGTATGTGTATTTTCTAAATAATATAATGTAGTGCATTACAATATATAGACACAGTACACTATTATCATTAGTATTAGAACTTAGTATTCCGAATAACAGTCAGGAGGCATCTCAGTGAGAACTCAGCAGTAGTATTAGTAGTGTTGTATTCCTTAGTAGGAGAACCATAAACAAGTCAGCAAACAGTCTGACTAGGAATATATATATCACTATATCGAAACACTAATGACTTAAATACAGGCAAGCACAGAGAGTGTCAATAGAAAGACTAGTGAGATGTATTAATTCTGAAGATCATATTAGAATACTATATCAAATCAATGTAATAGGAATGAGTAGGTATTGCATAAACACACGTATAAGAAGGAATATATGAAAGATAACATAACAGTATGCTTATAAAACACCATAGGAATAAACTATGCCTGAGTCATATGATTATCTAGGTTTATGTGAACTGATTATTAGTGATCATGCACCATTGTAAGCCATGTTTAGGAGTTACTGGAGCTGAAATGAGAGAGGCTAGAAAAACAACTGACAGAGTAAGTCTGATTAGTAAGAAGCCTAACTGGAGAACAAAGCGAATTTTTTAATCAATCATATTATAGAAAGTTCTGTGACCTGTCTGCTGATTAGTCCACAGTCTCTGTGACGTTACCTACTAATCCCACCGTTTCACGCAGCCGGCCTTTAAAAGAGTGCAAAAATGTTCGATTAAATTTACGGCTCGCTAAAGGCACCTACTATAGCCTACAATATCGTCAACTTAACAAATCGAGGTTAGCTAAATATGGATGAAACGATTACTGGAATGTTTCTCTTTTGTGATAACCATACCTTTATAGACGGTGACTATGAATTTATCAATTATTCATAATCTCGAATAAATGAAACTGAGCGATTTTAGAAAATATGCTATTTTTATACAGTTGGCTTCCTTGATTAACTTGAACTGTAAACTGAAACGCCCAATAAAATGTAAAAACGATAATATGACTTAGTGAAGAGACCTTTTTCCGGTGAGTTCATTTTCAAAGTAGTACAATTGTGTATATATAATTTCACTAGGGAACTTACAATTGGCCAAGCATCGTAACAAAGGAAATGTACATAAAAGGACTAATAGTCAGCATAGCTTTAGTCTCAGTTACAGAATGTATATGATGTGCACCATGTATATGACCAAGTTGCTCTTGTTGTATAACCACAGTAGCTTCTAAAATGTAAACATACACGTAAAAATAAGAAGTAATAAGAAGACAGTAATGAGTGCAGAGAAATATATATTTGATAGTAAGTAGAGTGCAAATGGTATCACAACATCTATACTGGCTGACTACAGGAGGAGTTACTTCTCACGCTGGTCTGGTGGTGATGCCTAACCGAGTGCCATCCGCCAGTCGTTCCCACTAAAACAAACGTAGTTAGCATCAATGACGAGAGCCTATACAACTATTTATTTAGAGAATTATTTACCATCCCATCTGACTCATAGAAACTGAATAGAAAATATGCAAATATGTTGGGTTAATTGATAGGATAACATTTGTAAGATGATTTAAGTTGGATTGTGACTAGCAAGCGGAATTCAGGACCCGAGTTTCGTCCTATTTGGGACTCATCGGCTGGATGTACCTGCATTCCAATGTTGATGTTCACACTGGGATTCGAACTCAGTTCGCTTCGTGTCAAACGCCACCGCGTTCACCACTGACCAGTTTCAGTCCATTACAAATCAACGGGAAAATACAAGCTTATCCTAATTATATTTGTAAGATGAATTGTAATCAATGTGATAATATGAATTATGAAAAATAACTAAGTTCAGATAGGCATGGAAACAAAATTAAATCATTTAGTGTAAATAATATATAGGTTAGGGGGGAGGGAGGGCCGGAAAGAATAAACAATAAAAATTAGTACAATTTAATGGCAAGCGTTAAGAGCATACGAATAACAATTATGTGATAATATAATACGGAAATTTATTGACTAGATCGTTGGCAAAATGAGTGCATGAACAATTTACTTTTGTACATTTAGTTCCAGTTTCTTTATGTGCATAGTGATAGCCTAAAAAATACATCACATACCTACCCAGTGGTGAAGAGGGTTAGGTGTTCACCAAACTGACGCCTCTGGGATGGAATCTGGGATGCGCATTGTTGAGGAGTTCCACATTGGAACAAAATGGCAATCTAGTGCTCCATGGTTTCTAATGGTACTGTAGCGGTAAATAAACCCCAAAATAAATAGTTATATAGGTCCTCGACATTGATGCTGACCATGTTTGTTTTAGCGGACACTACTAAGTTGAAGGCGCTCGGTCACGCATCACCACCAGATCACGTCATGCCACATCGTGGAAAACAACCCTCTCTCTAGTTTGTCAGCCTAGACGTTGCTATTCCACTGCCACCATATTCGCAATCAAATATAACTTCCTTTCCATCCTTTATTGCCTTCTGATTTATTCTCATTCGTAAGAATGGGTTCAATCGTTAGAAACTGCTCTGGTAATACCGCAAACGTAACTTGGTCATATATCGGGTGCACTTCAGTACCTTTCCAACGTCAATGTGTGATGTATTAAATCAAATAAAAATTTCTAAGATTCGGAAACCAATGAATTTGGGAACTCTCAGTTCATTTTACACATTATTTTGAAAGATGTGTCATTCTTAATCTAGTGATTGTCGACGCCTAGATGTTACTAGATATGATTGTACAACTTTGAAAATGAAATCACTAAAGAAAGATCTTTTTGATGAACAGCATTATCATTTACTTTAATTCGAACAGAGCAGAAATACACATTCAAGATGAACAACATGATAATGTTGTATATATCTACTTCTAAAAAACTTCATGAATGTGTTACATTTCTATTCATACTACAGATTGTATGCGACTAATAAAAAACTAAATGAAATGAATTGTAACTGGTTGTTATAGTGATTGTTGAATGAATCATTATGTTATTCCACTCGAATGTACATTTACCATATGTAAAAATAATACTCTGAATTAGTGCTAGTTACAAAATGATGAAAAGTACTAGAATCGAGTGACTGAGTAATAAATAATCAGCAGTTACTGATGATTAGAATAAAATAAAATGAACCAATGGAATTCATTTAGTTGTAAATGAGATTATTGAAACAGAATGACATTAGAAATGAGTTAATGATGAAATGAATTGAGAAAAATGCTTCAGAGTTTTTTGATATAAATGTTATGATTAACAAGGCAAGAGGAGGTTGAAACGCGACAGTTTATATACTTTTGATTCTAAAATATTACAGGTTACAAATAGTTAACGAGAGCATAATTGAGTTTTTTAATTCTTCGTCACTATTGTTTACTGATGATGTTGAACTTTAAAGAGTAAAACACAGGGATACGAATAGAGTTAAGCTTCAAAATGACTTAAGTAATTTAGTTAGATGGTCTAAAAGATTGGGCTTGGAAATGAACTTTACCAAAGCGCATTACTGCATTTCGGATACACAAACATTTTTTCAGTCTACGATGGGTGGATGATACACCTCTACCATTAATTATAAAATAAAATGATTTTGAAGTAATTATTAATAACAATCTAAAGACGCAAAGTATATTGCAACGCGGCTACAGCCAGATGATTTTGTGTGTTATGCTCACTTCGTAGAGCTTTCAAGTGTTTTTATCTTGCCTACATAAGACCTCATCTAAAATATTGTATACAAGCAGAAAATGCGTGTTTAGTCAAAGATGCAGATGCTATCCAGCGGGTCTAAAGAGTGGGCACTAAGTTAGAAGGACTCTCCAGTTTTTCATACGTGGAGCGACTACATCATTTGGAGTTATTTCCTTTGTTCAACCGTAGAAAGAGGGGCAACCTAATACTGGTATTCCGTATTTTGAACAATGACCTGGATACTAACTTGTCCTAATTGTTTACTCCTTCTAGAATCAATCAACTACAAGGTTACTATTAAGAGGTCCTAAAACTACGTTCGAATAAACTTAAGTTGAGCTTTTAATTCTTTTTCTATTGGAGTGGTCAACGATTGAACTCCTTACAACAGCAAGTGGTATCAGCACCATCAGTGGACACCTTCAAGGAGAGACTGGATCTCTATTGGAAAACACTTTAGATGAATTAATAGGGGTCACTCGACCTAAAACCCTCATAACTGAGACTGAATGTATATTTTTGTTTCGTTCAAAAAACATACAGAACAATTTTATGTGAACTATAAAAGACTTCCGATAAAGTAAATTGAAGAAGTTTAAAATTGGAATTCACTTATTCTTTCAGTAATCTCTTCGATTCATTGTTTGCTCACCAACAACTGAAATATAATACTGGTAAAGTGTTTTTACAACTCAAAAAACTTGGTTTTCAGAATAGTATGAATTTATCAGTCAGTTCTTTGGCATTTTATGAACATCGTGTAACTTGAATTTACAAAGAGCCAAATCAAGACAATCATAAACGTATTTTTAAATGTATAGAAGCCTTTGCTTTTGAATCTACCCCGGTAACTTCAATTATTTCTTATATACTTTATTAGTTAAAGTTTACATAGATATTTAGAATAAAAATAAAATTCACAAGTCATGCTGATTGCCGGTTAAACCACTTTAAGTACATAATTAATCCCAACAAATGGAGTTTAGATATATCAAGAGTTGTTATTATCATTGCCAATTGTTGGTCATTGTGCTATATCACAGATAGAAGGTAGATAGCACTGGACAGCCGTTCTTTTTCAGTGTGGAACTCCCAGACAATGGACATCCCAGATTCCGCTCCAGGAGCTTCAAATTGACAAAAGCCTAGCCCTCTGTACCACTTGGCTGACCGGTATCTATTGGCAAAATTTTCACTTCCATCAACTTGAGGAGTCTCATACTAGGACCAAACAGTTATGTTACCTTAACAACATTAAACCGTGACGTATTCAATCAACTAAACTCAATCACGTTTTCCACAAACCATTTCAATGAAACTATAATTGAATTGAGGTGGATTATGATTGCTCTATATAACACAAACTGATAGAAGTTTGAATTTTACTATTCGATGCCCTCCAACCCAGTGGTGTAAGGGTTAGACGTTCACCAAGCTGAAGACTCTGGGACGTATTCTGGGGTATGCACTACTGAGGGATTTCACACTAGAACAAAAACGCTATTCAGTGCTTCTTGGTTTTCAGTGGTATCCCGCCAATACCAATCTGTAAAGTAATCAGTCAATAAAACTATAATTTGAATACTGATAGAACGACTACATTTGCAGAATACTTTGAATTCAATGTACGTCGTTGCATGCTCATCAACTAAATACATGCTATTGCTTTTAGTTAACTCAAAGTATTAATACACACATCGATTTTGTCAATTGAATTGTTTATCTGATAACATCGATCTATAGCTACCAGGGCAATTGAAGATTAACGACTGATTCCTTGGGAACACAAAGGTTAGGTTTCAATCTTCTGATTGCAATGACCTCAACAAATTTTAATAGAATCGTTTTATGTTGTTTATTGATGATTTTAAAAGCATTTGTTACATCGACTTCATGTCCCTTGTCTTCCAAATGACGCATAATTGAACTATTATAAACGGTTGTTTCTTTCAAGCATATACCGAAGAACCTGTGAATACGTGATTAACACTAGATAAAACAGTTGACCATGATTACTGAATAAACAAAAGTTTGAAAAGACCAATATAAGTAGTATCAGCACATAATTTCTTTTCTAATCAGAATCAATAAATAAATTTTCAGGTCAAGGATAAATGAGTTAAGGTAAATTTATGTAATACAGAGGAAATAGCAGAATGATATACAATCTATTTAAAGTTTACAATTGTTTATTTAACTTAATATATAGTTACAATGATAGTTTCAGTTACAATAAAACGGTAATACCCTAGTTCATATAATGATCCATATAAATGTACTTATATGATAACGATTAAGTCTAATTTCCAAATAAGTGTATCATATAAAAGTGGACTACTAAGTTGATGAAATGATAAATAGTAAAGTGATAGTATGTTTTTTCAACGAACAAGATACATACATTTACGCTTCATATACTAAAACCCAGTAGTTCACTTAGTAGCTATTCGTCAGGATTGTTAGTTTATGTTTTCGTACTAAGAATTTACAGACTTTAGTCATTCCTTTCAAGTATATATTCATTGTAAAATTGTATAATTGATAGTACATAAGAGTTGCAACAGATGTGACTAAAGTATCACCATCATTAATGCCTGTTACTCCAAGTGGATCATAGGTCGTCCACCAGCACTCTCCAACCAACTCTGTCCTGGGCTTTCCTTCACAGCCCTTCCCAAGTGCTCTTCATTCTGTTTATGTCTGTCTCGAATGCGTTCTTAAGTCTTCCCTTTTTCCTTTGGCCTTCATGATTCCATGTTAGTGCTTGTCTTGTCATATAGTCTGATAATTTTTTCAATGTGTCCTATCCACCTCCAGCGTCTTTTCCTAATTTCCTCCTCGGCTGGAAGTTGATTAGTTCTCTACATCTACCAGAATTTCTCCGTCAAGTGTAATTAAGTTAGTGTTTGTTGTTTTTCCTACTGAAGGATCTTGCTTTTCCCTATGTGTATGTTGAGGCCTACTGCTGCTATATTGTTGGTTTTCATCTGCATTTGATGTTGTGTGTGAGAAAGAAGAGCCGGCTAGGTCATGTGCAAAGTCCAAGTCATCTATTTGCGTCGATGTTGTCCATTGTATTCCGAGAGTGCCTTCAGATGTTGCAGTCTTCATGATCCAGTCGATGACCAGTAGGAAGAGGAAGGGCGAGAGTAAGCAGCATTGTCTGACACCGGTCTTCACTTCGAATGAATTTGTGAGCTGACCTCCATGCACGATTTTACAATGTAGTCCGTCGTAAGAATCCCGTATGATGTTGATTATCATCTCGGGTACGCCATAACGTCGTAGAAGGCTCCATAATATTCTCCTATCCACGCTGTCGAATGCTTTTTCGTAGTCGAGGAAGTTGATGTGAAGTGGTGAATTCCATTCAACTGATTTTTCAACAATGAACTGTAGAGTAGCGATTTGGTCAGTACACGACCGGGCTTTACTGAATCCGGCCTGTTGATCTCGCAGTTGTGCATCGACTGGGTCCTTTATTCTGTTCAATAATACTCTGTTGAAGACCTTTTCTGGTACTGAAAGTAGAGTGATGTCTCTGTAGTCCTCGCAATACCTAAGATCGCCTTTCTTTGGTATCTTGGTGAGGCACTTCAGTGATTGGTTTGCCAGCCTTGTTCTTGATTGGCCGTTCTGGCTTATTCAATTTCCTAGCTAGTTTCTTGGTTGTATCGTATAGGAGCCTCATCTTTCCTTCTATTGTAGCTTTTTCCGCTGTCATTGCTAGGTCCTCAACAAATTTCCGTTTATCCGACCTGATACACTTCTTTACTTGCTTGTTGACTTCTGTGTATTCGGCTTGTGCCTTGTCTTTCTCTGTTCTTGTCCGGTTGTTATTAATCGCTATCTTCCTGCTCCTCCTTTCTTGAATCTTGTCCAGAGTACCAACAGAAATCCATTCTTTATGGTCTTGTTCCTTGAGACCCAAAACCTTCTGACATGTTGCAGTTATTGCTTCTCTAATCTCTTTCCAGTTGTCTTCCATATTAGTTCCACCTTTTTCTAGTAGATCATGAAATGCTTGGAACTTATTGTTGAGAGTTATTTTGTATTCGTAGCGTTTATTAGTATCCCGGAGAAGGGATGCATTAAACGTGTGTAATACTGCAGCTCCAGTTGTCCAGTGCTTCTTCAGCTTCAGTTTTATTTTAGCCACCACCAGATGGTGTTTGGAAGCTATGTCAGCTCCTCTCCTTGCTCTTACATATTCCATGGTCCTTCTGAACTTATTGATGCAGATGTGGTCGATTTGGTTCTCTGTAATGTGGTCCGGTAAAACCCATGTAGTTTTGTGTATACGTTTGTGGAAGTATATGGTGCCACCTATAATCATTTTGTTGAAGGCATATAAGTTAACAAACCTCTCACTGTTATCGTTCCGTTCTCCCAGTCCATGTTGTGCCATGATGTCTTCATATCCGGTGCTATTCACTCCAACCTTGGCGTTGAAATCCCCCCATCAGAATGGTTAGGTCCTTGGCTGAACATTTCTCGATGGTTGATTGCAGACACACAAAGAACTAGTCTTTGTCGTCTTCGTGGCCGTCATTGGCGGGTGTGTAGCACTAGATGACATTCATTGTAACCCCTTCCTTCTTCGTCTTGAAGTATGCTTTGACGATCCTAGGTTCATGACGTTCTCATCCTGCAAGAGCCTTCCTCGCTACTTGGGACAACTTGAGACTAAAGCAGATTCGGCTCATTTTAATGTTAGCCATGACCTGTTTTCACCTGGGGTTTCTGTCAACTACCTTCAAACAATCTAATGTCAGTGATATATCACATATGATATTTATTTACTTAAGCCATTGACCACAATACAACTTGATAGTAAAAATTCAAACTGTACTAATTAAGTCAATACAACCAAAATATTTTGAGGCAACAAATATAAGTGAACAATATTATTTTCAATTAGATCATCATCAGGTTCTACTCTAATAGACAGCAATATTTATATACGAATATGAAAATTATTCAACCAATGAAGGCATTTTATGTGAATCAACGATTACAGTGAAACAGATGGATTACATAACTAATCATAATTGATGAAAGGTGTAAATTGGTAACAGTAATGATAAGTAGATTAATAGTAAAAACAACATGATTACTTATTTCAACATAAAACAAAAAATTATTATTTGAATGTAGGTGAAAATGATGTGAAATTAAGCTTGTTAAGACAATAATAATGATAATAATCGTTGAAAAGTAGGCGTGAAAATAATGTGGTCAATTAAATAGAGAGTGGAGAGGAGGTATGAAAAGGGTGGAGTAAAAACAATGAAACAGCAAAGGGTGGAAGTCGTTTATTAAGTCTTGTCAGGTCATGCAAGTGATAGGGGCGGGGGGAAATACAGATTTATTGTTAACACGGACTCGGATTGTTAACTTGAATCCCTATGTTTTCGGCGATGTGTTGGAGGCGAGCATGAACTCTATCGGGAAATTTTTATGGTATGCTGTATACCACTCTAAACGCTTTGGTTCTATTTATTAAATGTTCACTGTCTATCAAGTGTGACATAATAGGACAGCGTATTGATATCACCAGCCCTTATCTAAACCACTAAATAATAATTGCTTATAATTGTCATATGTTGAAATATGTAGTTATGTTGTTGTTACTACTAATCTGCTTATCATTTCAGTTATCAATTTACACCTTTCATCAATTATGATTAGTTATGTAATCCATCTGTTTCACTGTAATCGTTGATTCACATAAAATGCCTTCATTGGTTGATAATTTTCATATTCGTATATAAATATTGCTGTCTATTAGAGTAGAACCTGATGACTATCTAATTGAAAATAATATTGTTCACTTATATGTGTTGCTTCTAATTCATATAATGGGGATTTTGAATATATTAAAACCAGTATATTTGTCCAGAACCGGTCAATGTAAAACATTTCAGTCAGATAAAGAATCAGTTACCACAGAAATGGCTCAGTGGTAATCATTTGTGAACTATGCAACTGAGTGATCAGAGATCGAACCAATGAATGCTAATCAGTTAACCCGAGATTGAAGGTAAGCCTTTCTGACTAGTGTCAAATAGCTAAGATCTTAAGTCCTACAGACTATCATCCATCAACCGAATAAATAATAAATGAACTTGATACTATCAAACGTTTTCCTTTATTTGTAATGGAAGTATGGTTTCATAGTTTGATTGTTTTATATGTGGAATACGGCCAACTATCTACAATTTTTAGCAATTTTCTGTTTAAATTCCTCTATTTCTCTTGTATATTTTTGACACTTTTCTTGACTTACTACTTTTATTGTTATTAAGTACCATCGGTTGTTTGTATTAGTTTAAAGGAGAGGTACTATTGTGTTAAAGGTATAAATATTGTAGCGGTAAATAATCCCCAAAATAAATAGTTATATAGGTCCTCGACATTGATGCTGACCATGTTTGCTTTAGCGGACACTACTAGTTGAAGGCGCTCGGTCACGCATCACCACCAGATCACGTCACACCGCATCGTGGAAAGCAGCTCTCTCTCTAGTTTGTCAGCCTAGACGTTGATATACCATTGCCGCTCTTTTCACGATCAAATATAACTTCCTTTCCATCCTTTATTGCCTTCTGATTTATTCTCATTCGTAAGAGTGGGTTCAATCGTTAGAAACTGCTCTGGTAATACCGCAAACGTAACTTGGTCATATATCGGGTGCACTTCACTATGAAAAGTATCAATGTTTGTATTACTGAGCAACTAATTTCAATAACTAATAATTACCTCTCAGATTTGACCAATGAATAGGATTTCATAGTCTGTTATTCTTGAAAATTTTCCCTAGATCTGTAGCAAGAGACTATACATCCCCTCCACCTCAAGCATACATACATTTTACGATTTGAGTATTGTGTCATGAATGAACACGTAAATTGAAATAACTAACTTTCATGTTTGTCTGGATTCCGTAATTGTTGAATTTACGCTGTTTTCAAATACATTTTTCATATAGTTATCGTTGCTAACTTCAAAAAGATACATTTATCCGGTTTTTGGTGGATGTGTATAAGTCAATTGGATATAAGATGATTAATAGATAATTTAGAATAATGTTACTACAAATATACTTCTCCTAATCTCGCCTTTTGTCTTCTTCCTAGTGGTTAACTGGACCATGAAGACCTCCACATCTACAGGATGCACGAATTTGTTGGACAAGTAGCTTGCGACTCAATGATTTGGACTTCGCAGATGATCTAGCTCTACAATCACATACACACCAACAAATGCAAGTGAAGACAACAAACGTAGCAGCAACCTCATCATCAGTAGGCTTAAACATAAATAAGAGGAAGAGTAAGATCCTCAAATATAACACAGGGGGCACTAAACAAATTCAACTTGATGGAGAAACTCTGGAAGAAGTGGGTACTTTCACGCACCTGGGAAGCATCATCGATGAACAAGGAGGATACGATGCAGATGTAAAGGCAAGGATTAGTAAAGCCAGGGTAGCATTCCTACAGTTGAAAAACATATGGGACACAAAACAACTGTCAACCAACCTCAAAGTCAAACTCTTTAGTTCAAAACATCGAGACAGTCCTGCTGTATGGAGCTAAAATGTAGAGAGTTACTGTAAACATCTTCAGAAGGGAACAAGTATTCATAAACAACCATCAGTACCAAACCATCATCAATCAACAGTAACAGAAACATACCGTAATATTGTTAACATTGTAACAATACTCATATGTAAATATTGAAATATATTAGTTACAGTAATAATAATAAATGTAAAACGTGTGATAAATCTGATGAAATGAGAAACAGATAAAACTAAAAAACCAAGTGAAAGAATCTAATGAAAGAATGAAACCTACTGAACTTATGATAAAAAATTCAATAGAATAATCAGAAATAACAAATGACCTATTTCAGATAACTGTTTCATATCAGTAGATAATAAGATAAACCCTAATATAGTAAGTACATTATCATAGTCTGTTAAATAATTAATTTAATGAATTTGTCTAATCTCATTATGATAGTCTATTTAGAATAGATGATCTATGTCTATGTTCATTTGTTTATTTATTATCTTTTTTAACATTTTGAAATATTTCAAAGAATTTACTAACTTTCCTTATTTGTATTGTTTTCAGCAACAATCAACAACAGTCTACTATGGGAGAGAACAAACCAACTTCCAACCGAAGTGAAAATTAGGAAAATACGTTGGAAATGGATAGGACATTCATTAAGGGAATCATCAGACAAGCATTAACATGGAATGATGTTGGGAAACGGAAAATAGGAAGGCCATAGAATACACTGCGTCGAGAATTAGAAACAGATATTAGGAGGATAAGCATCAACTGGAAACAGCTGGAAAAGATTACTCAGGACAGAGTTCAATGGAGAATACTGGTGATCTATCTATGTTCCTTCGTGAGGAGTAACGAACGTAAGTAAGTAAGTAAGTAAGTAAGAACATACTACTATCGTAATCCAACATTAAAAAACATTAACAATTTATATTCTAAACAGTCAGTCAAATACGTAGCCTAAGATATGTCATAGATTGGTTATCTGTAAACATAATATTAAAGGTAAACACTTGACACTACTAAAGATCTCTTTGAAATAACAACATAATTAAAATGCTCTCTAATATATTTCAACCTTAAATAAACTTACATAGTTATATAACCATCCTACTGTAACAAAATAATCATTTATCATTCTCTCGTTACCAACGAAATGTTTCTCTGATTTCTACAAATGATTAAAAGAAAAATCAGTAGTGTATCCATCATGTTGTCATATCGAAATCAGTTAAAATAAATGTAAATTAATCGGAGAATTTTACTCATAAATGTAAAGTTCTGTCAAATCGTTCTACTCATAATTCATTTACACAATAGTTTCTATTTGGTCAATATCATATTCACAAATTCTGTCAATATTTACGTCATCAATCAATGCATATCCTTAGTAGATGTAAGTTGAACTATGGCGTTTTGAGTGTTCCCAGCCCTGAAACTTCCAAATATACAATGAGATTTAAACAGAGATAAGATTTATCTTTATCTTGAAAAATTCCCTTTACATTTGTTTATTAACATCAAACTTCTGCATAAGATAAATACGTCAATTTTACGTCCAGTTTGTGAATGTGTAATCTGTTACTTGGAATACAGACTATGTTAATAGGTTGTATTAATTGTAAAACATTTAATGCCACAATTTTATTTTTATTTATGAACAACCATACGTCTGCATTTGCATCTAATCTTAGGTCTGTATTACTGAGTACACTTGAGAATACTAACATAGTAAACTGGTTAGTCAACTAGCTATATTCCTAATTCTTTGGAACAGAACAATATACTGTATGTAAATGAAAGTGCTCGACTCATCTATTGACAGAAGTTGGTGTACCATAAAGTGGCGTTCTTCCTCCCTTCTCCTCTACATTTTACATTTTTCTAATATGACCCATCCTTTTTCTGGGAAAAGTACCTTTGTTAAGTATGTACATGATCTTATTGCTTCTATGACTGTTTCTTCATTCATAAATTGTTCTGAAATGAATGATTTCATAGCGAATGTTGAACGATGGTCTAGTATCAATGGTCTGATATCTCATTCTTCTAAATGTTAAACTATCAACTTCAGTAAAAGATGTAGAAAGGACCTAAACACCCTTGTGAATTTGCATGATGTTTGTACAATGGCTAATTTTGTAATTAAAGCTGAGTTAAATGTCACTTACCTTCGTGTAATTTTTACTTCAGAACTATCTTAGTATTTACAGTGTTTTGTTGATATCTAAAGAGAACTTTTGTCTATTTTATTACATAAATAGACTACCTGGTTCTGACTTTACTAAGTATTATTATAATGTATCTATACCTGTTAGTTTACACGGTTTCTTATTGTTGTTTCCTTGACATTTGAGGAAAGACTGCATGGCTATGAATTTTTATTGTTATTGTAAATAAACGTTTGAAATCTTGCAACTAACTATCTAGTATTATTCTATAGGAAATAAACCACACTCTGCATTCACATTTTCCTCGTTGTACATTTTCTAGGGGTGAGAGGGGAAAGAGGGAATAATACACCGTCACATTCGAATTCATAGACTAATGGAAGGATATAAAAGCTCCAATGATCTGGATCTAGCACATGTTCTATGTGATGAGAAAGTTGTGAAGGTTGATCTAGTCAGAAATATATACTCTTGAAAATATAGGTTATTATATCATGTAAATACTTTTGTTTTATATAAAACCTTAATCTAAATTTTACATATTAACACATGTATTGTCTTTGATTGAATATATCACAGACTGATGTTGGCAGGGTACCATTAAAAACCAGGGAGCAATGGAGATCTTCTTCGTTCTAGTGTGGAACTCCTCAGCAGTGTGCACCCCAGATTCCGCACAAGGGGCTTCACGTTGACGTGAACGCTTAACCGTCTACACCACTGGGTCGGTATCTAATGGTAGAATTCCCACTTTCATCAGTTTGTAATATGTATCATGACGATCATCCATTGTTATTGGTGATAACTATCTCACTCCCTACAAGTATGAACTCCACTAGTCACGACTTCTCACTAGAGCTTCAGGAGCACCCTGGGGTTAGTTGAGGAGTTCCACACTAGAACAAAAAAGTTGTCCAATGCTCCCTAGTTTTCACCGGTACCCTGCCAACATCAATCTATGATATATTCAATCAAATAAAATAACCAATCTCCACAAAAAGAAAATATGTAAGTTTCTTTAAAGAATTCAGTAAAGTGTTCAATAATAAAAAAGAAACCTATATTTGCCTACTACTGAAAACAATACAAATAAGGAAAGTTAGTAAATTCTTTGAAATATTTCAAAATGTTAAAAAAGATAATAAATAAACAAATGAACATAGACATAGATCATCTATTCTAAATAGACTATCATAATGAGATTAGACAAATTCATTAAATTAATTATTTAACAGACTATGATAATGTACTTACTATATTAGGGTTTATCTTATTATCTATTGATATGAAACAGTTATCTGAAATAGGTCATTTGTTATTTCTGATTATTCTATTGAATTTTTTATCATAAGTTCAGTAGGTTTCATTCTTTCATTAGATTCTTTCACTTGGTTTTTTAGTTTTATCTGTTTCTCATTTCATCAGATTTATCACACGTTTTACATTTATTATCACTGTAACTAAGATATTTCAAGAGAGCAAAAATAAATATTTGTGCAGAATAAGATAAATTCATTTTATTTCGTTGGTTTCTCATCAGCTACATACAATCTAGGATAACGTACTTATGAGAGTGTTTGAACTTGGTTGACATCAAACATGTTAGACATATGAACATAACTAAAATGTTGAAGAAAATGCTGTAACCATATATATCGAATACAAAAGAAGGTACCAGAAGGCAAAATAGAGATCAGAGTTCAAATGATTACATAATAAGAGGTGGTTGGAAATATATGATAATCATGTGAATTAAGCTCAGTTGTTATACTTAAAATGACTTAATGAAGCACAAAATTTGAACTCAACCATCTAAAAAAATGGTGATGTAACGAAAAATGTGATCCAATAAAGAAGTAATAAATGAAATAGGCAATGAAAATGACGACATATAAGTCAGATTACCAGGGTAAAGAAAGGCTAATAACAATTTATTTTTGGACACATAAATCTGGTTTCATTCGATTAATGGCAATCGCTTCAGCATATTTTAGGAGATTTAAAGTTTTTTGTTTATAGAATACTTTGAATGATTTACTGATATCAATCTGGTGTCCTGTGTCAATCAAATGTTTAGCGATTGCTCTGTTAAATGTTTTCATTCCTGTGAGTCGTAGATTTTTGGGGACATGTTCATTAAAACTTAGGTAGGCCCTTCTTTCTGTTCAGTCAATGTAACTGCTACTGTAGGTACACGTAAATTTATACAGGCAGTTGGCGGTAACATGAGAAGCATACCTGTCGACTTTTGATTGTTTCATTGAACACGTTGTTATGTACGATATAACCAGTTTTGAAGCATAATAAGTTCTCTTTAAAGCTGAGCTAAGTCTTCTTCTGATTTTTTCAGCAATATCATCACCTTTAAAATTGAGTTGAATGAAGACAGGCTTCTTATGGACTGTGATTTCATTTAGTTTATCAGGTAATGAACAACATGCTAACTACGTATTAAAAGTTTTTAATCAAGCACATAAAGATATGGAAGGTGGAAAAAGATAATAAATTTCATTTCTTGGATATTGCCATGCAACGTCGAAAAGATGGTTCAGTGCGACGGTCGATCTACAGAAAAACGACGTGGAATGGATTGTTCTTGAATTTCAATAGGTTTTGTCCAATTCATTACAAAATAGCATTAGTGAAAACATTGGTTCTCAGAGCCAAAAATATATGTACTTCAGATACGATAAATTCAGAGCTTGCTAACATCAAACATTATCTAAGAATGAATGGCTACCCAACGAAATAAAATGAATTCATCTTATTCTGTACAAATATTTGTTCTTGCTCTCTTGAAATGAATAAAGGGAGCAAAGTGTATGAAATAACATATTTCAATATTTACATATGAGTATTGTTACAATGTTAACAATATTATGGTATGTTTCTGTTACTGTTGATTGATGATGGTTTGGTATTGATAAAAAAGAAACTACAGTAAACTGGGTATTTGTTAAGTCCGAGTAGGGAATTTCTCAGGAGTATGCACCTATGTTTTCAATAGAAAATCTCAATTCACTTGCTATAATTAGACTATTAGTGACTTGATATGTCGGGCACTTAACGAAGATTGATTATCTTTTGTGAACTGTGTTTTAGAAGATAATTTCATTTATCATAACTATGGACAGTGTAATCACTTCATTTCTATAACTGTTACATTTCCCTTGCCCGATCCTCTCGTTTAGTATATTTAATCTTAGTATATTGTTTATTATTATGAACTGCGGTTACTTAATTTTGTACAACCTATCTCCATTCACTTCCACTCTTCCCTTTGTTCTGTATCAATGTTAGATTCGTGATTGGTTTACTGTGTGATCTGGTTTTATGCATGTACAAAGGCATGACTAAAATACAATATGCAGTCTCCGTTTTCCGGTTCCCGATTCTGGTTCTTCTGTTGTCGGCCTGGGGTGGGTGAGTAAGCTTAGGTCAGTCGCGCGTTACCAACTAGGCACACACTTCATTGGCGTTCGTGTCTACCAACCAAACTCTCTCTCTTCTTTCTTCACGCCATAATATGACTAACTTTAGGAAACCATGATTCATGGAGCTCAGGCTTTTCGGGAGTCAGACAGTTACTACAAATGACAATGGAATATTATCATGATATATGACAAATTGGTGGAATTGGGAATTCTACCATATAATACAGATTCAGTAACACTAATGGGTAAGCTCTCACTTTGACACCTGATGTCTTTGGACTCGATTCCCACGCCCATTTATTCTCTACTTTTCAATGGTTCCTATTTTCTCCTCTTATTTGAACGATGGATAAGTACAGAACTAATGTAATTTTGCATAACTTTTAAAATATATCTTTCAGCATGATGACAATATTCCTTGTGATTGTAGGATACACTAACTGGATGTGAACAGATAAAAAGACGTCAAAGATGACATTCGGAGCTCTACTATATAAAATGATTACAGCTGAACAGCCACTGAACATTTAGGTGTACTTTACACCTGTTTTGTTATAGCATAGGATTTCTTCGCAATATTCATAAATGATCAAACTTGAGGAAAGGAAGAATTTAACCTAAGACTATCAGGATTAGGAGGAATTGTTTAACCTTTTGAAGATTGATCCAGCATAGTTTACAATTCTAACTTACATTTGACAGTTGTTCAAGATCAGTTTATAATATGAAGCTTCCATGTCAATAATCTCTATATTACCTCATTATAACAGCAATCATTTACTTATTATTGATTCACTTTAAGAATTTTCAGAGATTCCCGAATTGACAATTACTAGTGCAGCTCACTTATATCTGGCTTGGGATAATTAATCATCAGCAGTAATGGATAAGGTCATGATATATCACAGATTGACTGCTCTTAGATTTGTTAACCATTGGGTACTGACTCAGCAATCTAAATATTAGACCGTACAACAAAGCCAGAAGGTTTTGGATTTTATCTTTAGTCCTACAGTAGATATACATTACAGAGGAGTCGCGCATGTTAACAGAATAACTGTTCAGTGTTTTTTAGTTGTTGTCTAAGTACGATTACTTCACGATAGGGAATTTCAAATTAAACAACGCTTACAATGGTTAGTAACATAAGATTTTCTTGAAACTGTAATTGTTAAATCATAAGAAATACCAGGCTACTTAAAACACAAGGCGGTGTATTTAAATATCACTTCTACAAATCTCAACAGAAATAGTGAAAGTAGCATGGATTAAAATAAACTGATGTGCATATTCATGTAGTTGGCACATATTCTGCAGAAACTATAGAGATTTATTTTTAGTCAGTGAATCCCAATATAGCATCACTAAAGACAAAATACTAAGGGGTCTACAGAAATATTTACAAAATGATAGTGATTTATTCATTTTCTTTTTCCCTTCCTACCTTCTCATTTTTAGTCAGACTGTACTCATCTCCCAACAATCAGAAACGTAGCTTAGATAATTAATGAATAATCTACTTTTTAAAACACAAAAGCCTTGCTTTAGAACTTCCACTGTGTCGTCTCCCATATCTTATTCAAATAGTATAATCGATGGTATCGACGAAGAGAGGTGTATTAGTGATGAATTTTTAAATACAGGTGGAGTTGTCGCTGAAAACTCTAGTTTGTGAGATTGAAACCTTCTCTATTTCATAATACGAAACAATCACCAGTATTTTGTTGTCTAAATGCGAGTGGTGGCCAAACGGTCATAAAACTAAAGGGGAAATATGAGTCACGGGTCAGTATAAGCAAATTATAAATATCATGAAGGCGGAAAAGTGTTTTGATTTCATTCCTTATTACTCCTCCCGTGGTCGATATCTTAGCCTGAGACTCATCAGCTTACGTGAATAGAAAATATGATTATCAGTTTTGTAGAACTTCATTATGTTACTTTATCTCTGAAACACTGATATGAATTCTGAGATACCATGAAGTAAAAATCGATGTTAAACTATTGGTAGTTACCTTCTGCTAGTTACAAACAGGGCGTGATTTAGTCGTATCAGTACAAAGTAAAAGTTGTTCAATATATGAGACTTCATGATTATGGATAAATGATACGGTACAATATCTAAGTACACATACTGACAGATAGAAAGAATAGAACACATTAATGGTATACTATGTTTTACTTTTAACAGCAACAATTAGTGTATATGATGGCAAAACTAGGACGGGAAATCAGTTCATGTTTGCCGGTAAGAGTCAGTTGAACTTTTAATAAATGGACACTCAAAAATAAACAAAGAATTCACACCAATTTACAGGGAAGATCAAACTAACACAAAAATATCTGATATCACAAATTAGCCTGGGATAAGCATCCATTTAAAGCCAAGATTCGACACTGGGCGTCTGTCTCATCCTAGAATGAAGCATAGCAGTGAACTCATACGTCCACACCAGGGAATTAGCCCTGGCACATTCAGATTTCCCAGAGATGGTTAAAGTATTAGAATAGTGAGCCAGCCAGCATTCAGTGGGTAATATTTCTAACTTCAGTCAGTTCTCAATACGTATGCGCTACCGCATCAACTACCAACTGTCACTAACTTCCAGCCCAGCATGGTCAAACTACATTAATCATATCTTCACACTAGAACCTTAGGAATTACCTCTTAAATTTAGTTATTGATGAGCTGATACTGACTATAATTCGGTGTTGTGAATAACATTAAATTTAGTATTAGGAATTATCCTACGTTTGACAAGAATTAGAATAAAAAATTTATTGAACAGGTTGCTCTTCGTAATTCATCACGTTTCGGCTCCATACAATAGAACTGTCTTGACGATTGTGTTGAAAATTTTGACATCGATGTTGGCTGACAGCGGTTGGAGTTCCAGATATCTTTAATCGCAGATCGATTGCCCTTGCCTTGACAATCCGCATCGCCACATCTTCATTAGATCCTCTTTGTTGATCGAGGATGCTGTTCAAGTATGTGAAGGTTTCCACTTCTTTCTAGTTTCTACGTCAAGTGTAACTGGTTTATTGCCAGTTGTTTTGTATCTAGGGATTTTGTGTATATTGAAATGTTTTGCTGCAGAGGTTGCTGCTACACAGTCCGTCTTTACCTGAATTTGTTGTTGTGTGTTCAAAGTCCAAGTCATCTAGTTTCATCTAAGATATTTACTGCATTCCTTGCTTGTATTCAAATGTTGAAGTTTTCATATTTCAAACAACTATCAACTCCACCTGGAATCCCCTACAGCTACTGTTGGTCCAAATCAGGACGAAGGTAGAAGGTTGGGTATAAGGTCAGAAACCTCACTCCATAAAAACAACTTTCTTAACTATAAAAAATTTATCATATCTAGCCAAGCATAAAGTAAACTTGAATTCATTTCTACATTCTAGACGAAGAAAACGTGACTATGCATTTTTCTGCAAAATAATTAAACAACATTATGATTCGTATTGTACTGATGCTTGGTATGTAAAAGTAAACTTGAATGATTGGATAAATCTGTATTAAATTAACTTGTCGTTCTAATTTGTTCACTAATATAATATTTTATGCTTATGTCAAATGACTATAAATACTGCTTTATGTATAAGGATTTATTTTAATCCGAATAAAGAGATGAACTTCCAAATATTGTTTCTATTAAATATGGTTCTTGTACTCCTTTCTACAAAAGGTAGGTTACATTGATACTATGAAGTATCATTTACTTTATTGACTATGAAGCAATATGCAATATAGAAAGTGAATAGTTCTTTTAATATAATACAGCTTGTAGATTGGTTAACTTATTATAATCATGAGAGTATATTATTACATACCCTTTCTCATCTTTTTTGTTTAAGAAAAGTTACGTCATACTTCATCTTGTCTGATTACTAAGCATCTTTATTATAGAGTACTTTATCATAGAAAATAATTTCGGTGCAATATTCTTTGCTATACTTTGTAATGTTGTGAAGTGAAACACCTCAAGGGCATTATACTTAAAGTGGTTGATAACAGAGATGAATAGACTAATGTAGTATAATCTTCACTTTGGTTAATTTGGATGCTCAGTCAAGAATGTATAATGTTGATATATGCTCTAGATACAACTAAGTTTCACCAGTTATCCTTTCCAGAGCATTGTTTAACGACTAAACTCACAAGCCGTAAGAAAAGAGAACACAGAGCTGAATGGGGAGGAAGATATAACTGATCGGACTTACAGCGTCTATACTTGTTGTCAAAAATATTGGTTACTTTCTATGATGTGATTTATCGTAATGTAGTAATGCAGATAATTCACCTAATAGTGTCAACTAAAACCAATATGGTCAGTATCAGTCTCAAATACCTACATAACTATTTATTCCTAGGGATGGGGGGGGGCATTATTTACTTACAAAATATGTTAGTTATTTTTAATATAAGTTGATTATTTAATTTTTGAAATGATTATTATCTTTTAAGGAGACGTTATTACATTAGTAAGTACATTTCCATGCTTATATATTACGTTAAACTTAACATAATTAACATAACTTAGAATTTTCCCAACTAATATGAAGCACATTGCCTTAATGTTCTTCTAGATCATAAGATTCATTAATCTTTCATATATATATGTTTGCTTTATTCCTTCATATCGAGTTACACTGATGTGTTAGTTTCGTAAAATGTCACCTTGGTATGATAACTTGAACGTATGTGCATATATGCCAGATTCTACGTTGTTCATGACTGACTAACACTACCTTTAGACCATTTATTTGAAATGTAAAGATTCAAAATATCAATTAAACAAATAAAAATAATACACTTTAAACCATACACTCCATCTAACATTTTCATTTTCAAATGTAATCCAGTACCAACCATACGCTATTCAACTACTGAGTAATAATTCTGATCAAAATAATTAAAACAAAAATTAAGTAGAATTTCTGGAGTAAAATTAAACTAATTGCTACCCAGAACATTTAAAAACATGGCAACAATAGTCCTTTTGAGATTTGAATATAGAAATAACAACCTTGTAAATTGTTTACATCTGCACTAATATAATAAGGATGTAATTGAATTGAAATGGTTTACAAAGTTTGGTATTTTTAAATGATTGAATTCTCTACAGATTGATGCTGGAAGGGTTTCAATGAAAACCAGAAAGCATTTGACAATTGTTTTGTCTTGGTATAAGATTCCTCAGCAGAGCGCATCCTAGATTTCGTCCCAGGTGCATCAGGTTGACGAACACCTAAGCCTCCACATTACTGGGACGGCATTGAATGGTAAAATTTTCACTTACACCAATTTGTGATATCGTGCCACAATCATCGATTGTTATTGGTGATAACTGTCTCACTCCCCGACAAGTTTGAGATCCGTCAGTCACAACTTCTCACTAGAGCTTCAGAAGCATCCTGAAGTAACTAGTGTGTTAATTATTGTAATTGAATTGTGATTTTTCGTAGAGATAGGCATTAAATTTAGTTGATAGAATTGAGACACTGTTGAGGAATGTAGCACTAATAACTACGATATATTTTCTTTCCTTTATTATTAATAACACAAAATTTCAGCTACAACAATGCATATTCAACGAATTCATTATCAAACTGTACACTTGTATATGAAGTTGTTATCTTTTTAACAATCAATTCTATAAGGAATATACAATCACTTAATAAATATGATGATGTAATAGAAAGTTTTAAGTAACTCAGAAACAAACAAATCTAGTTACATAAATAATGTAATAATACTACTATAAAAGGTTATTTCATTTAATTAACGGTAATACTTGGATACACATAGAACATAAAACGAAACAATCAACATTAGATTGATGTATAAATAGATTAGGGATAACAGAAAGACTAAATGAAATAATATGAGAAACAATTATTGTTGATGGAGAGAAGATATTCTTCTTCTATACATAACATCCTGGCCTCATTCCATGAATGCTTAGAGCTTTTTATGTTTTAACAAGTTAAATACAATAAACTCTTAACGAATTAGAATAGATTCTTTAAGACAATGCTAAATTCGATAAACAGGTCTTTTAAATGAATATAGTTAATTTGATGTATTTCTTTTGTCTTTCTTCCATTATTATCTATTCATGTTAATATGTTTTCATTTCTTGTAATAGCCAAACAATATGACATTACTCCCTGTTATAACCAATGGTAACTGTAAATTTTGTTTATGCGTAAGTCATTTACAGAAATAAATATTTTGGAACACACAGATTACAGTACCTCAAAAAATGAACTCTACATTAAACACCTTATAAATGACTGATAGCGATTATTGTACTATTTAATAAAAATATTTTGTGAAATGAAGTGGGTATAATAAACTGAAATCTTTCCATTACCTTAACGTGACAATTAAGCTTAACTATCATGATAAACCAGTAGAACTATACTGGCTACAATAATAGTTCTTTCAAGTGCTACCATGTATGGCACATCGGCTGAAGAGATGTAAGACTAAAAGCAACAAAAACATCTGAGGTCAAAGTTATACTGTCGACCGTACAGAGAGGTGACGAAAGTAAACCTTTTTTTTCAAACTACCAGCATGATATCGATAAATAAATAAAGAATGGCGTTAGAAATAGTCAGCTCCAAAAGTATACACCTCACCTTACTCCACAAATTTGCATCTTTAGCCGTAAGCACTGGATAAATACGGAGCTAACCTAATTAAAGCCTCTCTCAAAGAGGATATGTTTGACCAAGTTCAAGCAATCGTCCTTTGGACACTTTTGTCAAGCATCTTACTTCTCATGGATACCAAGAAAAGAAAGCCTTCCACGGTAACCATGGGTAACTATGAATTGATAACCATTCACATACATTTAACAACACTCGATACCACTCATTTAAATGTTTCACGTACAAATATTGTATCTATTGGAATAGAAAGATGCTTTGACCGAACATTTACAACATTTGAAGAAAAAATGCAATTTATTATTACAAAATATTAAATTATTCTACTTTACAGCATGTTGATCGAGTTTCACTTGTAAGATAAATACCATTAAATATGTATAAACAAACTATTTCGTAATTGTAATTGAATGTTACTTAGTTGATAGAATTGAGACACTGTTGAGGAATGTAGCACTAATAACTACGATATATTTTCTTTCCTTTATTATTAATAACACAAAATTTCAGCTACAACAATGCATATTCAACGAATTCATTATCAAACTGTACACTTGTATATGAAGTTGTTATCTTTTTAACAATCAATTCTATAAGGAATATACAATCACTTAATAAATATGATGATGTAATAGAAAGTTTTAAGTAACTCAGAAACAAACAAATCTAGTTACATAAATAATGTAATAATACTACTATAAAAGGTTATTTCATTTAATTAACGGTAATACTTGGATACACATAGAACATAAAACGAAACAATCAACATTAGATTGATGTATAAATAGATTAGGGATAACAGAAAGACTAAATGAAATAATATGAGAAACAATTATTGTTGATGGAGAGAAGATATTCTTCTTCTATACATAACATCCTGGCCTCATTCCATGAATGCTTAGAGCTTTTTATGTTTTAACAAGTTAAATACAATAAACTCTTAACGAATTAGAATAGATTCTTTAAGACAATGCTAAATTCGATAAACAGGTCTTTTAAATGAATATAGTTAATTTGATGTATTTCTTTTGTCTTTCTTCCATTATTATCTATTCATGTTAATATGTTTTCATTTCTTGTAATAGCCAAACAATATGACATTACTCCCTGTTATAACCAATGGTAACTGTAAATTTTGTTTATGCGTAAGTCATTTACAGAAATAAATATTTTGGAACACACAGATTACAGTACCTCAAAAAATGAACTCTACATTAAACACCTTATAAATGACTGATAGCGATTATTGTACTATTTAATAAAAATATTTTGTGAAATGAAGTGGGTATAATAAACTGAAATCTTTCCATTACCTTAACGTGACAATTAAGCTTAACTATCATGATAAACCAGTAGAACTATACTGGCTACAATAATAGTTCTTTCAAGTGCTACCATGTATGGCACATCGGCTGAAGAGATGTAAGACTAAAAGCAACAAAAACATCTGAGGTCAAAGTTATACTGTCGACCGTACAGAGAGGTGACGAAAGTAAACCTTTTTTTTCAAACTACCAGCATGATATCGATAAATAAATAAAGAATGGCGTTAGAAATAGTCAGCTCCAAAAGTATACACCTCACCTTACTCCACAAATTTGCATCTTTAGCCGTAAGCACTGGATAAATACGGAGCTAACCTAATTAAAGCCTCTCTCAAAGAGGATATGTTTGACCAAGTTCAAGCAATCGTCCTTTGGACACTTTTGTCAAGCATCTTACTTCTCATGGATACCAAGAAAAGAAAGCCTTCCACGGTAACCATGGGTAACTATGAATTGATAACCATTCACATACATTTAACAACACTCGATACCACTCATTTAAATGTTTCACGTACAAATATTGTATCTATTGGAATAGAAAGATGCTTTGACCGAACATTTACAACATTTGAAGAAAAAATGCAATTTATTATTACAAAATATTAAATTATTCTACTTTACAGCATGTTGATCGAGTTTCACTTGTAAGATAAATACCATTAAATATGTATAAACAAACTATTTCGTAATTGTAATTGAATGTTACGGTGTTAGTTGAATTGTAGTTTAATATCATGAATTAGTCTGAGTAAAACAACCATTGAAAATTATGACGCACTGAACAGCTCTATATCGTCCTAGTATAGTTCTCTTCAGCATTACGCATCTATGATTCCATCAGAGAATCGTGCTCATGACATGACTAGTGAAGTTCAACTATGTCAGGCGTGAAAAAGTTGCCCACTTATAGTAATAGATGAGGTCATATAAATCTATCACTAGCTGACTGGATTAGAAATATCAACAATTGGAGGCCAAACGCCTTATTGGTCTAATGGCTAAGTGTTTACCACCATGACTAAATGCCTAAGACTGGATTCCTTGGTGAGGCAGTGGATGCCCATATCTGACAGGTCCCATACTAGGATAAGACATCTGTCCAGTGCCAGTTTACTACTTTCAATGGTTATCTAACTCAGACGTATTTATGATATCTACATTCACACTTTATAGTTTTTTTAATTTAAATTAGAGAAATATATCTATATGATAAAATGCACTTGTATCAAATAAAATTTCTTACATACATACACCATATTTCTAGATGAATGCAAAGCATTAACCATTGTAAAATCCATCTAAGTAGAATATAATATTGTTTACTAATTAGTACTAATTAGTACCTAGGCATATCAAACGTTTTTTTATGATTAGTAAAGGTTCCATAGTAAAACTTTGCATACTTTCATTGATTGACGTCTGTAGTTAAGTTATAACTTATCCATTGTCATTTTATTAGTGAATACTAAATTCTACTATTACGTTAACAATATGACTATTAAAATTTGGTTTGGGTTATTTTTTCAACTAGATAACACCGGAGTATTATGGAAATGGTGATGGTGATGATATTTGTCCTTTCTGCTTCTGTGTAAGTAATGCATAGTGAATTTTGATTTATACGAGTAAAGATCTCGACAGAACTAAAACAGTAATCGATGATACATAATCGTTATTCTACGACTATATTTGTACCTTAACACTCCGACTAGTTATCAGGGAAAATTGTTAGAATACAGATTGGTATGTTAATCAGATAATAATTAACATACATTTCAATCGTTCTCTTATAAACATAAAAACTTGATTGCACAGTAGATCAATTGGAGCATTAACATTACTACAAAGCAAAGGTAATGCTGATAGCAAAATGGAGTAACATGCCAACGGTTACTTAGCTACAGTGGAAAGTGATACAACAACAGTTAGCGAATCAGCTGGGGGGTTAAGGAAATATGAAAATAACTGAAGTAAAGCGGTTCTCAAATTATAGACCATGATATTACAAAAATAAGTTGGGATGGTTCAATCATTCTTGTTAACTTGACAGATATATCAGTTGGTAACAACTAACTGTGACTTTAAAGAAAGAAAGAAAGAAAGAGCACTTCGTTTATTGTTTCAATGCGTTTCCTCATCAACATTAGTTCGAATACAATGATAGAATGTTTTAAAGGGTTATTTAAAGAAAAATTGCTCACTTAATTTGACTGTTCATAGTGTCGTGAAATGATCGTCGACATTCAAAATAAGGCTCCAGATGGTGGTTTTATTGTTGTTACTCTGTCTCTTTTATTCTATAGATAAGCTTAATGATAAACTAAACTGTTATCACATTTAAACAATATAGAAATAATGGACGTATGTACAGTTTATTACTTTTTCCCTATCGGAATTCACAGTCTGTGCAACAGTTTGATACAGCGTAACTAATCTTTTAAAAGTTGTTTTGGGAGCTAATCGACAGGAAACTCTAGGCCTGGGTTTCGTCCTATTTGAGATTTGTCAGCAAGGAGTACCTCCAATCATTGACGGAACTCATGCTCCCTGTTGATTCCATTTTGGGTCACCTAGTATCACAGACAATGTATTTGCCTCTCTACATCATGGAAGCCTTGTAGAGCTACTTAGACTAGAGGCCAACTAGATCGACAGAATTCGATCAGCATCACAATGAATACGACAAACGTTAAATAGCTAACTACATAGTGATTAACCAATGTAACCTATTAGTATGTATATGTAAAGGTTTCTTTTAATAATTATTGAATATTCCATAATATAATAAAACTGTAAAGGTTGAGTTGACAAACATTATGCTAAATATTCTTTGAGCAAATGGATTACTCATTCGTTTATGAAACTGACAAACTGGTATCAAGTTCTGAAAAGATTAACCAGTTTTTAAATTTTCTTCCATTTGTTAATTGTGTAGTATAATCTAATAGCTTCTGTATAATAACTTTCTACTTGAGTATTAGTAACCATTTTGATTTTATATCATTCGATTCATTCATCATTTGCATTTGTTCAATGTTTATTTTAGGTCACAGAATGATTTATTGTGTTCATAATAACATTTTGAAGCAATTAGTGCCTTCTTTTATAGTATATTAAAAGTAAATATAGTTTCAATTTTTTTTTCAAAGTATTTTGTTTTAACTTTTATATATTGTTGAGGTATATTGTTTAAATGAACGTTGTATTACTATTTACCGGGAAAATCAAAACAAATTGCTTTTTGAATATGCGTACTGTGTTAGTGAATATTCTACAATAATTGAACAATTGAAACTTATTTTTATTATTGTTATAACTTATACATGATAGCTTAACTAGCTGCAGACATCTTTAGCACTTAAATGCTTTTTATAAATGATAATTTTCCTGTTGAATATCACATCTTTTAACATCTCCAAAGTCAATACTTTATGAGGAGAACGCATAGCTATGCATGAAATTGAATTAATTTTCGAATAGTTTCCGAGATTAGAAATATTCAGAATATAGGATCTTAGAACATTTCTTTAAAGATTATGTGATTATATTATCAATCTAGAATAACGTACTCACAAATTTCATATACACTGAATACAATCTAATTAAATCCAACATACTTATATGTATATTACAATTGTTTAGTCAGGGATACTACACTACAATGTATAATAACATAAATTCCATGTGTACAATAACATGAATTCATTCCTGGAATACATACAGCAAATGAAATCATGGTTGTTATGATGTTTATTAAATGTAGATACAATGACACTAATGTAGACTATTTCTTATCATTTCAAGTAGTTTAGTTTTGATAGAACAATGATGACAATAAGCTAGTTAATAATCAGTCAGATTTTTAATGTTTCTAAAGTCAACAAGTAAAAGAATACAGTGTTGAATGTGTAAATCTGATATCTAATTCCAATGAGATACTTCTTGCTTTATGTGATTATTTGATGTGCTTCGTAACTACATAATAAATAATCCATCGGTATGTGTGTATTTAGTGATAACAGTATTCACATATTTGAAGTCCCTATTATTTTGCCAATGAATTGTGAGGTAATCGTTAAGTTGAGGTATTGAGGGGGAGGGGGAGATAAAGTTACCAATATATCGTAAGAATAATAAGTGAAAATGTGTTTTGCGAAAAGACTGTGATAAATTGTACTAGATTAACGAATATTTATTTATAAGGCAATTTGTACATCAGGTAAACTTAGAATGAAGAATTTTAGCTTTTGAAGTTGAGTTATGATGACTAAAACATAGTGAATTGCCTTACACGATGATTTAAAAATAGATTAGATTTATGTTAGGTTGTCACTTTCATGAAAGATCTAGTTGTAACTTAGTGAATCTGGTTTTGTAGTCTAGGTTTCAGTCATTCCCAAGAATGTGTAATGTAAGCAAACGCCAAATAGATTCTATTTTACTTTTATTCTTAAAAAGAACATTACTGAGAAGGAAACTGTAATATTCTAATAGTGATTGCACATATAATTTATAAAGTAGGATACGAGAATTACTGTTATGAAAGTTAAACAGTATGTAGGATAGGGGATGGTGTGACTTAGGTATCTGAAATGTAACCTGCTCTGAGAAACAGAGATTGTAAGAATGTTTGAGTGATGAGTCAACCACTGAGTAAAACCCGGGTGACATTTTACAATTTAGGAAGAGAACCAAACTGAGACATGTATCACCATAACGTTTCCATCTATATTTGAAAGTATTAAGTTCCAATTTTAATTTCGATAATGATTTGGTGACACTGTTGAGTCCAGTACTGAGTTAATGGTGTTTGCGATTGCGTTGATAAGATAAAAATGGGTACACTACTTATCATCGACATACTCAAGTGGTCCATGCTTACTGAAGAAGTTGCAAATATCATACGTCCGAACTACAAAAAGCAGATGACTTAAAATACAATATTATGCAATCGATTAAACATCTAGTTAAGAGAAAATTGTCCTAACTATCTGTTGTCAATAAGTGGGGAAAGCATTTAACCAAGTAAAGAGCCGACCTCTAATTTTATGAGATGTAATAAATAAATTGTGTATTTGTCTTCCCATTGATTTATCATCAACTTGGATCGATCCGCCTGACGAGTCTCAGATAGGCCGAAACGTGAGTAATGGATTCCTCTTGCCAACCAAAATCCAATCTAACTCAAACAATATTCATGAGAAGATAGTTTATTTATGCGAAACTAATTGCTGACTATGTCAGTGCTTCCGATACATCAAAGTACAACACTTAAAGCAGATGTCCCACACTGTGTTTAGTAAAGACGGCCTTCAATAACTCAGGGTAATTGATCACACAAAATTCACTTTTAAGAAAATTGAGCCGGGAATTACAAATGAGCTTTACAGAATTAATTAATAATGCATTTTATCCAAATACGTATTTTTCCATGATTCTTTAGATAACTGGGTTCCCATTTTTTTGGGAATATAATTATCGAGGCTAATTAATTCTCTAGATTTAAATTTAGTCATTATATATGTAGTTTTCCACCTAATACTATAAGTGCCTGTTTCTAAAATGAGTATCAAATGTTTCCGTTAGAGTAATCAACTATCGGATCTACCATATTTGAGGTGAATGAACTCCATTCCGAATACTCAGTAATTATTTGTGGCCGTAAGAAAGTTTACAGCTTTACTGATGTAACAGTAATTGAAGTAAACAAATTTCATGATGTTAACAGACAAACGCATGACTTCAAATCAAATGTTGCCTAGGTGTTTACTAATGCCTATTCAAATATTACTAAATGAGGTTCCGATAATTCATAATTGAACCATCATATGAGATAAGTAGCGACTACTGGCATATTTTATTATTGTTTCATTTTGGCTTTCAACTTATTTTGTTTAAAAATTGTTATCATATCAATTTAGTAAAGGGTCCCCTAGTGGATCAAAAACTAAATAAATTTAAGGAGTCCTATATAATAATTTAACACTTACTAAGTGATTTTCAGTAGTATCTAACTGAGATCAGTCTAAATGTAACAACAATATCATTATAAACACACAGAACTTTTAATGAAGCTACTGTAAAATGTTCATTTAAAAATAATTCGAAAAAATCTTATATTTGAACTAGGTCATTCATTTATTTTCTTTTTCCTCTTATGTAACTATATCATCGTCAATTTTTAATGAATTGATTACATGAAGTAATAAAGTTTATTAAGTTTATTCTGTTTCATGCAAATTAGTTAAAATGTTTTTTTTTTTGAAAATGAAAGTTATTGTTTGTTTGTTTACTTTTGTCCTTCACCCTAGTAACAAATCAATATGAAGTGTATTTATTGATTTGTTAATGAGGGAAAAAAAGCCATATACAAATATCATTTCCATTAACCTTTTTTTCATCTGGATTCATGATCAAATGAAATGATTTTAAGTTTGTTTAGTTGTTTTTTTATTTTGTACAAACTCAATTAATTATAGTTTTGTTTGCTAAAGTTCTTCAATGTAGAATAAATCTGTAGACAATCGATCCCATTTACAAATATCTTAAATAGTGTTATATTTCCAAAGGAAATTACTACAGTGAAAATTGACTTATTCGTATGAGTGTAAATAAATTAATAGTAAATATGAAAAATGTTAGATATCTATATTCAGAAGAGAGTTACAAGTTTAAGTAAAATCAATTTATTCTTCACTAGTAAAAGGTTTCTTGGAATAGTCAACTATCTACTACTGATAAAAAAATATTCTTTCAAATGTATGATTCAGTTCTTGTACTATGGAAAACAAACTATATCAGTATGTTAAATCAAGCTTCCAGAATTCAAAGTCTATCTTCTTCGCAATATTAGTTTAACTGATCATATGGTAGGCAGTTTACAAGAGCTAGATTAAATGAATATAGTGAAAAATAAGACGACATTTCAATGAATAGTTTTCCTCTGGGTGAATTCACTCTCATAGTTGTAAATATATATATATTCCTTATTTTTACCAACTGCTTTCCCAATGAAATTACCCGTGTGAACCGATCTAAAGTTACAACGAGAGGTTATGGGCAGCCATAAATTGTGATGGCTACGTGTAGGCATTACAACATAATGTTGAAAAGAATGAACACTGAACAGAAGCATATAGACTACAGTTCGAAAAACAAGAAACACTTAGTCGTGATTTCCTTGAATTCTTCATCGCTACTTACAAGACTTGAATCCAGCTCTTTCTCAAAATAATGACATCAAACCTCTGATTCACAGAGAAGACGGAAGGTTATAGGAACAAGCACAGAAGCGGGTTACAAAGTGAATCGCAGAGCCCAGACAAATGACTCGTAAGGACCGGCTACACCCCCCTTGATTTGACTCTGCGTAGCTGTTAAATAACGAAGAGAGAGGATAGTGATGACAAAATCCTGAATACCCTATCCCATTCAATCAAGATAGCAAAACTAGAGTTTACAGTTGTAGCGGTAAATAATCCCCAAAATAAATAGTTACATAGGTTTCGACATTGATGCTGACCATGTTTGTTTTAGCGGACACTACTAAGTTGAAGGCGCTCGGTCACGCACCACCATCAGATCTCGCCACGCCGTACCGAAACAAGCAACCCTCTCTAGTTTGCCAGCCTAGACGTTGCTAACCCATTGCCGCTCCATTCCCGATCAAATATAACTTCTCTTCCATCCTTCATTGCCTTCTGATTTCTTCTCATGCGTAAGAGTGGGTTCAATCGTTAGAAGTTGCTCTGGTAATAATCCAAACGTAACTTGGTCATATACCGGGTGTAACTTCACAGTCATCCACAACTAGGCAATATTCATGGGACTGATCAGACTCCTAAGTTCATTAAGAATAAAACTCCCACACCCCCGAACTTCCAGCTCATTCCTTTCTGGACAGAAAACATAGAAGCTTGGTTCTGCTACGCAGAAGCCGAGTTTCGAGACCACGCTGTGACAGATCCACGTGTTCAATTCCTTGCCGTCGTAAGGTCACTTCCGCGTGAATTGAACAGGTACGTCACCCCTTTCTTTTTCAGCCCTGACTGCCTAGAACCTTATGACCAACTCAAAAGATCGATTCTCAAACGCGGAGACTTGTCCGATAGACAACGTCTTGATGAGTTGTTCCACACCATCGAGCTAGGTAGTGTTTCAGCAACGGAAATGTTGACGCGCATGCGAGAGGTAATTAGTCAACGCACCTTCGACGAAGGTCTTTTCCGTCAACTCTTCTTATCAAAACTGCCACAACAAGTGCAAGCAGTTCTGGTAACGTTTAATAACAACCTAGTAGATGAACTAGCCTCATCTGCTGATCGAATTCTGGAGATCACCAGAACTCGCGACAATCAGGTTTATTCCATTACCGAAAAACCTCAGGCCACCGAAAACGAAGTAACGAAATTGTGTAATGCTCTTTCGCGTTTTCTTGACCTGAAGGAAAGACACCGACCGGACGATTCTCGTCGACGAAGTACGTCACGGAGAAGGTCGTCGTCTCGACCTCGACGAAACGAAAATTCACATTGGTGTTGGTACCACAACACCTATGGAAAAAATTCCAAGAAGTGTAGAGACCCCTGTTGTTTCCCTAGACATAAACCGATTGTTGACGCATCGGGAAACTACCCCGCCGGCACGCGTTAGCGGCAACCGTAGCCGGTGGAAGCAGCCGCCTGTTATTTATCACTGATGTGATAACGAAGGTTCGCTACCTCGTCGATACTGGCGCAGAAGTTAGCGTTCTTCCTGCAGCTCCATCTGATCGCCACCATGAAGCTGCGTTCGATTTACAGGCAGCCGATGGAAAACACATAGCTACGTATGGCAAACGTTACGTCTACTTAAACGTGGGTTTACGAAAACCCATACACTGGATTTTCACCATCGCCGATGTGAAAATACCCATCATAGGCATGGATTTACTTAGCCACCACAACTTGCTTGTGGACCCTAGTAAAAGAGATTAGTGGATAGTAACACAAATCTATACTTTAGTGGAACCGTGGCTACAGGTTGTAGCTTATGTCCTCTTCGTTTTAAACATTTAATTAACCGTTATTTTCAGCCGATACTCGACAAGTATCCAGATCTGAATAAGACGTCATCGAAATTATCATGTGTAACCAGCAATGTTACACATCACATCACGACTACAGGTCAACCTGTATTCTCCAAAGCACGCCGACTCGCGCCTGAGAAACTAAGGATTGCGAAAAACGAATTCGATCATATGATTGACTTGGGAATAATTCGACCTTCCAGTAGTCCATGGTCATCTCCATTACATATGGTTCCGAAGAAAGATAGCAATGACTGGCGTCCCACCGGTGATTACCGACGTCTTAACGCCCAAACTACGCCTGATCGTTACCCTTTACCGCATATCCACGATTTAACGGCCACTCTGAAGGGAATGACAATATTTTCAAAACTCGACTTGGTAAAGGCGTACAACCAAATACCGATGTCTGAAAATGATATTCCGAAAACCGCTATCGTAACTCCATTTGGCCTTTACGAATTCCTCTGAATGCCTTTTGGGTTGAGGAACGCAGCACAAACATTCCAACGCTTCATTGATGACGTGTTCCGCGGGCTTGACTATGTCCATGCATACGTCGACGACTGCCTGATAGCAAGTCCAGACGAGGTAACACATATGAAACACTTGGACACAGTCTTTAGTAGACTGCAACAATATGGAGTAACCATAAACATTCAGAAATGCCAAATCGGAACAACCTCGTTGGACTTCCTGGGGCATACTATTGATGCGAATGGTATACAACCCCAAAAACACAAGGTGGCGGCTATTCTGGAATACCCGGAACCAACCACCATCAAGCAGTTGCGAGCTTTCAATGGGTTGGTAAGTTTCTACAGACGGTTTATACCGAACTGTGCATCTGTCATAAAACCACTAACGGATCAGCTTCGTGGAAATAAAAAAGTGGTCACAATGGATGCAGACTCAAAGAAAGTCTTTACTGCGACTAAAGAAGCAATAGCCAATGTGACTATGCTGGCACATCACAATACCGAAGCCCCTGTCAGCATCGCGGTTGACGCATCTGACTCAGCGATTGGCGCAGTTCTGCAACAATGGATTGGCCAAGTTTGGCAACCTTTAGCATTCTTCTCAAGACGACTAAACGATACCGAATCAAGATACAGCACTTTTGGTCGTGAACTGCTAGCCATGTACTGTGCTGTGCGACATTTTCAACATTCCATCGAAGTCCGGGAATTTACAATATTCACCGACCATAAACCACTGACGTTTTCTATGAAGTCATCTTCAGATAAGTACTCTCCGCGAGAGTCGCGTCATCTAGACTACATTTCCCAGTTCTCTACTGATATACGACATATATCTGGGGCTAACAATATAGTTGCCGACGCCTTATCACGAATACATGCCTTGAATCGTATCCAAGGAATCGACCTTGTTGAACTAGCTCGACTTCAAAATGAAGACAATGATCTTCATCACGAGTTATCCACAACAACGCTTAAACTCCAAACAAAGACGATTGGAAAAGGTAAGAACACTTTAATTTGTGATTATTCTACAGGTACAGCCCGTCCAATCGTTCCCAAGAGTTATCGACGAATCATCTTCGACACATTGCACAACTTCTCTCATCCTGGAGTTCGTGCTACGTCTAAACTAATTGCTCAGAGATTCTGCTGGCCAAGGATGAATAAAGACATCAAAGAATGGGCACGCTCCTGTGTGGCATGTCAAAAGAGCAAAGTAATTCAGCACAATAAATGTCCTCTAGGCACTTTTCCAACTCCCGACGCTCGATTCAACCACGTCCACCTTGATTTGGTAGGACCCTTACCTGAATCAAATGGATTTTCTTATCTTTTGACATGCGTGGACCGTTTTACACGCTGGCCAGAAGC
This sequence comes from Schistosoma mekongi, assembly GCA_034768735.1. Taxonomy (NCBI): domain Eukaryota; kingdom Metazoa; phylum Platyhelminthes; class Trematoda; order Strigeidida; family Schistosomatidae; genus Schistosoma; species Schistosoma mekongi. The sequence continues at coordinate 40,601,105 of CM068309.1, forward strand.
GATTCCCTTAAAAGACATCACTACTGAAACGATTGCTCGCGCTTTCGTCGAACGATGGATAGCGAACTTTGGTTGTCCATCTACAATTACGACAGACCGTGGACGTCAGTTTGAATCTGGATTGTTCCACTCTCTGACAAAACTTCTTGGAGCGACGCGCTTCCGAACAACAGCCTACCATCCACAATCTAACGGTTTGGTAGAAAGATTTCATCGACAGCTGAAAGCATCACTTTCAGCTACAAACATGTCGCAGTGGACAGAGGCTTTGCCACTAGTCTTACTCGGTATCCGAAGCATGGTAAAAGAGGATGTCGGGTGCAGCGTGTCTGAACTAGTTTACGGAACGACTCTTCGATTACCAGGTGAGTTTGTGGAAACCGCTTCCACCTCGACAAACTTGGATATAAATTCTTACGTGAACCGGCTTACAAATGCTATGCGTTCAGTTAAGCCAGTTCAAACTCGACGACAATCGACAGACACTTTCATCCAACCCGCCTTAAAAGATAGTACACACGTTTTTGTACGTCGTGACGCTCTACGCCGACCTCTTGATGCGACTTACGAAGGACCATACAAGGTTTTGAAACGTGAAACAAAGTACTATACGATCGATAAGAATGGACACGAAGAGAACGTCAGCATTGACCGCCTCAAAGCAGCTTACCTAGAAGGTAAACCCTTCGATGTTCAACTCGCCACAACACCGCCGAAACTCGACATGAGCAAAGTCGCCATGCCTCAAGCAACAACCAACGAGCAAGTGGAAATTCAGAAGAGCTCCATAACGCCGAGAGCTACACGTTCTGGTAGAAATGTACGATTTCCAGAACACTTAAATGAATATTACGTCTATTAATTTTTTTTCTAATTTTCCACTGTGTGTATTGTGAATATCTATATATACAAAATAAAAAAAAATTGAATAAAAATATTTTGTTTTTACTTTATGGTATGCATTTTTGTTTACACATTTTCGTATGCTTAAAAAAAATATATCAAAAAAAAATTTTTTTATTTATTTATTCATGTTAGCGTTGCCGACATTTTATGCGTTTTTGTAGCTGTATTTAGCCGCCAAATTGCTTTTAAATATATATACATATATATATATTAATGAAATGCATATATTTAAATTTTTTTTTTCTTTTGGTTTTCCAGGACGCCTGGAAACGACCAGAAGAAAACGGAAGAGAACGATAACATTTTGTACATTTTTTTTTATGTAACGACACTTTAGCATAGGCACTGACGGCCAGAAGCTGCACAACATCCAAGCTATCAAAGGAACGTTTACCAATGCTTAACGCATTGGGTTTTATCCTTTGGCTGGTACGTCATAGGGTCCTCACGAACCCATTAGGGGGGGAGTGAGCTGTAGCGGTAAATAATCCCCAAAATAAATAGTTACATAGGTTTCGACATTGATGCTGACCATGTTTGTTTTAGCGGACACTACTAAGTTGAAGGCGCTCGGTCACGCATCACCACCAGATCTCGCCACGCCGTACCGAAACAAGCAACCCTCTCTAGTTTGCCAGCCTAGACGTTGCTAACCCATTGCCGCTCCATTCCCGATCAAATATAACTTCTCTTCCATCCTTCATTGCCTTCTGATTTCTTCTCATGCGTAAGAGTGGGTTCAATCGTTAGAAGTTGCTCTGGTAATAATCCAAACGTAACTTGGTCATATACCGGGTGTAACTTCACAGTCATCCACAACTAGGCGATATTCATGGGATAAAAGATAAAACGCGAACTTTTGAGTTAGGTTGTGCTCCTTTTCTATTGTCAAAACGTATGGGATATCTGCGTACTTACACACAGATTTCCGTCTGTTTCTTGAAGTAGAGGCTGCCCATTATTCATTAGCATACATCGACTTGCTATTGACTCCACTACTTGCACATTTACTCATTCACTGAATCTTGCTTATTATTTTCATCTTTTATCTTTTATTTTGTTGTTTTCTGCTTGTGGCAGTAAATAATCCCCAAAATAAATAGTTACATAGGTCCTCGACATTGATACTGACCATGTTTGTTTTAGGTGACACGACTTGCTGAAGGCACTCGGTCACGCATCATCACCAGCTGACGTCACGCCGCACCGTGGGTAGCATCTATCTCTCTAGTTTGCCAGCCTAGAAGTTGCTACCACATTGACGCTCTATTCACGATCAAATGTAACTTCTCTTCCATCCTTCATTTTCCTCTGATTTATTCTCAATCTTAAGAGTGCGTTCAATCTTTAGAAGTTGCTCTGGTAATACTGCAAACGTAGGATTGTCATATACGGGTGCACTTCATGCTTATTCTTCTTTTACAACTTAACCCTGATATGTGAAGATCAAAACTATGTACGAGCTATAGGACAGACAAACAACGAAACTTTTTTTTTGTGAAGGTGATGTGCTGCCTAGTTATCCGGAAGAAGTTGCCTAAAATAAATGTTGACCTTCTGAAGTTGACATTTTTTATCTATATGCATAAGTGTAACAGAAGGCATGAAACCGAACAGGTGGCACACAAACGCGAGCATACTAAGCCTACAGACTGGTCAGTAATGTGGTAGCTGTTGGTTTTTATATGCTTATTGCTCTAAATATGCCTACTCAATCTTTCAGGCACGGTCAAGTCAAACAAGTCCAAAGACCAGCTAACACAATAAGATAGTTTTGCTTAGTCAAGTTGGTACAATTTGTATTCATGACACTAATAAGGGCTTGGAATCTTACCTTAACACAAGGACGAAACTCAAATAATTCAATCGGACTAAACTAGCATGATTTGTAGATATTGGGTATTGAGTAGGGTTTTAATGGTTTGATGTGTACGCTACAATTGGATATTTTGCCTGAACTTGAAAAAAGTGCAAATGGGATAGCGCAGCAATTAGAATTGTTGCTTCATTCATTGACGTCTACATTAAATCAGGTATCTCATTTCTGGCCACATAATATTTTAAAATAAACACTAATATTTTGCGGATGATATATCTCAATTGAGATATATCACTTTAAAGTGATAAATATAATTGGATTTATTTTCTAAGGGTCTCTTCCTAATAGTGCTTCGAGCTGCTCTCTGTTAGAAGGAATTAGTTGGCTGTGATACGTTAAAAGCATCTTTAGGTGAGACGTTTGGTTGATTGCAGGAAAAACATACGGCAATTAAGTAGTTGTTCTTATATTTTAATACTCTTGAACTTCCTTATCTAGCTTAACAGGGTTGCAGCTTCAACACTTAACATGGAAACTAAATTGTTGATATTTATGGGCGGTAAATCGGTCTATACATTGTTTCCGTGTTTCATTTTCGCTGAATATTCAGTGATTTGTATAGATCACTGTTCAGTGTTTAATGTCAGGTGACCTGTTGTATATTTGCACGACTGTACGGAATAGTTAATTGTACAGGTTGTCAATTTCCTTAGTTATTTGGTATCTACTCAGCTAAATAGTTTATTAGGGCTAGTATCAGACTAGTCAGTAACTTGTAGGCGTACCACCACTAAACTATTTATTTACCTCGACTAAACATCCAACAAGTTATACTGTCTATCTACCAGTTAAATATAATTTTGCTGCCCCAAATTACAAGTGCTCTTAGACCCAACTTATCCAGGTTCATAAGCATAAAAAATTCTAATCAAAACATCTTGTAAACCTGAAGCGAATGCAATTCTTGATTTTTACTTGACGTTTTTTCCATATCACTTCTTAACTTAAATATTTTTGTCGGAATTTTTCGCATATTATCTATTTTGAGTGCGCAATCCATGAGCCGGCTTGTAAGCTTCTTTAGTAATCTGTTTATCTCAGAAGCATAGAAAATTGAGCATATCTCACCAAATTTATATCTAAGCTGCTACACATGAATGTTTTTCATAACATAGACTGCGATAATGGATCACTGTAGAGATAGAAATACACTCATTGGATGACAAGTTCTGCCACCGATTTTCTTATATTTTGTGAAGACCTTAAGTTCAACATAATGTTATGCTCCGAAACTCAGAGAGATAACCTTAAAGATTGTGCAGATTAAATTCATTCCTCGCAATATTTGTTGAGTTATTTCTCTAAATATTTGTAAAAAATGTCTGGTTCGTTATTTTCTGATCTGGATACATTATCATCCCCAATTCAACGTCGTGTAAGACACAGAAAAGTATAAAACTCTCGCTGGATGTGAAAAAGATGGTGCCTAAACATCCAACAAGTTATACTGTCTATCTACCAGTTAAATATAATTTTGCTGCCCCAAATTACAAGTGCTCTTAGACCCAACTTATCCAGGTTCATAAGCATAAAAAATTCTAATCAAAACATCTTGTAAACCTGAAGCGAATGCAATTCTTGATTTTTACTTGACGTTTTTTCCATATCACTTCTTAACTTAAATATTTTTGTCGGAATTTTTCGCATATTATCTATTTTGAGTGCGCAATCCATGAGCCGGCTTGTAAGCTTCTTTAGTAATCTGTTTATCTCAGAAGCATAGAAAATTGAGCATATCTCACCAAATTTATATCTAAGCTGCTACACATGAATGTTTTTCATAACATAGACTGCGATAATGGATCACTGTAGAGATAGAAATACACTCATTGGATGACAAGTTCTGCCACCGATTTTCTTATATTTTGTGAAGACCTTAAGTTCAACATAATGTTATGCTCCGAAACTCAGAGAGATAACCTTAAAGATTGTGCAGATTAAATTCATTCCTCGCAATATTTGTTGAGTTATTTCTCTAAATATTTGTAAAAAATGTCTGGTTCGTTATTTTCTGATCTGGATACATTATCATCCCCAATTCAACGTCGTGTAAGACACAGAAAAGTATAAAACTCTCGCTGGATGTGAAAAAGATGGTGCCTAAACATCCAAATTTCGAAGGGTTTCTTAAACAGATTTACCGATTTCTTGGTTACAATACCCTATATATATTTTGGGTATTAAAAAAATTATGCTAATTATCGCTGTTGCAGTGATTTCACACGGTTATACGACTTACTAATTACGTGTATATACATTCTATGGATTGTGAACCAACCCTGTTATGAGTGGTCTAACTGTATTTTGCTGTTTAGGGAATGATAGATGGGATGAAGGCAGGAGGCATTTTAATCGTCTATTTTTATAGAATGTGGACTAACAGGCATTATCTCTACTCCTACATGCAAACATTATGCTTTCTTTTAATTTAAAGAACAAACGGAATACTATTTTGCTTTATTCGTTTCCTTTGCTTGACATTTCTATGTCATCATTACCTTATTCATGCTAAAATCAATAATATGCCAACATGATGATATGTTAATTTTTCTAGATGTCGAGCCTTACACTGGATTGTACAACTGTGTTTTCAGATTCTGTGGATTATACTTGTGAAACTGTCAATTCATGTATAAAGGTCAGTTTACTTGCAAATACCTAAATAGTTTAAAGATGTATAAACATCTGGTAAGTCACGAGTAGCATCGGACTTGCCACATGTGCACCATTAAAGTTACCACATCACATCAATACGGATAAATGATTATCACAGCTCAGGATCTAGGTCAGGACAAAGAGCGAATAAACTTGCCCCATTCTGAATACATTTTGATCCAATTACAACAATTTATTATGGTAGTCGTATGGAACCCAACCAAGTAGTCTGCACTAATTAACATGGCTTGGACTAACAATAAACGATACTGATATTTATATAAAAACCTTACATAAATATTTCTGTAAGTGTTACTATTTCATAAGTCTCAGCGGTTCGGCTTGCTTCTTCATCTAAATAATGTGTTTAGTCAATCTTGCTACATCGAATAAATAGATAATTGGACTGGAGTCACATTTCAGTCAGTCATCGACATATATGACTAATTTACTAAATACTTTCTATTTGTAGAAGGTTAGTATAACATATTATCGAATAATTGTGATTCATACTCATCAGTATCTATGTTTATACAAAATATAATGATAAATTTAGCTTGGACATGATAGATTGATACATATCTAAAATTCAGGGTGGAAAATGAATACCGATACTCTTAGCGTGTACTAAATACTACTACACAATATCCCTCCTTAGTTTGTTCCAAATTAAGGACCACATATCGTTAACAACGTAAAATCTCTCATATATCGTAGCTGCACCAATAAACTAGTTCTAACGTCTAACATAAGTTATTTTGGCGTTAGTTTATCTCAATTGTGGATTAATATTAAATGCCTCCTAAAGGAGATGAATATAGAATGTTTCAAGCGAATATAAGAAACCCCTTATAAGTGTAATAATTGTTCATGTTCACTAGGCGGAGTAAGATGTTTGTAAATGTGTTGTTTTAGTGTTTCCAGTACATTGTTTATGGTTGCATTCTAAATATTCTGAAACTTTCATTTTCTCCGTAGTCTACTTACGTACTGATGGCTAAATGTGAAGAGTTATCTAAATCTATGTCTCAACTAGAACCTTTAAAGAAAGAAGTGTAAGTTCCACCTTTATTTTTTCTATATCTATTTGCAAATGACCATAAATTTGCATACATATAACACTGGTATTCTCGCCATTCAAATTATTACTTATCGATATGAGTAAGGTTATAAGCAACTGATGGAAACCAACAAAATAAAATCACTTTATATTATGTTTCAACTTATTGCGTCATTCCAACTCGAAAAGAACTAATTGTAAATGGGTTTCATGGAGATTGTTGACTTTAGCATCACCAATTGGCTTAGGTTAGGAAACCACTAAAAACCAGGAAGCACTCGGTAGCTGTTCTGTTTTAGTATTAGACTTTTCGCAGTGAGCACCCAAGACCCCACCACGAAGCGTGGAGTTCCTCAGCTCAATCCTTGGTGGGGTTGTGGATAGGCACTGCCAAACAGTCTCATACTAAGACAAAACAACCGTCTAGTGTTTTCTAGTTGTTGATAGTTGTCCTTCCACGGTGTGGGCAACCGGGAAGTGATAATCGCCCTCATACCCCTAACAGCACAAGCGATCATTTTGCTCGAGGTCAAATACCACCCTCAACTCTCAATAACTCCCTTATTCCCACGATTAACCCGACGAGCCTAACCTTATCACCTGACGCCTCTAATGCTAATGGTTTGAGTTCACAAAACGTTATTCCTGGTCTCCTGGAACCTCGCACTAAACTACATATCGGAGCTTTTAACGTTCGAGCCTTAGGTCAAATAGGACAACAGGCCTCCCTAGCCATGACCCTTGATTCTCGTTCCATCGATATCTGCTGCGTCTCCGAAACGCGTATACAGGATCCAAGTACAATCATTCGCCTGACCTCACCTTGTGGAAACAAAGAACCGGTCCGGTTCACCCTTCGTGTTTCCGGAGACCCCATCGCTACCACTCGAGGCCTTGCTGGTGTAGGTATAGCACTAAGTTCAAAAGCTGAACAGGCTCTCCTTGACTGGATTCCCATAGATAGATAATCGTCTATTTCTCGCAAGCACTAACTTTAAACATAAAGAAAGACATAAGTTGACATGGCGGCCTCCACTGTCAACTCAACGTTGGACTCAAATATACCACATTGCTATCAGCCACTGTTGGAGAGGCTCGATAGAAGACTGCCGCTCATTTTGGAGCACATGTTTAGACTCAGACCACGCTTTAGTACGAGCGCGTATTAGTCTGCGTTTCACTGGACGTAAAAGACCCACGGCAAAGATCCCCATAAGAGTTCAACTTAATGATGAAAAAGTCAAGAATACATTTCAGGAACAACTTAAAAACCAATTAGTCAACTGTGTAAGCGATACCCACCCCGAGTCAGCTTGGAATGATATCCGAAAAGCTGTTGAAACAGCAGTAATATCTACTAGCAAACTAAACCAAAAAGTTAGGGAAACTCAGTGGATTTCAGCTGCGTCTACTGAACTGATGGATGCTTGGCAACACATCCCGTCTAGTTATAAATACGATGAGGAGCGAAGGGAGCTTAAACACAAACTGGTTAAAAGCTTACGAAATGATCGTGAGCAGTGGTGGGTGGCGAAAGCTAAAGAGATGGAAAAGGCAGCGGCAATAGGTAACAGTAGGCAATTGTTCAGACTTATCAAGGAAACGGGTATCGGAAATCCAACTGTAAGTGAAACTATCTCAGAAAAAGATGGGAGCATTATTCAGTGTCAATCCAGAAGGCTGAACCGATGGGCAGAACACTTTAGGGAACAATTCAATTGGCCCTCGGCGTCATCCCAGTTGCCCACCGTTCCCAAGCAATCTGAATGGCAAATTAATATTGGTCCCCCAAGTCTTAGTGAGGTTGAGAAGGCTATAGGGAACCTAAAGCGAGGGAGAGCAGCAGGACTCGATGGGTTGACCCCTGAGATATTTAGGGATGGTGGCCTGGTTTTAACAGCGAGATTAACCGGGATCCTGTCTAGAATCTGAGAATTGGGCGTAATCCCATATGACTGGTCTCAAACACTAATTGTTCCAATCTATAAGAAAGGACAGAAGTCCTCCTGTGACAATTACCGAGGAATCAGCTTAACGAATATAGTGTCCAAAATATTAGCTTCAATCATACTTCGACGCCTAACTAAAGCTCGTGAAGAGCAAACTAGAGAGAACCAAGGTGGTTTCAGACCTGGACGTGGCTGTATAGACCAGATATTCACACTTCGGCAGGTTCTGGAACATAGACACACTTTTAGACGCCCAACATTAGTTGTATTCCTTGACCTTAAGGTGGCATTTGACTCTATCGATCGTAAGGTTATGTGGCAATGTCTGTTATTGAAATGCGTACCGGAGAAGTACGTTAACCTTATTCAAGCTCTCTACTTGAACACCACATGTCGAGTCAGAGCTTATAGCGGATTGTCGTCAGAACTGATTACCTCCAGTGGTGTTCGTCAAGGTTGTCCGCTTTCCCCATTTTTATTTAATTTTACCGTTGATACACTTTTAGAGTTAACATTTTCATCGTCTGACTTCTCCGGCGTTGACCTCCTTCCCGGTGATAAACTAGCTGACTTAGAACATGCAGATGATATAGTTCTCTTAGGCGAAGATGCTGATAAAATGCAGAATCTTTTGACTACCTTAAACAAGAATGTAAGGATGTTTGGGATTCGATTCTCTCCACCCAAATGCAAAATGTTACTTCAGGATTGGCTTGATTCGACACCGAAGTTAGTGGTAGGAGTGAAGCAGTTGAATGTGTTGGTCGCTTCACTTATCTTGTCATCCTCATCAGTCTTGACGGTCTGGTGTTTACTGAAATCTCGGCTCGTATACGTAAGGCCCGATTAGCTTTTGGGAATTCGCGTCATCTGTGGCGTAGGCGAGACATCCGACTACTGACCAAAGGACGCGTTTACTGCGCAGTAGTTCGGTCCGTCTTACTTTATGGATGTGAAACATGGCCATTAAGGATAGAGGATATTCGTAGGCTCTTGGTATTCGATCATAGATGTCTTCGTAGCATTGCTCGTGTTTTCTGGGACCACCGAGTAAGCAATACGTGGGTTAGGAATATAGTACTAGGTAGATACGGTAAGTCTATTGATGAAGTAGTAAATATTCATCAGCTAAGGTGGTTAGGACGTGTGTTACGTATGCCTGACCACCGCCTACCTCGACGAGCAATGCTGTCTGGTGTAGGAGTAGGCTGGAATAAAGCTAGGGGCGGCCAAACCAAAACATGGCACCAGTCCATAAAGTCATTGACAGTTGGGCTGAGCCATGTTAATAGGTGCAGACTACCTGATTGGGGTCCGCGTGACGCTCGTAATAAATGGTTAGAGACTTTGAGTGATATGGCTCAAAATCGTTGGCAATGGCGCAGGTGCATCCACTCCTTGTCTTCCTCCAAATTCTAAGCTTCTGAACTTATCATAATTTTCTCTTTACTGAGTCATATTTTCTTAAATGTCCTCGGTCTCTATTCCCTTCCATGAATACTAACTCTGCTACTACCTTCCTTACTCTGGGATTTGATTCGACAATTTAATCTCTATTTGCTAATTGAGGCATGGCAACTTGAACTGACGTATGCATGTACCAAGTTCTACGCTGTAACTGTCTGTCTGTCTGATAGTTGTCTAACTTCCGTCAATTCAAAAATCTAATTGCTTGAAATTCAACTTTTCTCTATAATCAAGTTAACTATTGAATAGGTTATTTTAATCTAACCTACAGGTAAAGAGTTTAAACCTGTGAATTCTACAGACGAACTTTGTTACTACATCCCGAATTGGGCTCTTCGAATTTTTGCATAAATTCTTTTGATCCTTTAAGAAAACTAGGTATAATCTATGACAGACCCACTAATCCAAGTATTCCTTACAAATATTGTCCAAAAGAAAACGTATTAAGTTATTCTGCACGTATAATTTTGCTCTTTTTTCTTTCTTTATTTTAGAGAAGGCTTGAAACGAACTTTAGGTAAATTTGAAGAGGCCTTAAATACACCGTTGAAGTAATCTGAAGCTTAATTATTTAAAACAATTGTTGAAAAACAACTTGTTTATTTGAATTGTATTGTTTGTATAGTTGTTTCTTGAAATTACAGATCATATAATTATCTCTACATACATGGCATACCACCTTACTACGGGAATTTATTCTCACTTATCTCGGTTACTTTGTTTAGAATATATTTGTTTTCCGTCAACATATATTCGCTTTTTATTGTCTAAATTTTCAGTTCCATTACAAGTTATGTCACTGATAAGAATTACTCGTAGAAATTAGCATGGCTATTCAATTTGATGTCTGAGATTGTTGGATGTTTAGTGAAGTGTCTCACAGTCTAAGATATATATTTCATCATGACTTTCACTGACTATATGTTCAAGAATATTACTAGTTGCGAATTTAAAACTCAATTCACTTAGTAGGTATAGAAGTGTACTTGGCTCTCGATGAGTACTAGAGGTTCTATTCGGTTGCCCACACTAAGACAAGTGAAGTGGGATTCATAATTGAATCTTAATGGTTAGTTTTTCAAACCATTTGGCTGCTGCTCTACCTGCTTTATTAATTGTATCAATATTGGAACAGGCTGGCTATCAAGTTTTCAAATGAATTTAGCTTATCAGTTGAAGATATTGATTGATATGGTTGAACCTAAACTCCTCATATTAGTTAAGTTTCTTGCGCTTTAATAGTAACATTTTTCTCAATATTTTTAGTGCTTATTAGTTGAAGTATGTTACTCGACCATTATAGTTACCGAAATGAGATTCTAGTGATAGCTATCGACTATGTTTTACCCAATCAACTGGGTTAAAATACCAATTGTGAGTGCACAAGACACATTCGATTCTTAGTTTCTTTATTATACAGTTTATTTGTTTAATCAACTTTTTGTCAATTCACCACCCGACTGAAAATTTTCTTCTAGACGTATTTTGTCGACGACTGGTTTTTTCAGGCTCGTATTTACTAAGCCTACTCTTAAGAGATTCTTTTACAACACAATGATTTCCTTATTGAGAATGGTATCTTCGTTTTTTAAGGTATCTTGTCATTTATCGTTACTAAATATAAATCTGAATCCATGAAAGTATTAACGTGAAATTATTTCTCGACACATTTATGTAGCAGATTCACATTTTGTCAGACAGTGTTAAATTAATGGTGAATATTAGGCAGTTGTATTTATTTCAGATAATGGATTCCAAAGTGACAGGAAATTAAACGTCAAGTATATGTTTTTTGACATCGACCTGTCTGTCAAAATACTTTCAAAAGTATTGAGGATTAGACGAACTTATCATAGATCAGAAGGCAACATGGATAATGCGACTTTCAAAGCTGAAGTTATACTTAGACCTCTAATATAGCTCTGTAACTAACGAAATTGTATGCTGAGTTATAAATCCTTAATTAATGCGCTAATTGTTGCGGTATGTTAGTGTAATTAATTTTTTTGAAAAGTTGGATGATTTATGTAGTTTGAAATGGACTTGTTTGTACGCAGCCATAGAAATGAATTGACTTCGTCTAAAGAGTGCTTCATATTGAAATAATAATTCATGAAAGTATTTTGCTATCTCTACTTATGTATTAGTGATCACTTAGTCACTAATACAGTTAGCACATTAAAAGCCCCAACATGGAGTTTAGAGTGTAGTTTCAGGTAACCTGGAATAAAGCCTCGCGGAATCAAGTCACTAGTGGCACATGTGGTAAAAGTGAGAAAGATGGGGGGGGATTGAAGTAAAAGTAGATGACCTATTAGGATGAATAGGAATGTGATTGTAAATAGGGTGATCTCGAGTGCTGTTAGAGGTGTGAGGTCGGTCATCACTCCCCGGTTGCTGACGCTATGGAAGGGCTTTTAATGTGCCTGAAAAGCAATTGGGTTAGGGTTGGTCTTAAAGACGTGAAATCATTACCACAGTGCCTAAGGGGCATCTTTCTGAGGCTGGTCACATACAGCCTTTTTGAGAGAGGGTTACGCTGTAGATCCGTACTTGTTAAGGTCTTACTGTCGGAAACGGAAATCCGTGGACTAACATGATGTGTGCATTTTTAAGGTCTACATTTTCTAACTCAACCCTCCCTTTGTTAGAGGGCAGCATAGCTGTTATGCTGGTTTCCTGAGATAAACCTCACTGCCATCACGCCTATGTACAGCCAGCAGTACAACTTCATCCTCGGTCCTTATTTCCACTGCTTTAATTTCATTTCCCATCATCCGATTTCCCGGGCATGGTGGGACCTTAAATAATGATTATTCCACTCAGTTTAGTTCGACTGGTTCATCACGATAGACAAGCCCGATCACCACATCAAGGTATCATTAACGGTTAAGACTAACATAGACAAACTGATAGAATAAATTACTCGATTGTATTTTTAAAGTAGATTAGAAACTTGTAAATGCGCCTAATTGAAGTTTTGAAAATGATGCTTGCTTATATAGATGCGTGTTCTTAAGTATTCATCCGTTTAGTCTTCACTTATACGTTCTGCTGCTCTCTCTATCTATCCATCTGTAAACGTTTATTTAATGTTATAAAGCAATTACGTGATTATATTTAGTTTAAAGTCTTTTAGTGTGTATAAAGAAAAGTATCATCCTACCCGTTAAATATGCAGTATCTACTTTTATCCTCTCATGTAATTATTTGCACTCTGTTGTTGTGTAATACCTGTAGCCGATTTTGAAAATTCAAGTATGAAAGTGAGCGAAATGATGTTCTTCGTTTTAAAATATGAATCACTTACTTGGGTTTATTGTGGAACATTATATACGAATTAATTTGTGTAGACGATATTTAGTCGAAAATAATTTAAAAGTTTATGTCTCATTAGTTGAAGTCAAGTGTTTGGTCTTTACGTGTATTTGACTTCTTGGATCTAAAATGGTACGGGAATTTACTTTCATTGTGCAAGCCTAGTACAGCGTAATATATTTATGATTAGTTTCGAAACAAGTATTCAACTTTGTCTATATTTGTTTCCAGTTAGATTCGGGCTCGATTTATAATATCCACTAAAGTTAATTGTGAATATACTTACGCTTACTGTAGCATATTTGAAGCAGCACAAATGCATAACCTTAATTACTTTTGTATCTGTTCTTTCAATGTGCATCAGTCACTAAGTAGTGCATTCTATTCATAATCGTTTAACGTAGTGTGAAATGCTTACATTTCTTACTGTAAAAGAAAAATTATTTAATCGAAAACTCATAGAGGATAGGTAAGCTAAAATGATTGAACTTTTAGGACTATTTTCCGTAAGTTTATGTAAATTTTTACTGCACACATACCAGGTACTTTGTTCTCATTATTTTTACATTCCACTCATCCTAAGCTATTGCTCAAGCCCCTCACCGTTTTTAAATCATTTGTAACTCATGAACTGGGATCAATTCTTTATGCATACATTACTCCGATCTTGTTACACAAATACCCATGCTCTATATTTTATTTTCTTAGTTGTGTTTGTAAGTTGTCGAGAAAACCATGTGTGTCTTCTTGGAATAAATGATTTTGAACTGGGTGGTCCGATGTTATGTGTTCTCTTTCAACTGGGGATAGATTAGAACGTTTTTACTGTCGTTTTATCGCTCGGTTATCTAAAGGTTGTTATTCGTCATTGGTAGCACAGTCATCGTCACGATTGGTTAGGAAAAAATTATTCTCGTTATTGTTTAGTCTGGACTCAATATCAATTAGCGTCCAAAACAAAGGACAATGCAAATTGACTCAAGAAATCTTCTCATGTTGTGTTTTCTTAGGATTCATTCTTTCCTTTTTGAATCCGATAATAATTTAGTTATAGTATGGATGTAGATATTTCTTGCCTGTGATGAAAACACTCCATTATTTTTTACATACCAACTCGAAAGTACTCCTCATTAATATCAACTGCATAAGAAAACAGCTTCGTCAAGATGAGTTCCCAATTTATTTCAGACACTAGAACTAATGACGAGTGGTTGACACTATTTGAAACTACTTTTCAGGGCACTTGTGCTTGTTAAATTAGGACAGATTAATCAAATTTTATTAAACATCGTATCTATTATCCTTGGCCATCAGAATTGCGTTAATCAATAGTAATTTGATTAGTAAGAGATTGAAAGGGTAATTGATAGTGTTTCACTGTAAATCGTATATGTGCTGTAATGTTTCATGGAATGTCAAGTTCATTGCTTTATGATCACCAATTCTAAGTATTTATCTCAGCATTAACCTAAGTATTGGAATTTATAATTTGGGGGTTGTAGGGATAGTTAACTGTCCATTTCTGATATCACAAATTGGTTTGAACCAGACACCCACTGATCACCTGGAAGCATTGGACAGCCGTTTCGTCCTAGTATGGGACTCTTCAGCAGTGCGCTTCACCATTAGACCACTGAGTCGGCACCTAACAGTTGATATTTCTAATTCAGTCAATTAGTGATATGTTTTCTCAACCTCATCCATGCTATCGGTGGGTAACTGCCTCACACCCGACTCGGTGTGCCGTGTGATGTATTCGTTTTTGATAAATGCAATATTCTTGATACGACCATTATTCAGTTAATGAAACAATAACCTGGAGTGAGACTTCGTACTATTCTACAAAACCTACTATCTGTTGAACAAGTTTGTAGCTATATGAACCCAGTAGATAACGTATTTGCTTTCGAAACAATAGGCACTGGGTACATATCACAGTTTGAGCATCAACACTAACGGTTGATAGGTGTATCCAGGTTCCAACTAGAATAAAATGTACGTCTTAGATTCTACTGTTAGTCATAATCTATACATTCTAAAACTAATTACTCTAAGTTCTACCGTTTGATTCTAACATGAACTAGCCAATAAAGTATTACATCTTACTAATTAATCGATAAAACAGATCAATTTCATATATATTTAGACATATTTATTTATTAGACTTAACAGATTATTCTTGATTACATATTGAATAGTTGCCAACAGACTAATGTCATGCGTTTCTTTCTATTACTTACCATATACACATTACTGAATACAATATACTGTAATCCATTGTATTTTGTATATCAAGAGAAATGGCCTACATTATTATCCTGGAAATGTAGTGGTACACCAGTATTGAAAGCACAACGTGTTCAATTCATTGAAGAAGCAACTAAAATTTATTATGATACATTAATGTCTGGAAGACTTACAGAAGATAGAAACTTAGATATTGTTGTACCACCGAATAGTATATTAAAATCAATAGATTACTTAAATATGCTTAATTTAGTAATTTATACATCAGAGAAAAATCTCGGTAATTCAATTGTAATGCAAATTAGCTGTGAATTAATGAATAATTTAAAATGGGTTAAAGAAGTATACAATAGAGTTCTATCACGAAATACTGAAACATTTAGAGCTATATTGGATATTATTTATAGGTAATTATTTAATTTTTTTTTGTTTATATTCTTGTATTTATTAATAATATAATATCTGAATTAGATAACCATTGATCACCTGGAAGCACTGGACAGCAGTTTCGTCTTAGTATGAGACTCTCTGGCAGTGCGCATCCACAACCCAATCGGGGATCGAGCCAAGGACCCTATGGCTCCACAGCGAACGCTTTACCATTAGACCACTTAGTCGGCACCTAACGGTTGATATTTCCAATTCAGTCAATTCGTGATACATTTGCACGACTTCATCCTTGCCATCGGTAGATAACTGCCTTACACCCGTGTGGCGATAACTGACTGTCAATTTTGATATCATAAATTAATATAATCTTTTTAAGAACTTGACGGGTTAATTAACTGTTGTGTATCACCCTTTCAAATTATGGAGACCCATATCTGTAGAAGCTTAATGACTGTTTATTTCAAAATGATTTTCTGAAAATAGATCATCTTAGGGTTCTATCAAGTCATTAGTATCAGTCTAAATCAAGATAGTTACCGAATCAGCTAGAACCTGTAAGAAGATGCATTTCCATTTACCCTCTATGAGATACCTTTGAAATCGTAGACAATATACAATTAACGATTGTTAAAGACAGACATGTAGTTTCAATTGATATCGAATCACTCTTCACAAATATCTAACCGAAACAGTTTGTTTTATTTACGTATACATAAATGATAATATAAGAAATATTGGAATACCTATATCCTATCTAAACGAATCATTAGTTCGATGCAGATCTCGTGTACAATTTACATTCAACAATACTTTTCATAGACAGAAATAAGACATACCAATGCGATCACCTCTCAGTTCATTACTAGCATATCGTTTTCATGGACAACTTTAAGAATAATCACTTTACAGCAACTATTGGAGGCTTCCACTTACATAAAAGGCATGTAGACTACACTTCTATCATAGTATTCTAAACACCTTCAACAACTGTAATACAGTAAGCGAATATTCACTTGCAGCAGAAGATGGACTTAACTCACACTTCCTTGACGTAATAAAATCCATTGTATATGCAACGAAGAAACACTACAATATCGAAAAATGTAGACGAGTAGTACAGATTATTTTATGAGACACAGTCACATACAACATAAAATTTAGTAGATACGTTAATCGATCAAAATTGCCATGCCTCAATGCAACATTTCAAGATCAATACCAAAGTAGTATAAGTCGTAGTAACATATGTAGACGTAAAACAAAATGATTGGACGTGTAGAATTTGACTACAGAAAGGTATATAAAAATTCAAAATCCTAAGACTTAAGAATAATGCTACTTGTAGTGTCTAACCGTTGGTGAGGACATTGTTAGTTAGAATCTATTAACATGGTTTAGACGAGAAGTCAACGACTTCATTGATTAATGTCATGTTTTTGCTTTAACGGATGCTGATTTTCTTGCGTCCTACTCCTATGCAAATCTAGATCACTTATTGAGGTAGGTGGTCGTGCTTTGACTCATGTAATACATATCCTAACTACCAGAAAGTTATCAATTAATTTGTCATCTAATGCCACCACTTCTTACTCAATGGTCTCAACAAACGCTACCAATCCTTCGTAGACATAGTCAAGTACCAGTAATTTAGGAATATCACTGAGATGGCGGAGTGAGTGGGCTTAGGTCAATCGCGCATTATCAACTAGGCACACTTTACTGGCGTTCGCGACAACCAACCAAAACTTCCCCTCCTTTTTCTTCATGTCATAACAATCACATACACCTAAAGGCCATTTTTCATATTCATATAGTAAAATAGATCAGACAACGGTAGACTATTGCGACAATGATACCAAGATGTTCCTAACGTTATACTACAGTAATAAATAGCAATTATTGAAGAAAACAATTGATAAAGCATAAAAGAATAAAGTGTTTGATTGCATTCAATAGGGAATAAGTGGAAAACTTGTCAACTGTTTATCGAATGTAAAGAAAGCATACCTCACATAATTCGTGGTGTATTGAAAATTGTAACGAATGCTTAGTGAAATACCTTCAGTTAATTCAGTACGTCAAAACTAATCACGTTAGAATCAATATTAAATATTTAGTTAGTTTTGGTGAATTATATCTTGACACATTAGAAACATCTTAATAAGGAATGAGTTATGATGAATAAATCAAAGAAAAACTGAGTTATGGGGATGTTTAGTAATACAATAGGTTATTTGTGCAAAGGATTTCTTATGAGTCAGACTAGTAGTGAATTATCACACGGTGTAGTGTTGTTTGTTCACTTGATTTTTCTAGGCGTCTTTCTAAAGAACTTCTACATCAGGAAATAACACTGAGTTTAGAAAAAGAAAACAGAATCAATCACTTCATTTTATCAGATGCGAACTCTCTTAACTTTGCAGTCTGAATATCCTTCTTCACCTGGAGGCTAGAATAACCACCCATAACATTCCCTTCAGTTTTCATGGGGCTGATACTTTCTAGAAAATTCGAATACGTGTCATCTACCTTTACCATCTAAAGCGTAACTTACCAGCCAGCTCCAACTATCTAACATGAGATACAGAGTCACAGTGACAAGTGTCTCCATCTAATCAACACTAAAGACTAGGCAAGCATCACACTGGTCATTACTTGGTGGTAAATCACTACTTTGGTTCTGTTATATCTCATGCTTGGTTGCTTGACTAGCCGCAGACAACTTTAGCACTCGAAAGCGTTGAACCTTCCTAGTCGTAAATTCATAAAACAGAAGACGAGTAGACACGAAACTATAGCCCGGTAAGATGGAAAATGAGTTATGTACACAATATTTGTATATTTATCGTTTTCCGAAACAACAAAATCAGTATTATAATCCATCCAATCTAAACTAAGAAGTTTCAACTATTAGCCAATCAGAACGCGCCATGTCGAGACTCTGGAAGATTCTGTCGGTCAGTGATTGGTTGAAATGTCTCCGACTCTTTCAAAGGTTTTAGAGGCTTCCCTTCCAGGCGCCGTCTTAACAGCTTCTACACAGAATCAGTAGCTAAACAGTAATGTTAGTTTCAAACTGCGTAACTTGATGTTGTGGGTTCGAATCCGATAACAAACATCAGTTCCACCAATATTACAGAGATACTTTGTTAACTAATGTCATTTAGCATAAAATCAAAATCGAATGGGGTTTCTACCTATCCAATTTCAAACTATTCATTACCATCCATTCATACATTTCCCATGAGATGAAATCTAAGATTATTAATATCTATAAAGTATTATATACTACCCCGGCTGGAGTTGCATTGATCACATATTCACCCTGCGCCCGATCCTCGAACACAGACATATGTACCAACGTCCAACTATAATTGTATTTCCTGACTTGAAAGCAGCGTTCGACTCTGTAGACCGTTAAGTCTTGTGGCAATGCTTGTCATTAAAATGCTTACCTCAAAAGTGCATTGACCTTATAAAGGCCCTCTACTCGGTCATCACTGGTCGAGTCAGAGAATATGGCGAATTGTCACGAGAAATCTCATCTATAAGTGGAGTCTGTCAGGGTTGCCCCTCATCCCCTTTTTTATTTAATTTCATCATAGATGTACTCTAAGAAATCTCACTCACTTCTTTTAACTCCTCAGGAGTTAATCTCCTTCCAGGAAGTTCTCTTGTCGACTTAGAATATGCAGATGATATAGTCATATTTGGTGAAGACGCGCACAGCATTCAGGGTCTCTTGAACACGTTGAGTAACAATGCAGGCATATTTGGGATACGCTTCTCCTCTCCCAAATGCAAAATGTTACTCCAGGACTGGCCTGCTTCTTTTCCCAAATTAGTTATAGGAAGTGAAGTAATTGAATGCGTTGATCGCTTCACTTATCTCGGAAGTCTCATCACCCCTGGTGGGTCGGTGTCTGACGAAATCTCAGCGCGGATTCAGAAAGCCCGATTGGCATTTTCCAATTTACGGCACTTGTGGCGCAGACGAGATATCCGTGTCTCAACGAAAGGCCGGGTGTACTGCGCAGCAGTCCGCGCCATTTTAACATATGGCAGCGAAACGTGGGCCCTGAAAACTCAAGATATGCGTCGTCTCCAGATATTTGACCATAGGAATCTTCGTAACATCGCTCGTATACCATGAAATAACCGGATTAGTAATGGTGAGGTTAGACAAAAGGTTCTTGGGAAACACGGTAAATCAGTCGAAGAGGTCACTAACCTTCATCGACTGAGATGGCTGGGACATGTATTGCGCATGCCCGATCACCGTCTACCCCGTCGCGCGATGTTGGCTAGGGCTGAAGTAGGATGGAAGAAGGTTACGGGCGGCCAAACCAAAACATGACATCAGTCCATGAAGTCCTTGACTACTGGTCTAAGCCATGTAGGTAGATGTAGATTACCTGGTTGGGGTCCGCGTGATGATCGCAATAAATGGCTGGAGACACTAGGCGATATGGCTCAAAATCGGTCACAGTGGCGCAAGTGTATTCACTCTCTAACCTCATCTAAATATTGAATTCTATTGTTATTTTCTGGACATTTTTACTTACTCTTCCCTCTTGTATTCTGTCTATACGTTACATCAATAATCTCGTAGTGCTAGTGTGGTATGACAACTTGAACCTACAGGCGCTTGTGCCCGGTTCTACGTTGCTGCTGCTGCTGATTATTATTATTATTATATATTACAATGGAATTTTATTAAGTGTATTATAACATTAATTATATTTATTTATTTATTTATCATTATTAGATTAGGTTTATGTTTACGTGATATTGAAACACATTTAAATTGTCCAAATGTATGTCGTAGTAAAACAAATAAATTTTGTCAATATAAATTACATACTATTGGTTATTGTAATACATACATAAATAATAATAAATTACTACAACATAATATAAACATTAATTATACAAGTAAACAAAAACAGAATGAATTAAAACAAATTTTAAAAAATTGGTTATTTAATATACCAATTGAAAAACGTTTACCATTCGAATTATTTATTTATTTTATTAATAATATAAAATTATTAAAGAAAATTATTAATATTCAATTAGAAATTACATGGATACCATATTGTCCTTGTGAAGTAAAATATACAGTAAGTTGTTTATATTAGAAAATAATCAATTTATTTATAATGTATAAAACACTACAAATATTTATTGTTATGACATCAAATAAGAAAAAAAAAACCTGTTATGATGGAGAGGTATAATCAATTAATTAGTATGATTGTGTATACAATGATAAACGCTAATAAGTGCCTAGTTGGTCGTCTATCCATGTCTGCCTGATGTCCAGTCAGTCCCAAGCCAGAAATAGAAAGAACATAAATATTGATAAATTAATAAGACAGAATGATATTGTTCCAAGCATTTCATGATGTATACGCAAACCGTACCATGTAGCCAGACAATTAGAGAATTTACATTAATACAAGCCAACGGAGATAGTGATAGTAAATAGGAGTAACGTGTACACAATTAATTAACTGCAGTTCATAATTATGAAATGATATGAATAGTTAATGTACAAAACAGGAGGATAGAATGAATGATTCAATAGAACATTGAATACCATTTATCTTAGATTATGTAGTGGAAGATTAATTTTCAAATCACTGAATTAACATCTAATGGTTTTCATTCTTAACTTTAATCGATTTGTGATATATGAGTAATACTGAAGAGTTCTATGCTACACTGAGACATCTGTTCACTGATTTTAAGGTTTTCAAGAGTTGTGGTTAGATACGGTCAGTTGGTGATGTTAATGACAAAATTCAACAATCTTATTACAACGTAAGTGGTGGCGATTTAATAAGCCTGCTGTATAAATGCTACTTTGGCATTAATCTGACTTCTGAGCTAAAACTCATATACTTCTATGTTTTATTCGACAAATACTTAGCTACTCAAATTATGCCCTATATGTAATCTCGAAATTAGTTAATATAAGTTAATTCGAAGAATCGTAAGTTGGCAAGTCAATCCAATTTGACCGGGTACATAATCATTCTGTGTTCACTCATGGAATAACATACAAACCGTAAAATAAAAAATGTATAATCATTAACTACTCCTTATTATGTTAAATTATATCAGTAGCTACTGAGTTCTCCTGGGTTATCTAAACAGACTATCTATTCCATATCTACATTGATTAAGTAGAATTGACACTAAGAGAACTAACATTTGCAGGTTTACACTAATTAAATCGCTTGTTATCCTGAAATTTCAAACTACTTTTCTAAAATACTTTATTTTTAGTATGATAAAATTTCAGATACATGTTTAGATGTACAAAAAGAAGATAGTTGTAATAGTGGAAGTTATTGTGCTAATGGGGGAACATGTCTGTCAAATCTGGAAATGGATTATCTAAAGACTGGTCCAATTTGTCAGTGTCCACCTGCTTTTAAAGGGAATCAATGTGAACATGAAAGAGATCCATGTGAAGATGAAGCTATATGTTATCCTTTCCCCTGTGTGAGAGATCCACATAACTTAGAATATGGTTTTCGGTAAATATCTCATATTCCTTTTTGTAAATAATTCATTTTATAATAATGTATTAATGCGCTATGTTAATAAGTACATACTGAGACTATTTCATATAACGAAAGAAAAAGTGACCACAATATTAAGCAAAATTATGAGGTTACTGGTTGCCCACCTGAATCTCATGAGACAGTGAAGGTTATTCTGTTACGGTCTGTACAAATTTAATAACGATGCACCTAGAAACGGTATTTTGTTCACTGAATAGTATGATTAAGTTTCTGTTGTCATTTTGAACAATATAAGCATCTGATTTAAACAAAAGTTAACATTTTTATACTATTTCAACAAGCGTTAAACTAGTTACCTCTAATGATTTTATAGATGACTTGCTGTTGTCGTAAGTTTGGCTATCTTCATACGTCTTTATTATCTCGTTGCATGGCCAGTTCATTTGACATTTGATTGTGCGATTCATCGACTTATTTCGTATGGATTAGTAGATTTCATCCATGTTGCTGTGTCTACCGATTATAAACTGAATTTAGCACTTTGCTTTTAAATTGAAAGTTGACTTTTTCATTGATTGTACGTAGAATTTTGCTATCAGAAACTTATTAATACTGTTTCCAAATATTCCAACTACCAATACTTACTATTCTTTGTATGTTGTTTTAAAGTATTGTAGTAGGAAGTGTTTGTTTAGTATTGAATTGTCGATACGAAGCATTTTTTCTCTAAGTCCTAATACATCCGTTCTTGTTAGTCTTTATATCTTATCCCAAAGAATATATCAATCATCACAATAATATTCTAGCCCATATTGTCATGTATCTTAACAACTTTTCACTGTTGTACGTTTAAAGCATCAAAGATTGCTAGTTGTCAGCAGTTATTTGTGGAGATAATATTAAGTATTTGTGAAGATCCCCATAAGATCCCTATTAATATGTTTGCGTTTCTATTGGAAATCATCTAATCAATCTATTTTACACAGGTTAGAAACGGACTGCTGTAATAAACGGCCGAATGTTAACATTAGTAAAAAAAGGTCTGTAGCGGTAAATAATCCCCAAAATAAATAGTTACATAGGTTTCGATATTGATACTGACCATGTTTGTTTTAGCGGACACTACTAGTTGAAGGCGCTCGGTCACGCATCACCACCAGATCACGTCACGCCGTACCGTAACAAGTAACTCTCTCTAGTTTGCCAGCCTAGACGTTACTATCCCATTGCCGCTCCATTCACGATCAAATATAAATTCTCTTCCATCCTTCATTGCCTTCTGATTTCTTCTCATTCGTAAGTGGGTTCAATCGTAAGAAGTTGCTCTGGTAATAATCCAAACGTAACTTGGTCATATACAGGGTGCAACTTCAGGTCCAATTAACTGGTTGAATGGTTAGCTTTGTCAAGTACAAGTATGTATTTAAAGTTATGATATGCCGGGCACCTAATGAAGATTGGCTATCTTCGGGAACTGTGATTTAGAACATTATTTCATTTATTATAACTGTGGACAGTGTTAACATTTTATTTCTATGACCGTTACGTTCCCCTTGCCCGGTTCTCTCATTTAGTGTATTGATTCTTTATGTATTGTTTATTATTACGGACTACGTCTACTTATTTGTGTACAAGTTCTCCCCATTCACCACCACTATTTCTTTTGTTCTGTATCAATGTTAGATTTCCGATTGGCTTACTGTGTGGTCTGGTTTTATGTATATATAAATGCATGATTGAAATATAATACGACCTTGGACCTTGGTCTAGTTCTCAGTTCTCCGGCCCTTAGTTCTTGGTTCTCAGTTCTGGTTGTCCTATCATCGGCCTAGGGGGTGAATGGGCTTAGGTCAATCGTGCATTTCTCAACTAGGCACATATCGTATTGGTATTCGCGTCCACCAACCAACCATCATCATCCACCTCCTCCTCCTTTTCATCACGTCATAACAAGTTACTAGTTGTGGAGGCCTATTCAGTCTTGAAAGTTAAAATAATGCATGTCATTGAAATTACATAATTTGGTATACAGAATTTAAAAAAAAGATAATATACTCTCCAGTGTATCTAACTATTCATAATTAAGTAATAAAGTTATATTTTGATGATATGTTACTGTATTGTCTATTTTTATTCGGAATACATTAGTTGTCACTGTCCTCCAACACATCAGTATGAAATTAAAGGTAAACCTAAATGTGTACCTAAACCAGTTTGTGGTGAATTTAATGCAATAAATGAGTTTAGAGTAACAAGGCATCCATGTCAAAATCGTGGTCAGTGTGTCCAAGATGCTAATGATTCAATGTTGTATAAGTGTATTTGTAATCATGGTTTTAAAGGTGATCATTGTGAGATTGAACCTTTACCAGCTATATGGAGTGAATGGTCGCCATGGTCTGATTGTATATGGCCTGATGTAAATGAAATATGCAACAGAAAGGCATATCGTCAACAAACACGTATTTGCATAACTAATGCAATCGGTCAAAAGTGTATAGGAAAGACAAGAAGGATAACATATACTGGATGTGATTTGACTATAGTAAGTTTATATTTTGATATTATACTTAGAATATTTAATAATTAGTTCAACTTTCTGTTTACGGTTGGTTTCGATTCACTCAAAATCTTACATTCGTAAAGTGTATGAAATTGTGTCAATTGTTCTAGCACAATGCAAATACTTCTTTATGATTCGATTCTTATAGTATTTATCTAATGGTTGACAACATCTAGTCAACCAATAAATATTAATAGCCTTATGAATAGATTCGCACCTTTTTCCAACATACTAAGCTTAACATCAACAGCACTTACAATATGATTCTTATTATATGAGTAACGATTTTGAGACATAATCGAATATTCCCAACTATGGTATCTCTTCTGCCTTTATAGGCTGAATTTTACAGCCATACACCGATATAAGATGAAACTACTTTGTAGTACCCTCATCTATCAAGCGGCAGGAATAAGTAGGTCTCGCATGAACTGCAGGTGTTGTAAGTTATCGAAGCTGTCGTATCCGTGCCTAAATGTTGATAGTGAATGACACACGGGCACTGATGTTAACTCTAAGACTAGTGATATGGTCAATTTACCGGATCCCCACTGAGAAGACCCAACTTCTTACTAATTAGAATTTAAGTAAAGTTTTTTTTAAGTTTTCTGCAATTTCTTAGCCCTCTCTATATAAGATTCCAAAGTATACTATAAGTTATATATCTTACATGACTAATATTTAAAGACTTTATTTCCCCATACAGTTAGAGACAGACAAGAAATGACGAACAAAATGACTCCTTATCATTTGTAAGGTTTTACAATTTTTCCGTTGATACTAAGGATTGCGTTTGATTAGGCCCTGTAACCAATTGTACACCTCGAAATGACTGTTTTAATATAGCCACTTAGTCACAAGTCGGACTGTGGCTAGCAGTGACAGCCAAAATGGGTTTTTCGTCCTCTCTGATATAAGTCTGTTGGAAATACCTGCATCTCAGTCTTGAAGTTCATAATGATCGGAACCCAGTATTTAACGCTTCAAATGTCAAAGCAATCCGTTCAAGATGTGCATATACACCAAGAGACTGTTTAGCTATAGTGCTTATTATCAACAACAGGAAAATACAGGATCTTACGAGTGAAAAGAAAGCTTTTGGTTTACTATATACATGCATTTCTAACAATCTTTTTCTAAGAACTTCATAACCGTTGAACAAGTTAGTGCCTATATTAGCTCAGTAACTTAGTTGACAACCGATTGATGTTTGGAATGATAAAAACCGAATTCTTATCTTAATATGAGCATCCATATTAATACACAGAAACATCCAGCCAACGAAACCCAGAGCGGAACAAATGAAATTTTTAGTCTCTACTGACAGCTAATAGCTTAGTGTTTTTAAAAATCATCCTTCATAGTGTTTAGAATTTGTCTTGAACAATAAACTTGTTATATATAAGTTAGCACTACAGAAAGCTGAACGGTCATGAATTTCGCTGACCTAGCCAGTAATCGACACTACTACTACTACTACTACTACTACTACTACTACTACTACTACTACTACTACTACTACTACTACTACTACTACTACTATTACTACTACTACTACTACTAAATAAACAGTAACACATTAAATTCTATTATTAACTATACGTTTTTCCACATTTATTGTCAAGCTATCTTCGAAACTATATACTTATCCATCAAAAATAAAAAAGGATCTTATATACGCAGCAAAATTATGTGATTCATATAATCAAGAATATATTACACTATTGAGTGAGTATGAGTTAGATGAATCATTAATAACTGCTGAAGGATTGGATGATTCGGACAAAATCGACTTACACAAAACTGAATCAACAACACTTAATCAATTACAATATGTAAACTACCCCATGAAACAAGACTACATATTCATTACAGGATGGATATATGTGATTATATTACACTTAGGAACAATACTACTATGGATTCATTATATACATCGTTGGAGAACAGAAGAAAGAGATTAGTTAATAAATAACATTCATTATGACGCTTCCTTAACACCTTTTTAATTAGTACTTTTATGGATTTAAGGAGATAGGTATTTACTTTGTAACAAATTTTTATCTATTCTGAAGTAGTGTTCCATGCAGATAACTAAATAAATAAAATTCAATTAGTAGTAATCCGTTAATTAGTTTGATATTTTGCAATCTGAAGAAGTAAACAAGTATAGCTACACAAATTTTGGATCTGTTCGAGTAGATTACTAAAATTACTCCCTTTAATGTCATAAGGAGTGATTTTCGTAGTACCGAAGTAGGATATATACAAAATTCAGGCCAAGTAATTAATTTCAAAAACTAGTGTCGTATTTCGATCCAACAATTTTGTTCTTAACATTGCTTATACTGAGGTAGATAACAGGTTAAAATGAACCATATATGACGTATACACAATAACCTATGAAAACATTATAACCCACCTGATTTTGAAATAGTTTCTCCAGTGCGGATATATGTGCCTAGATATTTTTGCTTGAGCTGGCGATACGAAGTAGATGAGACTCGATTTGAAATTAATGAATAAATTATCAAGTCCTTTAAATATCATTAAGAAATCACTATTGCGTAACCACACAAATAATAACATAGTTACCAATTTATGAATTAGAGATGTTTTAACGAAGCCAATAGTTACGTGCATATTTAGACGCATACAGAATGAATAAATGTTTATGAAAAATGCTACTGCTTGGTACAAGATGGAATTATAAAACATTCCATTTAAAAAGAACTAGCATTGTTAAGAACTGTAGAACGCAGGACTATTTATGTAGAGAAATATGAAGTAAACTTGGCTACAAATCATGTCTTCTCGAAAATTTAACGATATGCAAATAGTCTTTTAGACATCTCTAAATTGTTCCCAGTTAGAATTTACGGTTATTACAAAAGGTAAAATAGTACTTGGATTTGATTTTGCGTGTTGTAAAATGTTTGCCTAGTAAAAATTCAGGTTTCGATGTAATCACTACCACAATTTTTAGTCCATATCGTCAAATATTATTTTCTTTTAGAATCTAAACCTTTTTGAAAATATACGAATATGTTGCAATAACTGCTTTCTAACTGACGAATTTCAAGTTTTCTAGCTCAGGTTACACTGGGTATATACATAACTCGTCGCAAATACTTGAAAAATAGCTCAATCCAATCTTATCCACATAAAAAACAACCAAAACAGGATTTGATCAAAGATGGATTGAATTGTTTATTTAAATTGTGGTGCCAAACTCAAATGGGTTTTGCTATGAGCCAATTATGAGAACATTTTAAGTCCGATTGTTTAAGAGAAGTAAAGCATGCGACAATGTAATAAGAAAGTATCATATCGTAAGACAAAATGCACTATTGTACAAAAAATAGTAAGTAAACATTACTTGGATTAATTAGATTCAACAATCATATAGTACACTTAGACAACATCAATTTGATGCAGAAACTAAACTCAACATTTACGTTATTCTTAAATGTCAAGCATTTAAAATCTACATTTAAAATTACAGTTGATCAAGTACAGAATTCTATGATGATGCAACGATTACACACGATCGAGATCATCCATAAAAGGAAGAAATGGTAGTATATATGTGTTTAAACACAATACTAAGCATAAAAAAATACATACACCAAACAAATACAAATATTATAGAGAAATAAAAGAGGGACGACAACGGCAATCGGAAAAAGGTAAAACTAAATAGATGAACAAGAAAGGCATAAAATAGTTAACCTAAACTGTAACCAAGGAATTCTTTACACCACTTTTATCGTTACTAGCTTCTATTTTGAGTTATTTCTAGGACCGAAACAGTCAAGATGGACTGGAAAACGCTAGCCCAACACAAATATTTGAATGTTACGACGATATACTATAAATTGACAACTCCTGCTTTTCCTAACACCTCATAGTTGGCAAATAATATATGATGTGGAAGGCGCTGGGATGAGATTATCGAAATCAGTGTTTCAAGATTATGATACCAAATGAGTTGACGTCATTGTATACGAACACCTATTTCTGAACCTCAGCACTACCAATATGGTTCCGTTACTGGATATGAGCACTCCCTCGGAAACGACGATGATCGAACAACCTCAGTTAGTCAGATATTAACAACGAAGAACTTAGTATGTATGCCCACATGTTTAAACTGCCACACCACATCAGCACACAACAGAACACAAAAAGGAAGAATAAAGGTGTGTATGAAAGAATAATACGATTTAAAATCCAGATGAAGATAAAGAGTGAATACACTAGCGCCACTGTGACCGATTCTCAGCCATGCACCCAGTGTCTCCAAACATTCGCTTCGATTATCACTCAGACCCCGATCAAGTAGTCTGCATATACCAACATAGCTCAGATCACCAGTCAAAGATTTTATTGACTGGTGTCATGTCTTAGTTTTGTTGCCCCTGCCTTTCTCCCATTCTACTCTTATCTCAGCCAACACCATGCGGCGAGGTAGGCTGTGGTCGGGCATACGTGACACATGTCCCGTCTTAGTCGACTAAGGTTTATGGCCTCTTCGGTTTATTTATCACGTTCTCCTAGAACTGAGTCTAGTATCAACACTACTTATCTTGTCATTCCACAACATACGAGCGATGTTACTGTTTCCTTGGTCAGACCTCCAGCCTATGCATATCTTCCATTTTCATTACTCGTGTTTCGCACCCATAAGTTAAACAAACGTGGACTCATGCGTAGTACACTGAGCCTTTTGTTACGAGACGGATATCTAGTCTACGCCACAAATGACGTAAGTTGGCAGAAACCAAAAAAGCTTTCTGAATCCGGGTCGAGATTTCGTCAGACATCCGGCCCGGATGATGAGACTTTCGAGATAAGTAAAGTAGTCGACGCACTCAACAACTTTATTCTACGTGATTTATGTGGACGATGATGCAGTCCAGTCCTGGATTAACATTTTACACTTAAATAGAGAGAAACGCATCCTAAATATGCTTTTATTGTCACTCAAGGTATCCAAGAAATTCCGTATACTGTCAGTATCTTC
This sequence comes from Schistosoma mekongi, assembly GCA_034768735.1. Lineage (NCBI taxonomy): Eukaryota > Metazoa > Platyhelminthes > Trematoda > Strigeidida > Schistosomatidae > Schistosoma > Schistosoma mekongi. The sequence continues at coordinate 40,631,101 of CM068309.1, forward strand.
ACCGAGTAGGACTGTATCTTTAGCGTATATTAAGTCGACAAGTGAGCTACGTAGAAGGAGATCATCTACTGAAAAGTTATCCGGAGAAAGTGTGACTTCTAGGGGCAATCTTGATGAATACCTAACTTGAGGCTGACAGTTCTCGTGACAGCTCGCTATAAGCTCTAACTCGACCGGTCGTACTCGAGTAGAGAGCCTTAATGAGGTTCATGTACCTTTATGGTACGAAACTTAATGATACACTGATGCGTTGCAATCTCCTCAAATAAGTTGAAAACATTTTCTGATTTGCTACAAAAGGGAATAGTTGAATAGACATTCAAAAAATGTAATAAAATGCAAAATTTTACTGGTAATAGCTACATTTCGTACAAAAATACTGAGTGTGGTCCATCAATAATTGATTTGCATGCTTCGATATTAGGCAATGGATATCTGGCTGTAATAACAACAGAACCATTTCGTAATTCTTTGATTATTTTTTGTTCGATAGATTCCATCTACAAATTTTAAAAATTGTAGACAGATAATTATTTTGTTTAGAAGTGAACAGTATTATGAATAAGACAGAGTGAATTATCAGCGCATTTTAACTTACACCAGTGATTCTCTATAACCAACATAAAATATTTACTTCCGTAATGAGCTATATATGCGATGAAAGTCAGCCATTAGGTGGTGCCTAATATGCGCAGAAGACAATTGTTCACTAACACCAAAACACTTGATGGGGATACTTGTTTAGAAATGAAATGACAGTTAGAATGATTGCCGAGAGGGAGATGAGTTCGTCACACATGGAATTTTAGATAATACTAGATGTACCGAACTATCCAAGTTACTGACTGTTTAGTCACGAGAATGAACAGTTAACCAGTAATTATCTTTTTATTTTAATTATTAGGTAATGTGGTTGGTCCTCTGGAAGAAGTGAATACTTTCACATATCTGGGGAGCATCACCGATCAACAAGGAGGGTCCGATGCAGATGTAAAGACAAGGATTGGCAAGGCAAGGGCAGCATTCCTACAGTTGAAAAACATCTGGAACTCAAAACAACTGTCAACTAACCTCAAATTCAGACTCTTCAATTCGAACGTGAAGACAGTCCTGCTGTATGGAGCTGAAACTTGGAGAATTACTGCAAACATCCTCAGACGGATACAAGTATTTATAAACAACTGCCTACGAAAGATACTGAATGTCCGTTGGCCGGAAACCATCAGCAACAACTTACTATGGGAGAGGACAAAGCAACTTCCAGCCGAAGAGGAAATTAGGAAAAGACGATGGAAATGGATAGGACATACATTACGGAAACCATCAGACTGCATCACGAGACTAGCATAAATATGGAATCCTGCTGGGAAACGGAAAAGAGGAAGGCCAAAGAACACGCTGCGGCGAGAATTGGAAGCAGACATTAAAACGATGAGCAGCAACTGGAAACAATTGGAAAGGGTTGCTCAGGACAGAGTTAAATGGAGAACACTGGTGAGCGGCCTATGCTCCTCAGCGAGGAGTAACGGGCATAAGTAGGTAAGTAAGTAATGTGGTTGGTTATTGAGGTCAGTACCCTAACCGTTGAAAGGCTAAAACGTGGATTCGTTCTTCTTTCTGGAACAATTTATCTAACTATACTTACTAGCGATTAAACTACAAATAGTTCTGCTACTCTGATATTCATTCATTGATTTGTATGCTAACCTAAGCCGATACACAAATGTTCCAGGTTTTACATTTCTTACAATTGACTGAATTTAGTGTTCGTCTACTTATATTCAAATAATATTTTTCTTTAATTCAACAATTACTTTTATACTAGTTAGTACTTAGTCAAAGGTACTTCAAGCAGCTTATTACCAATGATGATTTAATATAAATAAAACGACAATATTATGTTTTAAATTTACTCACCATTGAGTCGACGCCAAATAATAAAACTGTATCATATACAGATAAATTAGTTTTCCACATATTTTCACAGGTGAACGTTACTTTGGGTGTAGTTATCAATTTACTGACACAAAAGAACTTGATACGTGAATACCAAACGAGTGGACGATTTAACTCTACACCATGAGCAGAAGTAATTTTCAATGTTGGTCGACTTATTAAATCAGTCAGCTACGATTTTGGGAAAAAAAACTTCAGTAAACGTACAAATAGTGTAGGTCACCAGATTAATTAAAAAAACAGGAGGAATCGACTAGTCCATTCCAGCCGAGAAGTTTGTGCTAGTAGCTCACAACGAACTTTAACGTTACCCTAGTTAATCGGCAAAACACACCCAAGTCAGAGTTCTCAGTCTAGTAGTTTAACTAAACCATTTTTAAAAGAGTTTTTAATCTACAAAGACTTGTCCGACACTACGTCTACTTCTATGATTGTCTAACATAGGATAAGTTTCTGTCGATATATAGATATAAGGATGAATCTCGAGATATTTTTTAAAAAATGTATGTGGTATCTAAGCGTACATATATACATGCGAATAAACATGGTTAAAGATAGACGTAATCGTGACTCATATTTAAGTATATTGATCACATTACGAGTTGCATAACGACATGAGACTTCTGTGTCAGAGATTTGTGAGCTATTACTTTTGGTTCATAAAGATAAAAATCTTACCCAAACTTGTGAAACATCGAATTATGATTAGGTAAGGGATTTTAATTGCAAAGTATATGCAAGGAAGGAACAACAATTAGGTGGGATGATCTATACAACCAGGTAGTAGCCCTTCGTTGTCTACCAGGTTTCTCGAGCATGTTTATAGGAACCTATATCTTAAAAGAAGTAAGTGCGATCTCTAAACACCTTTTTAGGTAGTGAGCATAATGTGAATGTTCTAGAAGCATTCAAAATTGTCAACGAACAAGCAACAACAATATTACTACGTTTTACAGAGGCTTCCGCTATCCGACATTTTAAGTCTGACCGCCGTGTACAGTAAGATATCGATATAAGCCCATCATTACGATGGTAAATGTAACAATTATCTCTCAAGTTCAGACGTTCACAAACAAAAGTGACCTCTGTCCAACACCCATCTAATATATTAATTATAATTATGTAACCATCTTTTGATTGTTTTTACTTTTCTTTTTCAATTTTCAATGACCACGTTATGCCTCTCTGTTTTTTGCTATCGATTCACAGTATATAAATACATGTAGAAAAACTAACTACAGTTATCTTGTATCTTTATTTTAATTTTCATGACTCCTATTTCCAATCAGAACATACGAATGTTCTCTCAACCTCAAAAGATATAGTATGTCAAATATTTAATTCTATACAACTCCTTGCAATTTTAGGCTGTTTGCAATTGGTAAGGAGACTCGGGATAGAATAAAATGTTTCAAACCAAATTATTCACTTGACAAAACAAACCACATGAAAACTAGTAGCATATCACTTTAAATAAGACGTTAAAAACACATACTAACCACGCGTCCATCACCACTTCCTAGATCAATGACAGACCCTAAAGACTTATCACACTTTCGACTCTGTGCATATTCCAGAAGTTTGTATGTATTATCTAACTGACTAGATGTAGCAGGTAGGAATGGCAGACAAAATCTACGAAATGCAGGAGAGACGAATGACCAAAAAATATAATGTGAAGTAACAGCCATAACACCGAAACTAATTAATATACCATTCCGAAAGAGTAGGTAGTTATTTGAAGTTGAGTGGATGTTGGAATGCGCAATCGTCGACTCCAATGGAGCGTCTGAATTCATTTATGTTTCTGAAACAGTAGCTCCATTAATTATTAGACGCTTAACTACAATAATTAATACAAAACATGAACTCTAAAGGGCAAAGAAATCAGGCTGGTTTCAGATGTCATAGTGGTTGAAGTCCGACCAATCACAGGTGAGGTCCAAGGTTGATTTTAAGGTCATTTTGTACAGTAGCGCGGCAGTCGTGAGTATTGTCGTCATTTTAAGCCGGTTGATTTGTGATATTAATCCTGAAAGAACCGTGGGGTGCTTGACTTATTTGAAGAATGTGGAATTATTGCACATGACACCTGTTCGTGGTTGTGGCAATAAAATAGCTTTCAAAAATGCCGAAAGTTGGAAGAGGGTGCAATATTTCGTTTCAAGATTTGTTGTAAGAAAAAATCTAAAATAACGGCTTAATTTACTTGCTAAATTAAGCTAACACTTTATAAATTGGTCTTCCTGATGATGCATTGGATTATAAGGGTGGATTATGGATTATGGTTAGGATTAGTCTACATTTAGTGTTGGGAGTACACCAAGGATCAATGTTGGGGCTAGGAGAGCATTAGGAGTTGTTTAAGACTAGGCTTGTTGTACAGGTGGTCACCGTGATGCGGCCATTGCGATTTCTGTCTCTGTTGGTATTGACAGTTGATTAGTTCCTTAAAAGCACAATATATGTCACATTAAAGTCAGTAATTTTTCGTTTCCTTAGTAGGATAGGTGGATTGTTTTCAGGGTCATTTTCCTGTTTTTTCTTCAGCACTGTAAGGCATATTTTCCGCATAGGCAACATAACAAGGTTAAACAGTGCCAAAAGCGAATGTGCACATATGTATGTATGTATGTATGTATGTATGTATGTATGTATGTATGTATGTATGTACAACACAGAACATTGCATATGCGTGCATCAGTCCAAGTTGCCACACCTTAGCATCACACCAAACAAGTAGAAGTAGTACTCATTTCAATTTTAATAATAATAAAAAATTGGCTGTCTAGAATGTTGTCCAGTGAGAAACTAGTTCGTAGAAAGAAAGGTGTGAAGCAATTTTAAGCTTACGATCTAACGGAGGATAAAGAGTGGGTGGATCTACATCAATGTGACCGGTTGTTATTAGTGTCACTCAATCTCCAACCGCTGGTTAAGTCAATCGAGTGGGTGTAAACCAGGCAGCCTGCATCTTCCAACACGACTCACATTGACAGTTAGTGACTTCATGGACTACATGATGTAGAGAATACAAGAATACTTGCAGGAAGACGTTATAAGAAATGCAAGTATTTGTATTTGCATACCACATACATTTTAAATATCATAACAGCTAAGCAACGTCATAATTCTTGAAATTGGGTATCAGACTTGTGTTTTGGAGAAAAGAACGCATAGGCTTGATTAGTTCTTTTTCCAGTAAGTCTGATCTCTATATCAACGAGTCCATAAAAGGCACACTTATAATTTTCCCGTTATTGGTTCAAGCGTGTAATTAGCCGAAATGAAATACCGTGTATCTACAGGATCCAGGTTTTTCATAGCCTCGAAAATCGTACGCCTTGCCCTACAATCTATCCTCATCTAATAGGGAAGAATCAGGATAATAGGACTGTAACCATTACCTCAACCTCCAATAAGCCGGAGCAGACATGTCTAACTTCGCAAAATACATGTGATATAGTGAGTCACGTAGCCTTCATATTGACTGAGTAGAGGTCTTTCGTACTCGCCAAGTTGGATTTGGGTCGCCTATTTAGGAGACTGATGTCCTATATAATTTCTTAGTTTGGACCACGCCGGGGTCACGTAAAATGTGCAGAAAATTCTGAAATAATCTTGAACCTAGACTTATTGGTCTCCTTCTCCCTCATGGGCTTAGTGTTTTCGGCACATTTTTCTGGTCGACATCTATAGTGAATAACTCATCCTACAACATTACTCCCCGATTCTCTGTATCAACCGTCTTCATGCTCCATTTTTCACAGAATACTGCGAGCCTTGGTCTTATAAACAGTTAGTACAGCATGATCCTTCCTCGCCTCTTCATACTATATCACAATGGGAATTAGAATAAATAGATCAAGAGTGTATTGAGACGAAATAACCAGGTACTTAGTTTAAGAAGACAAAAGTTTTTTAAGACAAACCTTAGAGCGATACCCAAACAGCTGCTGCAAATGTGGAAATAATTTTCAAACCTAACTAAAGCAGTTACGAAAAACTAACGGATTTCAGGGAAATAAACTGACAGAAAAAACATTTTTTACAGACGATTAGACTGAACTCTAACTACCCTTTAGCCTCTTTCCCAACTAAAGCAAAAATTGGCAAGTAGGTCGTGTGATATATCAACAAGTCTGGGAGTAAGGCGTGACCCAACCTAACTGGTTACGACTAGTGATTGCCTCAGTCCGCAAGAAAGAACAGAAATGATCTTGAGATAACTAGAGATTAATCAGTTTGACTTACAAGTATATTGAAAAGTTTTGAGGTAGTGATTACCAGTAAAATGACGCACTTTAGAAGTACATTAAGCTTACTATGACTCGTTCCGAAAACTACCAGCAGAGTCAGAGGTAACAGTAAATTATCATCAGAACTGTCACTATCAGAATGTGTTAATTAGCGACACCCTTATAACACTTTGTCTGACTCATTATAGATGTCGTTCTAGAAATTGTACATTCATTCAGCTTTTCAGGAATTACCTTCCTGACATGGTGATTCATCTATCGATTTAGAACTTGCGTTGCATGTAGCTTATGCGATGTATTCGTCTGCTAACCACTGACCAACGCTTCACTCTGCATTATTCAAAGAATACGGAATATAGGCTACGATAATAATAGACATGGCAAAACTGTAGATCGCTGACTATAGGTATCATTGAATCTAACCTTGTGTACCCTAGAGGATAAAGTAGACAGTTCTGTAGTCGGGCACGCAGTACTAGACAAAGACTCAAAACCGACTGAGAGGTTGTCAATCTTTGCCAGGTGAAGTAGCTGACATATTTATTGCACATGCTTAACAACCGCCTACGTAGATGCACGAGTTCTATATGCGACAGTGAGTCAACAAAAGTATAGCAGCAAAGCAAATGGACTTAATGCTGCATCTCAGTTATCTACTCAATCTTTACGCTGTTTGCTTAGTTGTGAGGTGAGTCTGATCTCGGTAATTACCAACCATGATAAAGCTAGCTGCCACTACTAATATCCAGGTTCTAGGTTGTCGATAAAGCTCTGGCTGTGATCAAGGGGAGACAAACGTATTTGGGAGAAAAATCAACTTGAAGCTTATTGTTCTGGCGTAATAACCACATGAACTAGTCGAAGTTGTCGAGGAGCAGCGAACTAGACGTCGCAGCTGCCCGACTCCTGTCGCTGGTCTAGGAGGAGTGATACTTTAGTGACAAAGAGCTATTAGTATATGGGACTTGATCGTATGTAGTTTGTGGTCAGTAATTTTTCAGCTTTTTAAAATTTGGCGTGGACAGTTACAATCAACCTAACTCACTGAGTAACATCAAAAGTGAGGTGGTCCTATATGGTGTATGGAGTCTGAGTTCGGCTGGATAACAAACAATTAGTGCCAATTTTCTGATGGTAGATTAAACAGTGAATGGTTAGCAACATGAGCATAAGTTGTGGCCTACTCATGTGAATCATTTCCAGAGTTGGAGCTAGTGATGGAGTGTCAACTTCGGCTTGTAGGATGTTCACCCAACTGTGTTACCTGGTAATTCTCGCAACTGCTCGCGTAGGCGAACCGCTAATTAACACAGAATACGGTTGAGCCGTTAACTAATGTGGAAGTCGCTAATGTCTGTGAACAATGGACATGAAAAATCAACAGTTTGTGTATCGTAAACAAAACATATCTTCATTTATCGACGAGGCTGCGTTTTAATTTGAGCAGATTTATCGGTTATTATTTTGTGGATTGTAATAATGCTATATAATGAGGTTAAAAAATCACTATAGATAAGCACATACGATATTAATTAGTCATAAGCTAGTAGCAGACTAAAAGTCTCCACATGGATAAAATTGTTAATGGATGAGTCTACTTACATTTCATACTGACGGTATCTCTTTACTTTAGAACAGTTTTTTTATAGAGTAATGCCCATAGTAAAAATATATAAGTTTGATGGTATAATAAAGTAGCATTAGACATCAGTTCACATAAATACTGCTTGGAAATAAAGTCCAGTATCGTTAGTGTAAAATTCCACAAATCTCGTTCACAGTTACAAAATAGAGCATTATGTAATAGAAACAAACATATGTCATGCGAAATCTAATCGTCAGCTAGTGTACGCACTGGAGGCAAATGTATTTAACCATAAAGTTTAAAAAATTATACTGTATATGTGAGCAAAATTTTAAAAACAAAGTTTTCTTTTATGAGGCTGTGAATGTTGGTTTAGTAATGGGCTTTTATTATCACACATTTAGCACTATAATAAAGAAGACGTAGAATAAAAACAAGGCGTGCATCACAGATAAACCACACGTGTAAATACTAGTTGGGTATTTTATGGATGCGTATGTATTCTGATTACAAAGAGGCATGTCTTATATGCAGTACGCGGCCACATATCACATATCATCACAACTCAGTGAAATTCATAATGATGATCTTCTCACCTAGACGATACTGTAGATTTGGAGATTTAGATGAATGTTAGGTCCCCACGACAATTCGAACTAAAAACAAGATCGCCAGAGAAAATAAACTAGAAGGGATACAAAGCTGCGAAAAATACATGGTTTAAACTCCTTTAAGTTTCTGACGTACCTACATTTTCACAATGCTTGATTTGGGGAAGCTTTGTAGTTGTAAATTAAATTGGCAGTGCAAATAAAGAACTATAAATAAAAATATTGTGAGTGTGGTGGAGAGGCAGGAAAATGGACAAAGGCTAACTATTACAGAAAAGTCACCTAACCATCAGAAAAGACTTCTATTTTCCCGTATTAAATTAGGATTGAGACAAATTCTTCAATTATCCATTGAATGTGTCATTGAGACCAAAACGTCGACGACTGCTTCCTAAACGAAAGTAACAGGGAACTACAAGTTTAAAAAACTAGGTTACTAATTCGTTCTAAATGTATTTGCTTAATGTGGTGTAAAGAATCAAAGAGAGGACATTGCAACAGGATTCCTAACAGGTTTATTACTATCCTACATAGACTACTTGAAAATTAAATCCTACCTGGAACATCAATTAACGGCAACAAATGAAAGCCGCATGAATCACTTCCAACAAATGAGCTACTACATGGATTCATGGAGTGTAAGACACATTTCGGTAACGCGTCAACTGGAGTCCATACAAGTGACACTGAGTCAATATGGAGTCCAGTACTCTGTTGTTTAGGCCTGTACTATAGAAGGCTATTATGAAGACACAAAGGCGAGTACCTATATAAAGTGCATTATAAATATAAGTTTAAAGCATCCAAAAGTAGTGCAATTACGTCTTTTTATGATATTTAAACAATATACCCTGTATACTGTTTCAATATCAACCACGGATAATCTGTCAGAAATAACGGGTATTTTGTTCTATTATGAATTATGGCCAAGCTTTAACATTACTGCTTGTATATTTTTTAAACAGTCGCATATTTCGCCTTCTACTAAACGTTTTCTAATAGGGGCGCATTGTAACTGGTCTTTATTCAAAATTATTTAATTAACTACTCAAATCCACAGAAAAACCGCTAATTCTCGTTTACAGAGTCGTGATTGTCTCGTTCTAGTAATATCTTTAGGGTCATTTTACAGGCACCTAAGTTCGCTTGTATGAGTTACGTCGCAAGACAGTCCTACGAAGTAGGACGTATCTAGGAAAATGTAGAGAGGAAATGTCAGGAACTGTGTTATGGCCATGCCGTACGAAATGCTGTGTCCGCTATGAATGTTAGTTGTCTGCGTGAAGAGTCTCAATGCTTCACTCAACACCAAGTGACTAATACATACAATGAAATATTGTTAAGATCTAATAAATTTATTTATTTATTTATTTTAATCACATACTACTCGTTTACAATAAACGTTGTGAAGAAACCATTTTTGGCTTCATCAATTGAGTATAAACCGTCTGTAGAAACTTACCAACCCATTGAAAGCTCGCAACTGCTTGATGGTGGTTGGTTCCGGGTACTCCAGAATAACCGCCACCTTGTGTTTTTGAGGTTGAATGCCATTAGCGTCAATAGTATGCCCCAGGAAGTCCAATGAGGTTGTTCCGATTTGGCATTTCTGAATGTTTATGGTTACTCCATATTGTTGCAGTCTACTAAAGACTGTGTCCAAATGTTTCATATATGTTACCTCGTCTGGGCTTGCTATCAAGCAGTCGTCGACGTATGCATGGACATAGTCAAGCCCGCAGAACACGTCATCAATAAAACGTTGGAATGTTTGTGCTGCGTTCCTCAAACCAAAAGGCATTCGGAGGAATTCGTAAAGGCCAAATGGAGTTACGATAGCGGTTTTCGGGATATCATTTTCAGACATCGGTATTTGGTTGTACGCCTTTACCAAGTCGAGTTTTGAAAATATTGTCATTCCCTTCAGAGTGGCCGTTAAATCGTGGATGTGCGGTAAAGAGTAACGATCGGGCGTAGTTTTGGCGTTAAGATGTCGGTAATCACCGATGGGACGCCAGTCATTGCTATCTTTCTTCGGGACCATATGTAATGGAGATGACCATGGACTACTGGAAGGCCGAATTATCCCCAACTCAATCATATGATCGAATTCGTTTTTCGCAATCCTCAGTTTTTCAGGCGCGAGTTGGCGTGCTTTGGAGAATACAGGTTGACCTGTAGTCGTGATGTGATGTGTAACGTTGCTGGTTACACATGATAATTTCGATGACGCCTTATTCAGATCTGGATACTTGTCAAGTATCGGCTGAAAATAAGGGTTAATTAAATGTTTAAAACGAAGAGGACATAAGCTACAACCTGTAGCCACGGGTCCACGAACGTATAGATTTGTGTTACTATCCACTAGTCTCTTTTTACTAGGGTCCGCAAGCAAGTTGTGGTGGCTCTGTAAATCCATGCCTATGATAGATATTTTCACATCAGCGATGGTGAAAATCCAGTGTATGGGTTTTCGTAAACCCACGTTTAAGTAGACATATCGCTTACAATACGTAGCTATGTGTTTTCCATCGGCTGCCTGTGGAACGAATGCAGCTTCATGTTGGTGATCAGATGAAGCTGCAGGGAGGACGCTGACGTCTGCGCCAGTGTTGACGAGGTAGCGAACCTTCGTTATCACATCAGTGATAAATAACAGGTGGCTGTTTCCACCGGCTACGGTTGCCGCTAACGTGTGCCGGCGGAATAGTTTCCCGATGCGTCGACCATGGGTTTATGTCTAGGGAAACAACAGGGGTCTCTACACTTCTTGGAATTTTTTCCATAGGTGTTGTGGTACCAACATCAATGTGAAGTTTCGTTTCGTCGAGGTCGAGATGACGTCCTTCTTCGTGACGTACTTCGTCGACGAGAATCGTTCGGTCGGTGTCTTTCCTTCAAGTCAAGAAAACGAGAAAGAGCATTACACAATTTCGTTACGCCGTTTTCGGTGGCCTGAGGTTTTTCGGTAATGGAATAAACCTGATTGTCGCGAGTTCTGGTGATCTCCAGAATTCGATCAGCAGATGAGGCTAGTTCATCTACTGGGTTGTTATTAAACGTTACCAGAACTGCTTGCACTTGTTGTAGCAGTTTTGATAAGAAGAGTTAACGAAAAAGACCTTCGTCAAAGGTGCGTTGACCAATTACCTCTCACATGCGCGACAACATTTCCGTCGCTAAACCACTACCTAGCTCGATGGTGTGGAACAACTCATCAAGACGTTGTCTATCGGACAAGTCTCCGCGTTTGAGAATCGATCTTTTGAGTTGGTCATAAGGTTCTAGGCAGTCAGGGCTGAAAAAGGAAGGGGTGACGTACCTGTTCAATTCACGCGGAAGTGACCTTACGACGGCAAGGAATTGAACACGTGGATCTGTCACAGCGTGGTCTCGAAACTCGGCTTCTGCGTAGCAGAACCAAGCTTCTATGTTTTCTGTCCAGAAAGGAATGAGCTGGAAGTTCGGGGGTGTGGGAGTTTTACTCTTAATGAACTTAGGAGTCTGATCAGTCATGCTATATATGCAATATATGAAAATATAAAAATAGATGCAATCAAAACGTGCAAAAAATGATAATCACACCAAAAATACTGTTAAAAACTACAAACAGGAACGAACTCACAGTTATGAAGGTGTCCAGATCACATCGGGCTCACCAATGAAGTTGCACCCAGTATATGACCAAGTTACGTTTGGATTATTACCAGAGCAACTTCTTACGATTGAACCCACTCTTACGAATGAGAAGCAATCAGAAGGCAATGAAGGATGGAAGAGAATTTATATTTGATCGTGAATGGAGCGGCAATGGGATAGTAACGTCTAGGCTGGCAAACTAGAGAGAGTTGCTTTTAACGGTATGGCGTGACGTGATCTGGTGGTGATGCGTGACCGAGCGCCTTCAACTAGTAGTGTCCGCTAAAACAAACATGGTCAGCATCAATGTCGAAACCTATGTAACTATTTATTTTGGGGATTATTTACCGCTACAAGAGTATAAACGCTAATGTGATGTAGGACGTGTAAATAAAAAAAGAAATAAGAAAGAAAAATTCTAAAGAGTTCAATGCGTAGCCGTAGATTAGACATTGCATAAATAGGTTTATTAGCCAACTAATAAACCCAATATAATTAAAAGGTCAAGTTGTAATCAAAATTTTGAATTGGTTTATAAATTCACATTGAGCCCATTAATAACTGATGTTAGGAGTGAGCTGATTATTCAGTAATAAAGAAGGCAAAAGAACCCTGAACACAGACAAATTCAGATTACCTGGAGCCACTGACAAACTTTACAGGTTAGTCGATAGCTAGTTTCTGTTACTTGCCTTCTTTGTCTCTATTTGTAACAGCATGCTGGTGAAACTTTGCTGACGAACATAAACGACTAAAATGGTTCAAAAGTGTTTTTGGCCTATGGGAACATAATTGCGATAGCATCGTTATTTTTTAAAACAATATGCCAAAATCTAGGTAAATCTGGACAGAATACAATATTTTTACATGACTAATAAACTTGTTTGGGCAGGAAATAGGTCCACCTACTTTAAAGTCATTATGTAATCGATATTAGAATTTGCCCAAATGACTCCGAATCATATTATTTCCGGAACTTCCATAGGGACTAAGAAGCTCCATTAGACAAGACTTGTGGTCCTCAATATTTTGTGCGTAGACTCCGGTTGTTGGGTCTAAAATCTTCCTCTGGTAAACGACAAGATTAGTAGATCTTAGTTTTTCCAAAAGTTTTCTCTAATCATGTGTATAAATTGTGGCCCCCCTTGAATAACGTGCATTCGAAGAATTGAGAATTATTCATTTCCTGACCGATGTGCGCATACAAGAAACATTTCTTGCTTGTCGTCCTACCATGAATCTTAAAAACCTGGTTGTTACGCCGAGGTAATCAGTGCCTACGCATTTCGTTTTTAGTGTACTTCCTGTGTTATATATTATTCGTACGGCCGTTTCACTTAGTTTAACAACTCCAACAACTCTTCAATCAGACGGATGCAGTCTCAGCATCGTTTCCGAGTATGCACTTTGGCAACACCAATACTGATGGAAGCCTTAAACTTTGTTGACTTTCATTGGAGTAGATGTCAAATTAACTGGTATTTTCATTATCCACATTGCAACTAGCGTGGATAGAACAGAAACTGCCAGTTTTGATTGATCTTTGTTCTTAACATGATTTATACCGTGAAGCGCTCTCGTCCCGAATAGTTGTATATTGTAAAAGGTCACATTAACTTGGCAAATGCATGGAAATGTTGCACTAACCGACCAAATAGTTTGTAGGGTATTAAGAATAACACCCTCACTAAACGTGGTAATCATGCGGTCCACAGTACGAGTTTCCAATCTCTATACGTGTGCAGCCTTGAAAACATCGGCTTTATTCTGACTGATATTAGTAGTAAAGTTTAGTTACACCTAAGTTCGGATAAATAATGATTGAAAAACCTCTATAAATGATGCGTTCCCGCGATGCATAATATGGACTCCAGTCCTTACTCAGAATGCTCCGCATTTCCTTCTCAAGGTATATAGTCATATGAACTTGTCTCTTATTTCTCGCTCTTCATATTTAAAAACACTGAGCCGCTAAATAACATTGATATGTGATATACCCACTTTAAATAATCATATTTACGTCTTCTCAATGAGGTTGTGCCAGGGTAATTTTATGGTTTGTCCAAAGCTGCCACTGAAGTGTAGTCCTACTTTTACACTTATAATGGAAAACCATCCGTCAAAACAAGGAATGAAACAAGCATGAAATATGAAGAATTTACCAACAGAGGTGGTAAGGCATTCAAAATCCGTTACAGTAATAGCAATAGCTTTATTTAAAAGCATGTTTAGTACAGTATGAATTTTCAGAATTATCATTATTATTGCAAATTCCAAGTGGGCGCCGCAACTTTAAGAGTTGGCTACGAAATCCCATAGATACAGGGTGATAGTTAAATCTTACAAAGCTTTTTATGCCACAAACAAAATTCTAGGAGACATTATTAGGACTGTATTTCTCAATTTGTGACTTGTACTCTTTGACCCTTAATTCGTTGACTCAGGTGTAATAAGTCTGGCACGATATGGTGACACATTGCATGTCAAGCTTAAGTGATCGGACGTTCTGGTTGCTACGAATTTTAATTCATTGGTCCTACATTCCGAAATCTTCGTGCTTATTTTTTACCTTGTGTAGAAATGCTAGGTCTTTATTTAAGCCAGCTTCGTTAAATGAAATGGTTTTCTACACAAATTTTATAATTTAGTGTCAAGTTAAAGTATGTTGGTGTTTTAGTTTGTTTTGGTTCTTCTTGACCCATTATCCATCTACCAGTCGTAACGATTCATACGAATCAGACGCTACACTGGCATTGGTTGAAATTCTAGGTCAAACTAAGGGGATGTTTGTACCTACACAGAAGCATTTTAAGTACAAGTAGCCCCTTACAGTATCAGCATTGTTGTTGATTGGGTAATTGACTTTACTCTGTCTATTTGTAGTATACTAAGTTTAATATTGTTAGTACCATTGTGAGTGATCAATTGTTTAGTCAGCAACTGGAAAAAGTAATCTTTAAACCATGAGGTTAGACAGTCTATAGTAGAGGAAGTATAACTAAGCAACCATGAGTACAAGACCAGTGTGATAAACCAGTCGCTAACACGCAAAAAGTAACTTGAAGACAACAAAGTTACTATCTGGTGGTATAGAATAACTGATAAATCTGTAGGTCAATAA
Organism: Schistosoma mekongi; assembly: GCA_034768735.1. Taxonomy (NCBI): domain Eukaryota; kingdom Metazoa; phylum Platyhelminthes; class Trematoda; order Strigeidida; family Schistosomatidae; genus Schistosoma; species Schistosoma mekongi. The sequence continues at coordinate 40,646,272 of CM068309.1, forward strand.
GGCCAGTATTAATATTAATGGCAATCACTCCTATTAGAGAGTAGCACTATGTGCGTAGGGGCATACTATTTTACAGGTATGATCAAGACGATATGAGTTTTTGTCTCGGACGCTATGATTCTAGAAAATGGTCAGGAGTAAACAGAATGGACCAGTGTGAATGTCTAAATACAGGATAGCACTAAGAGTATCTGACATTCGAATAAGAGCGATGACTAAAAACATGGATATGAGGATATTTTGTCTGGGTGGTGATGGAACCTATGTGCATCGATTTTCACTGATAAGTTATTGATGCCTCAGGTATGTTCCTAACCAGCACTAGAAGTAAGCTGCTCAAAGGAGACCGGTTCCCTATGAGAGCTGCCCATAAGCTTGAGGAAATTGTTTGTATGGGCGGATATACGAAAAGAGAAAACGAATAACATAACAGCTAGTTTTTATTCATGATGTTTCATTTTTAGATTTTTTTCCACCGCAACATACATGAGTTTTAGTGCTTGGTTTTAAAACCCTAATGAGCCATTACTAATTGATTCGAGGTTAAGTGATGAGCTGGGAAAGAGTTGGTACAAATACTTCGATTCAAGATATGACTAGTTTTAATTTCTAAATAGAATCAGTAGTTCAAACAAGGTGCGATAATTTGTACTAAAGCTTGTTGCAGAATATGATAAAATAGTTACACAGATGGTGACTCATAGTTCTGGATGTTGTATTTTGGTGTTTGGTACCACGCATGGAAGGGTCAGTTGGTAATTGTCGTTTATTATTTTATGAAAAATAGGAAGTTATATCAAGGTCGTTTTGGATCAGGAACATGACTTTGTCTAGAGCACCAAATTTTAAGTTATACACAACATTACGATCGTCTGAATATAAATATGGTCGACCATGCTTTACAATATTACCTATGTCGTTTACGTAAACAGTAAACCATATGGGGTTCCATTCACTTCCCTGGATAACAGCTCTGGCAGTTGGTTTGGATGGTGACGGACGGTTATTAAACTTCGTGGCAAACCATGGGTAGAGCGAGCCTCTGATCTCGAATAACTCTAGTCAAAAGGGTAGTCGTTTATGTAGAACTTTTGCCAAAAGCCCATTAAAGTCTACAGATATAGTAGAGGTGAAAACGTTTGCAAGTTACTAAGCGGCGACACTCCAGAAATGGCTTTAGTGTGCATGCGTAACATGGGATCATAACAATTTTGTAATATGTTATGGAACTCAGTTAAGTAGACAAAGTTATGGTATTTTTCTGGGAAGAAATATTTAGATAGTAAATTTTCATGTCCAAGAGGACTTTAATATGAGTAGAATGGCTGATCTCCAGAGTTATAATCATTTTTATAAATATCGGGGATAGAAGTGACATAGATAGATGGAGATTTTTTGGCTTGGTTTGACCTTCGGAGTCAGTTGCACGTGACATTAGTAATGCGGTGGATGCTAATTATAAGGCCATCAATAAGCAGTAGGTAGCAGAGTGTCAAAGGAAATTCGGAAGAATCAGTAAACAGCATAGAAGGCGAGTTGCGAGGTGGCAAGAAGTGAAGCATGATTAAAATACACAGGAGAATCGAGAACAACCAAGAGAAGCAAGCTAATAAACGACGCAGTCCAGAGAACGCGGATGGTGTGTAAATTGATGATTGGAAGTAATGTATGCAATATTTTATGACATACTCTGTTTTCGCCAAATAAAACATTGCTTACCCAAAAAACCCTACTACTTATTGATGACATTATAAGTAGTATCCACCACAGTAACAGTCTATCGTGTTGAAATTAGACAGTCGTGGTGTAACGAGACCACAGTATAGTTGCATAACAAGCTTAAGTATCGAGCTTGGAGTTAATATCAGAGGAATGGTTGACTTGCTAAAGCTCCCTAGCTCTTCCATGCACTTAACCAGTTTGGTGTGCTTCTCCATCTCGCTCAACAATGTTGCTGAATTTACGATGAAGTATTTCCTAATGTAGAATTTGGTTTTCTTGAGAAACCATATGAACGCAGTGTACTCAGCTTCTTCCGTCACTCAAGTAATATGTGCCCGACGCGCCGTATTCTGCAGGTGAAATAAAAATCATAACAGGGCCTTTATTTCGGCGTGATTGAGTTTGCTACCTGACTAGGAAACGGTACTGATAACAAGCTCCAGCCCCCACGAGAAACGGAAAAAGAAATTTATGATTTACAAACATTGGGCGACTATTAGGTTCTTAGTACGCAAAGCCACATTTAGCTGTGTTACCTTACTGACAAAGCAATCAAGCCGACGGACGTCCTGCCTAAAACAAGGTACCTAACGAGTGCCAAAACCTAAACAGTGAGCTTAGTAAAGGTGGAGGGAATCCCAGAGAAAGATGACTACACTTGCCTGAGGTTATGAAATAGATATAACACCGAGGCTGTGAAGGACAGAAGATTATTTCCCATTCAGCTGGCGAATAAAATAAGGTGCTCAGAAATGTCTCTACAGATCTATAATAGAACGGAAGTCAGACATATAGATGTCTCGTGCTATTAAAGAAACAAAATAAAGGAACTTCATCAGTGAAGAGGTTGCGAACGTCTCTAATTCAAACTTTACTACAAAGCACAATCAAGTCCACTAAAAAATGGGAGACGCTCCCATAGCGACACCACTTATGGTCATGGGTGCAATCACACTGACTTGTAAAATGGTACTCCAGAGGCCGAGGTCTCTAGGACAAAATATCACCATAATGAGGCGGCCTAAATCGTCCAAAATAAGTGGTCAAAGCTATGTATGGAATAGCATGTAATCTACTTAAGTGCCCATTGGGATTTAACCAACTTTCACTCAAGTGGAAGAAGTCCTTTCTCTTAAAGACTTCACGTGCTACCAGCTAGAAGAACTGGATCCCATCCCAGAGTCATAAATGGTGTGATCGGCAAACATACAAGAGAACATATGAACAAAGGTGGAACAGCTGAAAAATACTGTTGGGAACAGGAGTTCTTAATGCGTATCATATTTTTGGGTTTCACAAAGACCCTTGAAGCTGTACCACCCACAACAAGCACTACAAAGGTGATGAATGTGGGAGTTACGCATCCATTTTTCTCCTGGCAACGAAAGCATAATAAAATAGAGTATTTCGTACCGTAAGGATTCAAAGCAGCTTGACAGCCTATAGGGATAGACTTAAGGGTTTCTACCATCAGCTGAGCCACCTTATTTACATGATCATTTACCTAGCCGAGTTCCTATTGGATAATGAGTGGCGTGATACAAGCGCTTGATTTACGTTAACCTGTATCATCTGGTTACCAAACTAGCCTGGCCCACTCCAACCTTGGTGAGCAGGCTTCGTGATTAGTACTAAACGATTACAATAAAAGCTATAAATGCATCAACACGCCGCGCTGTGACTTATCAGCTGAGTGTAACTAACCGTTTAACACATGCTAACTAGTGGGTCAAGCATTCATCACCGACTGAAACAACAGGTCAAGAACACAGTGGGTATTAAACGGTCTCACGGAAAGAACACTGAATAGCAACAATATATATATATCTGAAATTTAAATGGTTCGGTAAAACAATATTATATAGTGACATTTGGCGACTATATTAATTGCTTTCAAAATAGGGTGCGTTCACAGAGTCGAGGTGCATAAATAATACTTAGTTGTTCCGTCAACAAGAGTTCATACGAATTGTTGAATCAATGTGGAGTCTGGTTAGGCATCATCAGCGACAGTAATTTGAACCACAAGAAAAGTTGAGTAGACAAGCGTTTATATAAGACGAATTCTCGAAAGAAATCAGAAATAACCTAAATAAGTTGTTGGATTGTTTAGAAACAATATACCCCACATAGCTTATCAGTTTCAATTACAAATAATTCAATAGAAGTTATGGATTTTTCACCGCATTTTAGATCATGGTTATGACTTAGTATTTCCCTATTTTTCATTCTTTAAACAAATGCATTTTCCGTCATCTACCGGGAATTTTCTTTGGGAAGGGGCATAGTGCAATGTGCTTTGGCTCAAAGTCCCTTAGCATAAAAATTCTAATTCAGGGAAAATTCGGTCACTCTGGTTTGCAGATTTGTGACTGGTCTGTTACGAATAAGGCTTACATGGTCATAATAATAATTTATTCTCAAGTAACAATTTGTACATGAGAGCATGCCAGTTTACAGGCATGATCTGAATGATATAAGTTTACATACATACAAGTATTTCGACGAAGTTTTAGTGTCAGGAATTTTCTAGGTATAAAGATATGCATTGAGAAACCAACCAATTGCAACAAATTTCACAGTATTAGGACACCATTTATGTGTTGTAGCATGGTGCATATATGACAAAGTCCCGCGCGCTCCTTGACCAATGCGTTACAGTTCCAAAAAAACGGCTAAGGGTTAGCAGATTGGATCACTGTGCATGTTCAGACGCGAGATAGGAGCAAGGGTACTTGAAACTTGGGTGTTGAGGAGAAGGCAATAGTTTTGTGCTAGTAAGTTCCATATTTCTCTTGCACATAATTTTCTGCAACTAGAGGAAAGACAAAAGAAGGAAGAACACAAAACAACAGCACTGGTATTCCGGGGTTAACAAAACTAATGGGCAGGATTAGTAATTATACTTCCAACATGCCACTTATGCTTATAGGCTGATTAAAATGGAAGAATACTATCATATGACCAAGACAGGTGAGTGGTGCTCACACGTTCAGAGTCCCTATTATTTCGCTAGTGGAGTAAGAAACAATAGTTGGTGTGAACATTTTTAACGAGATTTCAGAAGAGATGAAGTTACTAACATGCCGTACAAATAAATGAAGTGAATCTGTTTCCCGAATGGCTTGAGGCAAATGGTTCCAGATTCTCGAGAATTTATTTGTAAAATAATTCATATAAAGAGCAGATTTAGATTGCGATATTTTTATTTTCGAGGCTGAATTGCGTAAGTTATAGCAAGAGGGTTCCTCGAGCTGGATTGTATTAGGCGATGAAAACGCTAATTTGTTTAATATTTTATAAAAGAAGATTAGGTTTAATTTTAGCCATCGCCTCCATAAGGTATCTAGTCCTAACTTAGTGCATCTAGTTTTATAGTCTAGAGTACGATCAGCCTCAAGAATACGAAGAGTAAAGCGACGTTGCACAGACTCCAGTCTGAGTTTATCCCTAATGGAAACATTACTGAGAATAAAGGTGCAGTATTCTAGCAAAGGTCTGACACAAACTTTATATAGCAGAATACGAGAATCGTTGCTATAAAAGTTAAGTAGTATACAACCTAGTAGTCGATGTGACTTAGATGTCTGCATATTGACCTGTTCTGTAAAAGACAGGTTATAAGAGTACCTTAGTCCTAAGTCAACTACTGACTGAAGCCTAGATAACTTACTGCCGTTTATGGAGAGATCAAAATTGAGGCGCTTATCCCCAAAACATATCCAACCACACTTAGAAGCATTAAGATCCAACTTCCATTTTGAGCACCATACTGCGACCCTGTTAAGCTCGGTAGTGACTCCACTGAATGTGTGTGCAAATTCTTGAGGGGGGAATGAGTACACTATTTTGAGATCATCTGCGTATAAAAAGGGTCTACCCATGCTAAAGCATTTGCATATAAGCATTTGCATGTAAGCTATAAAGAGCAATGGGCCTAAGACACTTCCTTGTATAACACCACTTGTAACCGGTTCGGCCTTCGAAAGAGTGGAATTAATTTTAACTATTTGATGTCTATTACTGAGGAAAGAGTTTAACCATGCAAGTAATGGATTCCTAATCCCATAAGAGGAGAGTTTGCCTACAAGAAGCTTGTGGTTAACCATATCAAAGGCTTTAGATATGTCTAAGTATAATACTAATACCAAGTGCCCAAGGCTTCGTTTGGTGAAAACTAAATTAAAGAATTCAAAGTGACAAGTCATACAGGACCTAGTTTTGAGGAAACCATGTTGGGAATTAAATATGAGTTTTTCGGAGAGTAAATAATCAGACATTTGATCGCATACTATTTTTTCCATTATTCTAGAGATAACCGGGGTGATATTTATAGGCCTATAGTTATGGAGGTTTGTCCTGTCACCTGATTTATATCGAGGGCATATGTATGAGGTTTTCCATTGATTAGGGTAAGATCCTGTTGTTAATGAAAGGTCAAACAGTTTTAATAGGATTAATGGTAAATTAGGTCCTCCGAGTTTGAAGTAAATGGATGCTATGCCATCTACTCCATAGCTACTTGACGTCCTAAGTGAGTTTATGGATTTACAAATATTATCATAAGTGAAGGTAACGGACTCCATATGGTTTGTAGCTGAGTTAATAATGTCTACCTCATTGTCATCCTGGGGTATACCTCTATTAGCGAAGAAATCGCTGAACAGGTTGGTTATGATATTATGGTTGGTAATCATTAATCCATCTCGTAAAATGCAGGGGGTATCACTATTCCGAGAAGGTTTGAGACGTTTATTGAACAGCCGTACCAAGTTTTGTACCTTGGAGCTACTGTGCATTGCTGATAATTCTTCGTTAATCGCCTTTAACCTGTGGACTTCTTTTACTTGGTTGAAGGTCATGGTAATTTCCATAAGTGCTGAGAAGTCATTTGACTTATGATAACTCTTCTGTAAACGTCTTAGCTTCTTACGGTAATGAAGTGGTATATACAAATCATTTGATTTAATTATATTGCTTAGTTTGATAGGTGCAATTGTATCTAAACATGAGTTATTAATTTGATAAAAAATATCTAGTGTATCTGTAAGACTACTAGACAAGAAAAAATTTTCCCAGTCAGAACAACTTAGAAGGGTGTGCAGAAGATTCCAGTCAACATTTTTATAATTTCGATATTGTCTAGTTTTTTGTAATTTATGAATACTAGAGTGTCTGAAATCAAAAGGAAGAGCGCATAGAACCATTTTGTGGTCACTGCTTTCGAGCTCTTTGCTGACTTGAAGTGACAGAGGAGTGACATCATGACAGAAAACTAGGTCAAGAATGTTATGATGTCTAGTGGGAGTGTGTACACACTGTGTCCAGCAGTGCATGTCTAATGTAGCAAGAAGGTTTTCTTCATCGTATGACAGACCTCTGCCAACATTCCAGTCTATCCTAGGAAGGTTAAAGTCTCCTGCAATGACTTTCGCATTATAAGTGAGAGCAGAGGTATGTATAAAAGCATTAATAATGTTATTATCTACAGTAGTCGAGGTGTTAGGAGATCTGTATATACAACCAAAGAGTAAACTATAGTCCGGGGTATTGACTGATATCCAGACCGACTCTGGTACCTTACCGAGTATTTCGTCATCGATTTTGTTGGATGGCAAACAAACACTTACGTATATTAGACAACCACCATCCCGTTTATATTCTCTATTGCCGCGATATAAGATATAGTCCTGAATGGCTAATTCTGAGTCAGTAACTGAGGAGGAACACCATGTTTCTTTGATAAATATTAAAGAAGGTTTAGCTAATAAGGCTATAGTTCTTAGGGTTGATATTTTATTGAGAAGTGAGCGGGCGTTAATTACTGAAAAGTTTAGAAATGAAGAGTAAATTGTGAAGAATCGAATAAGATCTTTATCTAAGTCGTTTGTGTTTCGTATAACTAGATGTTGGTTTGAAAAGGCAGTCTGACTGTTTGAGCTAATGTCTGGGCAAGCTGTATTGTTAAGGGGACTAATGACTGCCTGATCCCAAAAAAATTATTATAGTATTCAGAGATATTAGGATGTTCAGAGCAGCTTGAGTTACGCAACATGGCAGCTCGTTGATGTGCATAAATTGGAGGGTGCCCTAGCAACCCACCATGAGCATAATTATAATCAAAATAGTAAGGAGGAAGAGAAGAACCACTTACACGATCTGAATAGGCGTATGGTGAGGGGTTATTAAGGCTTAGAGCATGCTAGTGTGTATTTGGCGCCCTAGAATTTCTTACAAAGCTATTTGCGACAGGGTAATAAAATGTGTCATGTACTTGTTCGCCGCTTGGTTTACGCTGGTATTTAAATGCGCTGTGTTTTAATTGGTTACGTACAACCTGTGGGCGCTTACGACCTTCATTACTACTGAGTCGATTACTATTAGGCAATGAGGCCTTATAACCCGCCTTGCCATATAATGATGTGGTAGGCATAGTAGCGTTGTGCTCTCTTTGTGTAGATGAGATCATAGAACCTTCCTTGGAGCTTATCTTTCGTTTCGATGATCTCTTTGTCTCGTTTTGCATTATACCTAAGTTGTTTAGTGGGCTAATCGTGGCCTTTACTTGTACTTTGGGAGTTTGCATTTTGTCACCTAATGAAGCACTAGAGATCCTAATATTACTGGAGGTCGTGTGGTCTAAATCTATATCATCCGAGAGGTGGTTGTCAGAGGTTTGACCTGTAATTTTTACGGCTGTATGTTGATAAGTATTATCATCATGGGATTCCGTAGCCGTGCTAAGTGGTGTAGTCAGGCATTTTACATCAGTGGTGTTCTGCTCAACTTTACCTAAGTGCGAAGTATCTAGTCTCTTATGTCTATGGATTACAGTCTTATCCTCAACTACACGAGCATTTTTATACTTGGTAGTTGCGGTTATTAGCTGTTCAGCCCGTTTTAACTTATCTGCTGCCGATTGAGAATCAAAGCGGAAGAGAATGGGGCATAAGTACTTCTGGTGTTTTTTGTTAAGGCGAAGGCATTGACAAGAATAATCTGAGAGACTAGCTGCTTTAAGTATAGAATGCCGCTTAAGTTCCACCGTAAAAATCGAGCATTATGCAGTCTACGGAAGCTGAGTTTGTAAAATCTGCCCGATGTTCGGATGGCGAAGGGATCGTATACAGTAACAAGGTGGTCGATTAACCATAACCATGATTCGCTACCTGTCGTGCACGAAAGAAGCCCATGGTTTTGTCAGTTGACGAAAGACCAAGTAAAAAGCATCTGTTCATTATTGGTACCCAGGGCTGCAACATCTGCCGTAATTGACTTTGTATATGTAACTTACAGTAAGAAAATAATCTCACCGAATGTCTTTAATAATAATAATAATAATTTATTTCCAGAATATCAGGCGCAAGCCATTTTTACAGGCAAGATCAATAATAACATATCAGATAGTTAAAATGGTTTAACTGTTATGCATACTTATTAAACAATGATGTACAGATATATTGGAATGATAAATTTTGTTTTAAACTGGCATTTATCTAGCGTCCATTACAAACATGGCCCCGGGACGACCTTGTGATGCAGGAGAATAACAGGATGGGTTCTTGTCACCAATATTAGGGCTTGCATTTTGACAGAAAATGTAGACGTCCAACTTTTCGCGTAATATAAAGCAATCTCGAAGTTCTGAAAGGAAAGAAGGACGACAAGCAGCAGAAAGGAGCAACAGTATTACAATAGCTATACTTTTCTGATTATTTAAGCAATCAGAAAAGTATAACTGTTTGAACTGGCAAATACTTGGATATTACAGCTCATTTGGCAAGTGTTAAATTTTTATCCTTGACAGGTTGGCTATTTCGGAAGTGTACAATAATAGTGTTCAGACCGGGTATCTGTGAATGGTAAGGTCTCAGAAGGTTAATGGCACATATGCTTGAGATATGAGCTGTGAACTAGTATGCTAGACATGAGGTGGTCCGTGACTTATAACGTCTGGATTTCTAGATAGTTCAGGAAGGAGGTGCTGGGTCCCTTTGGTATTAAAAATCAAGCTTATCATGCGTTTAAATTTTCGTAAATTATCACAGGAGAGGATAGAAAGTGGTGACCTATTCCATAGTAAACTGTACAATGTTATAAAAAAGTTATTTCGTGATTTGTGTTTGCATTTTTCGGTATACATTCGGTATGCATTTGTCTACATGTTACTATTCATTTTGCTTAGTAGACAGTTCTTAAATCTCACTTCATATAGTCGAACTTGGAGGGCGCGGGGGGGGCGAATTAATAACTGCACTTCATATGGACGTAACCCTCAGTGTTTTTTATCCCGTGATCAGAATAATTTGGCCTAGCCTTTCTTGGATGGTACCTACAAGTGTAACTGGAAAGCATATTACCTATCAGTCAGTGGATGTAGATGAGTCAGTGAAGCCAGTACCAGCAACGTTCGGGCTTATGGCTCAGGAAAATTCGGAGTTGATCGGTATATTTCTGGCTTTCTTTTGAGATAGTGTTGTAGCAAGGACCTTTTAGACCCACTTAGTCATATAAGTTGAAAACTGTGCCAACTTGCACAAAAGAATAGATCAACTGCATTTGACCTAACAATCAAATCAATCAATCAATCAATGTCTGTTACCCCAAGTGGATCATAGACCGCCCACCAGCATTCTCCAACCAACTCTGTCCTGGGCATTCCTTTCTAGCTCTTCCCAAGTGCTGTTCATTCACTTCATGTCTGTTTCCAATTCCCGACGCAATGTGTTCTTGGGTCTTCCTCTGTTTCTGTGGCCTTTAGGATTCCAAGTCAGTGCTTGTCTTGTGACACAGTTTGACGGTTTCCTCAGTGTGTGTCCAATCCATCTCCAGCGTCTTTTCCTAATTTCTTCCTCAACTGGAAGTTGGTTAGTTCTCTGCCACAACAGGTTGTTGTTGATGGTATCTGGCCAACAGATCCGAAGAATCCTACGCAGACAGTTGTTTATAAATACTTGTATCTTCTGAAGGATACCTTTCGTAGTTCTCCAAGTTTCAGCTCCATACAACAGGACTGTCTTCACATTTGTGTTGAAAATTTTGACTTTTATATTGACTGACAGTTGGTTTGAATTCCAGATGTTTTTCAGTCGTAGAAATGCTGCTCTTGACTTACCAATCAGCGCCTTCACATCAGAATCAGACCCTCCTTGTTTGTCGATGATGCTGCCCAAATATGTAAAGGTTTCAACGTCTTCCAGAATTTCTCCCCAAGTCATGTGTAATTGGGTTAGTGGTTGTTGTTTTGTATCGGAGGATCTTGCTTTTCCCTTTGTGTATGTTGAGGCCTACTGCTGCCGAAGCTGCTGCTATATTGTTGGTCTTCTTCTGCATTTGATGTTGTGTGTGAGAGAGAAGAGCTAGGTCATCTGCAAAGTCCAAGTCATCTAGTTGCGTCGATGTTGTCCATTGTATTCCTAAAGTGCCTTCAGATGTTGCAGTCTTCATGATCCAGTCGATGACCAGTAGAAAGAGGAAGGTTGAGAGTAAGCAGCATTGTCTGACACCGGTCTTCACTTCGAATGAATCTGTGAGCTGACCTCCATGCACGATTTTACAATGTAGTCCGTCGTAAGAATTTCGTATGATGTTGACTATCTTCTCGGGTACGCCGTAATTTCGTAGAAGGCTCCATAATATTCTCCTATCCACGCTGTCGAATGCTTTTTTATAGTCGATGAAGCTGATGTGAAGTGGTGAATTCCATTCAATCGATTGTTCAACAATGAATCGTAGAGTAGCAATTTGATCGGTACATGATCGATCTTTACGGAATCCGGCTTGTTGATCTCGGAGTTGGCCGTCGACTGGGTCCTTTAATCTGTTCAATAACACTCTGTTGAAGACCTTTCCTGGTACTGAAAGTAGGGTAATGCCTCTGTAGTTCTCACAATTGCTGGGATCGCCTTTCTTTGGTATCTTGATGAGGTACCCTTCTTTCCAGTCTGCTGGAACTTGTTCTTCCTCCCAAATCTTCCTGAAGAGAATGTGGAGTATCTTTGAAGTTGCTTCTATATCTGTCTTCAGTGCCTCCGCTGGTATGTTGTCTGGTCCTGCTGACTTGCCACTCTTGATCTGTCTGATGGCCATTTTGATTTCTTCGACTGTTGGTGGGTCTGTGCTTATAGGGAGATCCGTGGCTGCTGCTTCGATGACTGGTGGGTTCAGTGGGGCTGGTCTATTCAAGAGTTCTTGGAAGTGCTCTACCCACCTGTTCCGTTGTTCATGCACTTCAGTGATTGGTTTGCCAGCTTTGTTCTTGATTGGCCGTTCTGGCTTATTGAATTTCCCAGCTAACTTCTTCGTTGTATCGTATAGGAGCCTCATATTTCCTTCTCTTGAAGCTAGGTCCTCAACGAATTTCCGTTTATCCGACCTGATGCTCTTCTTCACTTGCTTGTTGACTTCTGTGTATTCGGCCTGTGCCTTGGCTTTCTCTGCTCTTGTCCGACTGTTATTGATCGCTGTCTTTCTGTTCCTCCTTTCTTGGATCTTGTCCAGAGTACCAACAGAAATCCACTCTTTTTGGTGTTGTTTCTTGAGACCCAAAACCTCCTGACATGTTGAGGTTATTGTTCCCTTAATCTCTTTCCAGTTGTCTTCCATATTAGTTCCACCTTTTTTCTAGTAGATCATGAAATGCCTAGAACTTGTTGCTGAAAATTATTTTGAATTCGTTGCGCTTGTTAGTATCCCGGAGAAGGGCTGTATTAAACTTGTGTAATACTGCTGCTCCAGTTGTCCAGTGCTTCCTCAGCTTCAGTTTCATTTTAGTTACCACCAAATGGTGATCTGAAGCTATGTCGGCTCCTCTCCTTGCTCTTACGTCTTCCATGGTCCTTCTGAACTTCTTACTGATGCAGATGTTGTCGATTTGGTTCGCCGTAATGTGGTCCGGTAAAACCCATGTAGTTTTGTGTATACTTTTGTGGGAGAAAATGGTACCACCTATAATCATTGTTGAAGGCACATAAGTTCACAAACCTCTCACCGTTATCATTCCTTTCTCCCAGTCCATGTTGTCCCATGATGTCTTCATACCCGGTGTTATCCACTCCGACCTTGGCGTTGAAGTCGCCCATCAGAATGGTCAGGTCCTTGGCTGAACATTTCTCGATGATTGACTGCAGCCTCGCATAGAACTGGTCTTTGTCGTCTTCGTGGCTGTCATTGGTGGGTGCGTAGCACTGGATGACATTCATTGTAATTCCTTCCTTCTTCGTCTTGAAGGATGCTGTGATGATCCTAGGTCCATGAGGCTCCCATCCTATAAGAGCCTTCCATGCATCGTGGGATAACACCAATGCTACTTCTTGTGCGTGTAGGGCGTTTTCTTCTTCGTGGCCGGAGTATAAAAGCACATTTCCCGAGGATAACCTTGCTGTCCAGCTTGCACCCAATGCGTTTCGCTTATTCAAAGTATCTTCAGGTTGTATCTTTTCATTTCTTCACCTATTTGTATGGTCCTCCATGCTTCCCACAGCGTGCGGACATTCCATGTACCTATATTAATTGTTGCTCTGGTTGTCAGAAGAGACATCGGCCTCGTGGCTTCCTAAGAAACTCGGCTTTCACCATGAGGTGTCATAACACACCTTCCAACTCCCAGGTCAGAGTAAAAATGGTTATAAAGGTTTTTACTGGTTAGCGATTTTTTAGCACGTTTGTTGTTTACGGGATGGGGTCGCTAGCCCCATGCCCAACCCTCCTCCTTTATCCGGGCTTGGGACCGGCAGCAACCCTAGGGTCTACAGGCGGAGTTTGACCTAACAATATCTATCAGATAATATTCTCAGTGGAATATCATATTGAGAGGTATGCCATCTAAATTGACACTACGGAATATTACTGTTTTTTCCTTACACAATGCAGTTACCTTGGCCACATTGACGGATCTATGCTATGCAGTGTAATGCGATGTTAAATTGTATAAGTTTGTATGAACTAACGATGTGTCAGGGGAGTTCGAATGTTGTTGTTCGTTTAAGTCATACAACAGGACTGTCTTCACATTTGTGTTGAAAATTTTGACTTTTATATTGACTGACAGTTTTTGTTTTTGAATTCCAGATGTTTTTCAGTCGTAGAAATGCTGCTCTTGACTTACCAATCAGCGCCTTCACATCAGAATCAGACCCTCCTTGTTTGTCGATGATGCTGCCCAAATATGTAAAGGTTTCAACGTCTTCCAGAATTTTCCCCAAGTCATGTGTAATTGGGTTAGTGGTTGTTGTTTTGTATCGAGGATCTTGCTTTTCCCTTTGTGTATGTTGAGGCCTACTGCTGCCGAAGCTGCTGCTATATTGTTGGTCTTCTTCTGCATTTGATGTTGTGTGTGAGAGAGAAGAGCTAGGTCATCTGCAAAGTCCAAGTCATCTAGTTGCGTCGATGTTGTCCATTGTATTCCTAAAGTGCCTTCAGATGTTGCAGTCTTCATGATCCAGTCGATGACCAGTAGAAAGAGGAAGGTTGAGAGTAAGCAGCATTGTCTGACACCGGTCTTCACTTCGAATGAATCTGTGAGCTGACCTCCATGCACGATTTTACAATGTAGTCCGTCGTAAGAATTTCGTATGATGTTGACTATCTTCTCGGGTACGCCGTAATTTCGTAGAAGGCTCCATAATATTCTCCTATCCACGCTGTCGAATGCTTTTTTATAGTCGATGAAGCTGATGTGAAGTGGTGAATTCCATTCAATCGATTGTTCAACAATGAATCGTAGAGTAGCAATTTGATCGGTACATGATCGATCTTTACGGAATCCGGCTTGTTGATCTCGGAGTTGGCCGTCGACTGGGTCCTTTAATCTGTTCAATAACACTCTGTTGAAGACCTTTCCTGGTACTGAAAGTAGGGTAATGCCTCTGTAGTTCTCACAATTGCTGGGATCGCCTTTCTTTGGTATCTTGATGAGGTACCCTTCTTTCCAGTCTGCTGGAACTTGTTCTTCCTCCCAAATCTTCCTGAAGAGAATGTGGAGTATCTTTGAAGTTGCTTCTATATCTGTCTTCAGTGCCTCCGCTGGTATGTTGTCTGGTCCTGCTGACTTGCCACTCTTGATCTGTCTGATGGCCATTTTGATTTCTTCGACTGTTGGTGGGTCTGTGCTTATAGGGAGATCCGTGGCTGCTGCTTCGATGACTGGTGGGTTCAGTGGGGCTGGTCTATTCAAGAGTTCTTGGAAGTGCTCTACCCACCTGTTCCGTTGTTCATGCACTTCAGTGATTGGTTTGCCAGCTTTGTTCTTGATTGGCCGTTCTGGCTTATTGAATTTCCCAGCTAACTTCTTCGTTGTATCGTATAGGAGCCTCATATTTCCTTCTCTTGAAGCTAGGTCCTCAACGAATTTCCGTTTATCCGACCTGATGCTCTTCTTCACTTGCTTGTTGACTTCTGTGTATTCGGCCTGTGCCTTGGCTTTCTCTGCTCTTGTCCGACTGTTATTGATCGCTGTCTTTCTGTTCCTCCTTTCTTGGATCTTGTCCAGAGTACCAACAGAAATCCACTCTTTTTGGTGTTGTTTCTTGAGACCCAAAACCTCCTGACATGTTGAGGTTATTGTTCCCTTAATCTCTTTCCAGTTGTCTTCCATATTAGTTCCACCTTTTTTCTAGTAGATCATGAAATGCCTAGAACTTGTTGCTGAAAATTATTTTGAATTCGTTGCGCTTGTTAGTATCCCGGAGAAGGGCTGTATTAAACTTGTGTAATACTGCTGCTCCAGTTGTCCAGTGCTTCCTCAGCTTCAGTTTCATTTTAGTTACCACCAAATGGTGATCTGAAGCTATGTCGGCTCCTCTCCTTGCTCTTACGTCTTCCATGGTCCTTCTGAACTTCTTACTGATGCAGATGTTGTCGATTTGGTTCGCCGTAATGTGGTCCGGTAAAACCCATGTAGTTTTGTGTATACTTTTGTGGGAGAAAATGGTACCACCTATAATCATTGTTGAAGGCACATAAGTTCACAAACCTCTCACCGTTATCATTCCTTTCTCCCAGTCCATGTTGTCCCATGATGTCTTCATACCCGGTGTTATCCACTCCGACCTTGGCGTTGAAGTCGCCCATCAGAATGGTCAGGTCCTTGGCTGAACATTTCTCGATGATTGACTGCAGCCTCGCATAGAACTGGTCTTTGTCGTCTTCGTGGCTGTCATTGGTGGGTGCGTAGCACTGGATGACATTCATTGTAATTCCTTCCTTCTTCGTCTTGAAGGATGCTGTGATGATCCTAGGTCCATGAGGCTCCCATCCTATAAGAGCCTTCCATGCATCGTGGGATAACACCAATGCTACTTCTTGTGCGTGTAGGGCGTTTTCTTCTTCGTGGCCGGAGTATAAAAGCACATTTCCCGAGGATAACCGTTGCTGTCCAGCTTGCACCCAATGCGTTTCGCTTATTCAAAGTATCTTCAGGTTGTATCTTTTCATTTCTTCACCTATTTGTATGGTCCTCCATGCTTCCCACAGCGTGCGGACATTCCATGTACCTATATTAATTGTTGCTCTGGTTGTCAGAAGAGACATCGGCCTCGTGGCTTCCTAAGAAACTCGGCTTTCACCATGAGGTGTCATAACACACCTTCCAACTCCCAGGTCAGAGTAAAAATGGTTATAAAGGTTTTTACTGGTTAGCGATTTTTTAGCACGTTTGTTGTTTACGGGATGGGGTCGCTAGCCCCATGCCCAACCCTCCTCCTTTATCCGGGCTTGGGACCGGCAGCAACCCTAGGGTCTACAGGCGGAGTTTGACCTAACAATATCTATCAGATAATATATTCTCAGTGGAATATCATATTGAGAGGTATGCCATCTAAATTGACACTACGGAATATTACTGTTTTTTCCTTACACAATGCAGTTACCTTGGCCACATTTGACGGCTTATGCTATGCAGTGTAATGACGATGTAAATTGTATAAGTTTGTATGAAATACGATGTGTTCAGTGGATTTCGCATGTTGTTGTTACGATGTTAATGTAAAACAAAAAATTAATGAATTCTGTTATCTCATTATAAAATTTGTCATCTTTATTCGCAGAACCAGAACAAGCGGAATGTATGGGATTCTTTTAGTTTACGACTATATCAGAACATTATTCGATGTAGGCAATAAGTATTACAATAATCACGGCGTACGCCACTGTAAGTGTTCCGTATGGAAACAGAAGTAGATAAGCCAACTTTCTGCTTATCCGTGAAATATCAGACAGTTTTGAAATTGTGAGATTGTTTTCATTCATTTTGATATTCCTAATGCCTGTACAGAAATGGGGCTGTTTTTTAGATGCACACGATTTAGGCTATATATTAATGCATACATACATATTATTAATCTATATTTACTTTATAGCTTTTTAAAGCAAGAATAAGTGTAGACCGAAATACTAACAAAGCGTACGACAAACACTTATGACGGGAGAAATATGAGAAATATATGTTTTAACGTTAACTTATTCATAATATTTGTAGGTCTTACCATGTCATCATACCTTGATATCGGTTAACCTTTAAATGATTAAAATATCCCCTCAGATCATTATTGTCGAAATTTCAAAATCAAAAATTATACCAGACAGACAATCAACGGCAAGTGAAGTAATATTGATAACACGTTTCGTAACACTTAAAAATTTTCTTATTTTACTAACAATTCTGTTAGCCTTGCATTTACTCACTATCAAAACCTTAGGGTTGTAGCGAGTAAACATTCACTATTAATTGGTATTCGATTGTTATTTAATCTTATTTTGTCTATTATTATTCAAAATTTGACCTGTGTACATGGGCTTGTTGTTAAAATATATATGTTGCTGTTATTAATGTTAAAGTAACTAAGAAACCGGTGACTACAACAACAATGATATTAATTGCACAGGGATATACATAGACAAAGAACTTACTGCTCAATAAATTCTCGCCACGGTGCATACTACGGATTTCAAATTACTCAACAGCTAAAGTAAAGCTATCGAAAAGAATATACCACGTTTAATTTTCTTCTGTATTGGACAAATACGAATTCTAAGGGAAGTTTTGTTTTCCCTTTCTTGTTGTGCAAAAGTGCGCCTTACATTTACATTGTGATAGTCACTTGAATACTTACACTGGTCAAAATAACCAAGTAATTGCTGGTCACTATGATCTAAGATTAATGTCTACATGTTAAGTATGGAAGATAATGATTGATATTAATAAATGCTAACAGATAATTTGTGAATAATGAAGTGTGTAGTAATGTTGTAGATCAACAACGTTTCATACTGATGATTTTATTATTTTTTTAAGGCTGTACAAAAACTGTACAAAGGGAAGCCAAGCTTGCAACATACAGGATGTGCTTACGTCCTACCCTAGGATACTGCTTGCTTGTCTTTCCTAATATGAACCACACAGACACCATACGAATTGAAAATCTCCAGAGAACTTTCACCCGACAATTACTTGAGTATGACGGTGACATAAGTTGTATAGAAAGATGTAGGTTACATTCTCTAGAACCCCTATGAGACAGCGTCTAAAAACCAACCTGATTTTTTCCATAAAACAATTCACAGTCTCACTTTCTCAACCTCTTATTCCTCCTGAAAGACTGCTCCCAAATATAACCCTGAGGAATCTGGCTCTAACACTGTATACCGAAAAATGCAAACACAAATCACGAAATAACTTTTTTATAACATTGTACAGTTTACTATGGAATAGGTCACCACTTTCTATCCTCTCCTGTGATAATTTACGAAAATTTAAACGCATGATAAGCTTGATTTTTAATACCAAAGGGACCCAGCACCTCCTTCCTGAACTATCTAGAAATCCAGACGTTATAAGTCACGGACCACCTCATGTCTAGCATACTAGTTCACAGCTCATATCTCAAGCATATGTGCCATTAACCTTCTGAGACCTTACCATTCACAGATACCCGGTCTGAACACTATTATTGTACACTTCCGAAATAGCCAACCTGTCAAGGATAAAAATTTAACACTTGCCAAATGAGCTGTAATATCCAAGTATTTGCCAGTTCAAACAGTTATACTTTTCTGATTGCTTAAATAATCAGAAAAGTATAGCTATTGTAATACTGTTGCTCCTTTCTGCTGCTTGTCGTCCTTCTTTCCTTTCAGAACTTCGAGATTGCTTTATATTACGCGAAAAGTTGGACGTCTACATTTTCTGTCAAAATGCAAGCCCTAATATTGGTGACAAGAACCCATCCTGTTATTCTCCTGCATCACAAGGTCGTCCCGGGGCCATGTTTGTAATGGACGCTATATAAATGCTAACTTAACAAAAAGTTTATTATTCTAATATCTATGTACATCATTATATAATAAATTCGCATAACACTTAAAACCTTTCTACTATCTGATATGTCATTATTGATCTTGCCTGTAAAAATAGCTTGCTCCTGATATTCGGAAAATAAATTATTATTATCAAACTTTAGTTCTTAAATCTATACCTAATTTTTCTCATTACATCGTTGAAAATATAGATGGATGGTGACTTATAAAATGCGTATACACTTTTGCGACGGCGTTCTCCGCATGGAATGTCAGCCTTTATTACAACAGTATTAACAGTTGGTAAACATTCAAATAATTTTTAAATCAACCACTAAACCATTGAACTATGGTTATACTTATAATATCACAAACTTTAAAATTGAACTGTTTTTGTTACGTGCAACTCAATTACTCGATTATGTGTATTTTTATATGCTCTCGGTTAACTTAGTAAATGTCCAAACAGCCTAAATTTTGTACGGCCAACAATACGCTTTAGATGCACTTGTTTTACAGCTCTTTCAAACAAAATCACTTTGTATAACGAAGTCAAATGGTCATAAGCATATGTCACACTATGTGGTCATACTTGTGTCATATAAATTCATTGACATAATTGTCTAAATGTATTGTTGCACATTGTCTGACCTATTCATAACGGGTTGCGTAACCCAATATTAAACCTAGCAATAAATGACAATGCCTCATCTTGATTAATTTATTTATAAAAGTGTACGTCGTGTTGTTGACAGCCACTTTGAACATTTGGTATTTTATAACTGCTGAATGTAGTCATATCTTGAAACATTTAACATCTTAATCATCTAAGGTAGCACTGTCTTCCTAACCCACTAGTATCTCACCACCTACGCCATTTACGAAATCCTTCAGTACCATCACATAGCATTGTTGCCGGCTAACCTCGGCGTCTACACCATTTGCTGTTATCCTCAAAAATCTAAAACCTTGCTAGCCTAACTAGAGGTCTAGTGGCGAATGATAACTCGCACCAATTATCAATTAGGGTAGTCAAAAATCTCTTTGGCAATCAAAATGTAACATCGTCGAATTTTTCTATTTACTGGCAACGGTTGACGTCAACATCATAGTCAAAAGTTGAGAGTCTTACCGTATTTGGATTGAACTTTTGGGCTACCTAGTAATCATCTAGTGACCTCTCTGGTTGTGCATGGAGTCCCTGAACCGCCAACGGTTGTTCGGGGGACCACTCTTTGCACGACTTGCACCAATGTAAGTAGCTTTTAGGTAAAGTAAACCTGAGGGGATTCATAGAAGTAGGTATCTGAAGGATACCTTACCCCACCGACCTACAGACAATAAGCTCACCTCAGTTGATGGGCATACAAATCAGAAACCGTGGAGATCTAACTGCAGCACTACAGGCTTGGTACGAGGCCAAGTATATCCTATATGGACATATCCGATACTGTGAACAAAGACTCAGGTTGATAACCCAGTCGAGGGAGGATACGGCAAATAGACAACAAGTTTGCTGTCTGTACAGAACCTGTGAGGCAAGATAATGGAACACCCATGCAGTCGTGTAAAACCGAGAACAGTTATTTTCACTGAAACGTGGCCCCAACCCGAAGTCCCAGACGATGAGACAAATAACCAGGGCATGGCTCTGTAAAAAAAGACAGAGAATTCAGAGTGAGAGGCGAAGTCACAATGTACGTAAGCAGCCTAATCAAAACAATACCCATAAATAATACGGCTTTGACGAACTTACCATGATCTAAGTAGTGACGGCTTAGTGTTGCCATTGATGGGCACTTTACTGACGGGATATACTGCTCTCCCATGACACCTCACGTGTATCAAGAAAGTTTATTCCGAACGATCTCATCGATCGTCTGCAAGAAGGTCAAAACTACGATGGTAGCAGAGAACTTTAGCACCCCGTGACTGAACCTGACCGATAAGGTCTCACTAAAAGGACACTTTGCCAGCCGGCTTCTGGCTGCCGTCAAGGAAGAGAAATTCACTGAACAGGTAGGCTGCGAATCTAGTTGGGGAACGGATGGTAAGCCCTCATAATTGGACTACTTGCTATCCAATGACAGACTCGCACTGAAAAATATTAAAATCAATTTCCGCATAGGGAACAATGATCATGCCTTGATACCGTCCGAAATGGTCACAGGCGAAACTCTACAGTGGGATGAGGGCACACCGTATTTCCATTATACTCTCACAGATTATCGTGCATTAAATAAATATCCAAAAAGGATACATGGCCCAATGACTAGGGAACCTATCCATAGACCAACATTGACATACTGTCAAAGTATCGTTAATGAAACAACCTTACGATGTTCCACTATCATGAAAAGCAGACGGGCCAAAACGGACCAGTGGTTAGGATGAGTGACGACACGTCTTCTTAGATAAAAAATCTGGCATAGATAGTGAACCGCATGTTGGACTGCCGTCAAAATACGTACTTATATATACGGAACGGGTGTAACGTGCTTGTTAGACACGATAAACGAAAGCTTCAAAGCCATTTGACTGGAAAATTTCAAAAGAATTTTAAACAGCTGAACAGGTTTATGTTTGAGATGCCATTCACCTACCCAAACCTCTTCACTATCGCAAGCCCTCCCCCAAAGGAAGCCCCTCACCAACTCTGAGGCAGCCAAAGTTCTCAACGCACATGCCGGCAGACAATTAAATTGGCTTTCATCAGTGACCTCCATTCTGGTAGTCACATCTTTGACAACAGGGATCGGGCATACCAAGATTAAACCCGGGTTAGCCCGTGAGAAAATTAGGGAAATTAATGAGCAACAAATCTCTGGGCTGTGATAACATGAGACCTGTATTACTGAAACGGTGCGCCGAAGTACTCAGAAGCCCAACTAGTAACTTCATTTAAAACTTGTTACAATCAAAAATGTTGCCAGAGGAACAGAAGCCTGCAATTTTATCCGCGACCCATAAGGAGTGGGACAGGAAAGACCCCACTTGCTATAAACCTGTGGCAATTCTCCAAATACTATCAAAGTTTCTAGAAAGTGTTGTGGATGCTCAAATGTTGGAGTTCCATGACAGTTGCGACCTGTTTCATGAAGCACAACATGGCTTCCGGCAAACCAGGTCTTGCAACACAAACATCCTTCTGGCCTGGGATAACTGGATAACCTGTTGGGACACCAACATTCACGTTCAAACAGTATTCCTGGACTTTGTAGCGTTTGACAATGTAGCTCATAGCCTGCTCATCCATTAGGCAATAGCAATGGGCTTCACAGAACCGTTACTCTCCTAGCTACAGAATCACCTACTAGGACAAAATTCTGCACTAAGGTAAACATGGTGTGCTGAGTCTGGAAAGCGACCAAGTCTGAAGTATCGCTGGGCTCCATCTTCGGGCCACCAACGTTTGTAATTTTAATTAATGACCTCCCACTAAATATCCTCTCCTCTGCTCATATATATGCGGACGATGTAAAACTGTGGAGAACAATAACAGAGAACAGGGACACAACAGTATATGGTTAGGGTAAAGGATGTATAAACAGCAACGTCCTGAATCTTAACACATAAAAATGTTATGTAATGTAATATTACGCACCGGACGGTACTCATCTAGACTATTAAATAGATGGGCGACGAATAATTAGTACCTCCAGAGAACGGAACTTAGGCTAAACCACTGACAGATTGAGGATTAAGAAGAACCATCAAGTGGATGTCACGGAAGTACTTGCCACGTTACATCGAGTCCGCAAGCATCTGAGCATACCGGTACTGGGCATACTCCTCACATTATCTAAGACATACATAAGACAGAAATTTAGAAAAACACAACATTATCGTACCCCAACCCTAAAAATGGGAAAGAGTTTAGAGTATGTAACCGGACTTCTGACCACACGATTCTCCGATTGACTATTATAACTGGGGCTGTTTACCCTGAACTACAGACGGTTGGGAGAAGACCCAATCACTATATACAACTTATTATGCATACCTGGATATCCAAATAAAAGCATATTGGTCTCCCAACATGCTCATGCATCGCGAAGAAACCCACGAGCTATTGCCCATCAGAGACTATGAATACAGGTGAAGGTGAATTTATTGTCATTAAGAGTTTGCTCCACCTGGGACGCGCTGCCAGAAGAAGCAACTGCAGCCCCCGTTTTGGCTCGCTTCAAAAGAAAGCTGGATGATTGTGTTTACCACTATGGTGTACCCAGAGCCTCTTCGAGTGGTGGCTAAAAACTTGGTATTAGTTCCAAACTTTGAACCTTAGCACTCACAAAATTCATCCATCCTTCAGCATTCGTTTAAGCTTACTCACGAGCAGAACTATTTAGGACGGAACAAAGGGACCGAGACTAGTACCCTACAAGGGTAATGAATAAAGAAAACGGAAAACCTTTGAAAAACAGAAACAAGATAAAAACCGGAGAAAACAAAACGTAAAAGGAAATCCACTGAAATTTCCGGGGCTTAAAAGGCTGTACAACCAGTTAGCTAATAGAAGAATTCGAAGAGGCGGATTTGAGGCCACGACACTCAAGAAACAAGTACAAAGAAATCAATTGGTTAGATTTAGCGTGTCACATAGTTATTGGATATTGGAAGGCAATAACAAATACAGCAACTACGCTACCGAATTCCTCACCTCAACATCAGGGCGCGAATGCTAATAAATTAGTTGATTTAAAGTAGCTTGTCACAAAGATATTGGATAATATCCTTTAAGGAAAGAGACTTACTGTATCGTCTGATTATCAGGTGTATTAGCACACAAGATACATTTATGGTAGTCAACCGTTTTATGATGGCTTTTAGACTATGGACGTTAATCTGGTTAATCTAGTGAGTCCTTCAACTGCATTTGGCCAATGTAATTGGCTATTTCGTCTTGCAAAACTCGGTCTTTCTGTTTCTGTAGGTATCGTAATCCGTTTATGTTTTTATCGATGTTATCAAAATTCACTCCGTATACACAGTTTAAGATTTCTCCTGTCCACAATTTTCCCATGCTTTATGTTATATTTAATAATATATTTTCCTAGCTAGACAAGAATGAGGCATTTAAGTGTTTCAAAACCATAATTCTGAATCGTTAGCAACGTACATTATAGGTAACAGATCTATGTTATCAAGTAATTGATTAAAGTTTCTTGAATACATTCAAGATACTTTTATGGGTCTTTAATCTCAACTGTTTCACTGATGTTCCTCCACTATCCTTTCATGTTACTAACATAATTCAGCACAGAATTTAAAACATACTTTTTATTCTGGCCAACAAAAAATATCACATAACTCGTCCTAGCAGAGAGTTTATCACAAATTTAGACGTCATGCTGCGTATGTAAATTTCTGTGCATATAAAAAAGACATTAATCTGAGGAAAAATGTGTCTGACGACACCCTTTCAATCGGGACCAAAGGTTTTTTCCACTTTTTAAATGAAAACAAAGTATCTATGTGATAAAGCATTCTTCATGGTAAAAAGGTTAAGGATAAAGAAGCATTCACTGGAATGGGACATGTTTAGAAATCTAAGTTATAGATTTGGGCGTGACATTTCGAAAGATTGTTTCTGCCAATCTAACCTGTTTAGGAGAACAAGGAATCTTATTAATGTTTTCTTAAGACCACGTCGTTATACCATCTGGCAAATGATAAAGTAATAGGTAAGGTAGCTCATTATCTATATAAGCTGGTTTTAATCTATCAATACTAATCGTATCCGTGTTCTCGTTCCCATGGATGTCTAAGTACTTTGGTTATCTTAAAATTACTCTGGCTGACCCTTCGAAGGGAGGACTTAGAGAAGGTTTTACTTTATCACAGTTTATCTAAACAGAACCTGACCGAGAAAGAGATGTGGACAGACGATAACGACCTGACTATCAACATACAAGAATGTCAAGTGACGTGCTACTTTAACGCCTAGGTATATCCTGATTTAGCGACACAAGAATCCAGAGTCTTATGGGAATAGGTCTTTATTCAATAGCGTGGGCAGGAGACAGTGGAGCGCGGTTCTAGTCGTTCAAACAAACACATAACTCTCAACGTTCAATATAGGCTAGTAGGAAATATAATCCCTATGCAAAATAAGGAAGTAAATGAATACTGGAGCCTAATTGTTTTGGCGTATGCTTAAGTTTTGAAGTGATCTTTTAACTAGTCAAGCTATGTTGCTACATTAGCTCCCTCCTAGAAGCGACTTCCGTAGGAACGTTGGCTCGATCAACATACCAAACAAAATCATCTCCGTTTTGTAGCTGTAGCTTAGTTCAGAATTACTTGGTGAACTTGATCTTCTAACAGTGACTGGAGCTTGAAAAGTAAGAGGGCAAGAAAATAAAGTAGGAATATCTGAGGAAATACCGCGAGCGGGCTACCCAACACCATGTTGGTGAGGTACGATGTTTCCATGCTCTGTCCGGCAATCAGGTGTTTACTCACCTGCCTCTCGAGTCGCCCTCAAGTAAAAATTAAAGAAGAATCTACTTTATGGTGACTTATAGCCTAATGTTTCCCCTTGGAAGAGTCTTTGGATTCTTTGCCCATCTGATAATGACAGACGATTCATTATTTCTCGTCTTAGGATGGTGTATGGTTGTGGTGTCGGCGGACTTAAAATCAAGTCGCGAACTTCTTTGGCTACTGAAGAGGGTAGGACTGAACATAATTCTTGATAGCGAACACCTTCAGATTTAATATTGTGTCTCGTGAAATAATGCTCTAGTTGAGCAAACCACAACTCGGGGTCACTAAGATCGAATTCTGGAATTAGGATATTCGTAGTCATAACGGTGTCTATGTCTACCGATGACTTATCCTCTAGGCTTTTCGTTTGGACTAAGTCTGCCATGTTATATGAACAATATGATAACGTAATGAGGGCAGAAAAATAATGAGTGATAAAAATAAAATACTATGTATATAAAAAATATATATATACGTAATCTTAATTATTGCAAATCAGAAGGCTTATTTTTATGACTAAATATAATAAGAAAAAGTGATGTGAATAACAGAAATAAAATATTTTATTCAACACAGGGCTCACCAGTTTTAGAGTGATCTTTTAACTAGTCAAGCTATGTTGCTACATTAGCTCCCTCCTAGAAGCGACTTCCGTAGGAACGTTGGCTCGATCAACATACCAAACAAAATCATCTCCGTTTTGTAGCTGTAGCTTAGTTCAGAAATTACTGGTGAACTTGATCTTCTAACAGTGACTGGAGCTTGAAAAGTAAGAGGGCAAGAAATAAAGTAGGAATATCTGAGGAAATACCGCGAGCGGGCTACCCAACACCATGTTGGTGAGGTACGATGTTTCCATGCTCTGTCCGGCAATCAGGTGTTTACTCACCTGCCTCTCGAGTCGCCCTCAAGTAAAAATTAAAGAAGAATCTACTTTATGGTGACTTATAGCCTAATGTTTCCCCTTGGAAGAGTCTTTGGATTCTTTGCCCATCTGATAATGACAGACGATTCATTATTTCTCGTCTTAGGATGGTGTATGGTTGTGGTGTCGGCGGACTTAAAATCAAGTCGCGAACTTCTTTGGCTACTGAAGAGGGTAGGACTGAACATAATTCTTGATAGCGAACACCTTCAGATTTAATATTGTGTCTCGTGAAATAATGCTCTAGTTGAGCAAACCACAACTCGGGGTCACTAAGATCGAATTCTGGAATTAGGATATTCGTAGTCATAACGGTGTCTATGTCTACCGATGACTTATCCTCTAGGCTTTTCGTTTGGACTAAGTCTGCCATGTTATATGAACAATATGATAACGTAATGAGGGCAGAAAAATAATGAGTGATAAAAATAAAATACTATGTATATAAAAAATATATATATACGTAATCTTAATTATTGCAAATCAGAAGGCTTATTTTTATGACTAAATATAATAAGAAAAAGTGATGTGAATAACAGAAATAAAATATTTTATTCAACACAGGGCTCACCAGTTTTAGTGACACAAGAATCCAGAGTATTATGGGAATAGGTCTTTATTCAATAGCGTGGGCAGGAGACAGTGGAGCGCGGTTCTAGTCGTTCAAACAAACACATAACTCTCAACGTTCAATATAGGCTAATAGGAAATATAATCCCTATGCAAAATAAGGAAGTAAATGAATACTGGAGCCTAATTGTTTTGGCGTATGCTTAAGTTTTGAAGTGATCTTTTAACTAGTCAAGCTATGTTGCTACACTACCGCACTTCGAATGGACTATTACCTAGGCGGGCAACGAACAATTAGTACTTCCAAGGAACAAAACCTAGGCTTAACTTCCATCGACAGATTGAAGTTTAGAGAAAACCATCAAGTGGATGTTACGGAAGCATACGTCATACTTTATCGAGTCAGTAGGCAGCTGGAGATGCTAACACTGTAATTGTTCCACAAAATATTTATGATATTCGTAAAACAGCATTTAGAAAACGACATTGTCGCACTCAAAAACTCTCAAAATGGATACGAACCTACTATTGACTGTCCAGAGATAAGCAATAAAATTCGTAATAAGACTTCGAAACAAACAATGCCACGACTGGCTACGATGGATGCGACTGTTCACTTGTTGTTACAGGCAGTTGATGAGCGAACTAATCACCGTATTCAGCACATTAAACACCCCTGGACATTCACAAAAAGCATACCGGACGCCCTACATGCTCATTCATTTAAAAGAAACCCACGAAATATTGTCAGTCAGAGGGCACAAACGCCGGTGACGGCGAATTTCGTGTCACGAAGAGTTTGCTGCGTATAAGATGTACTATAGAAGTAACCAAAGCCTCCATGCTGGCTAGTTTCGAAAGAAAGCTAGACCGTTTCGTACACAATCACAGTGTGCCTAGAGCCTTCTGAAAAATGGCTAAAAACACGATATTATTTTCAAATCCTAAACCTCAGCACTCCCAAACTTTATCCATTCTATGGCATTCTTTTAAGCCCCACTCACGAACCTGATTTCTCAGAAAGGAACAAAGGAGGAGAGACTAGTGCCACTACAAGGGTTTTAAAAAAGTAATAAAAAATATAACGGAGTGAAAAAGAACAACTTGGAAGGAAAAGAGAAAGTAAACGAAAACCAAAAGGAAGGAAGTTTTATAATAAAAAAGAAATGGTAATGATAACAATTATCTAAAAAAACCGAAAGAGCGGTCATGTAGCCAGCCAACAACAAGAAGCGACCAAATACCAGGAACTGAAACAGCTATACTCGAGATGAGGGCACAAAGAAATCAGTTGGTTTAAAATAGACATAGACATTGGATGCTGAAACCGCCAGATTTATACTAAGGCGTTATCAGTATCGTTGTACCTAGTGCTTATATCGCATTTAAAGGATGTAAGTGGGCATATCAAGTAACAGCAATTTTGTATATGTATACCGTCTTTACATTCAAGCGTATATTGTAATAAAAATATACTGCCATAAGAAGTGTGAAAGGTCCTTGAATACTTTTCGTTCAATAATAATTGCTTGCGATTTGAGTTGTTTATGTACTTAGATTGTTGTCTAATTGATGTAATATGATTTGATGTCTGTTACTATCTGTAACTAGTATGGCTGATTATTGGAAAAGTAACCCAAAGAAGTATTGTGAATTGTGTAAATGTTGGATGGCTGATAACAAAATCGTAAGAATTCAGTTCTTTTACATTTGTTTGCCACATACTTTGAGCAGAGCATTCAAAATCATGAGAATGGTATGCGCCATAAAGCCAGCGTGGCTAAAAAAGTCAATGAACTAACTCGCAGCAACAAATGTGCCGAAATAGAAAAGAAAAGTTTAGAAGCGTGCTTGCAGCAAATAAATGATGTAATTATCTTTATTTTCATACAAATCTTTCAAACATTTAGAGTGCTCATCTAAGCATGATGAAAGACCTGGAAAGAGATCCGTCACTGGCAAAGCAGTATGGAATTGTACTAGCAAGTAATTTCTTGTGTTTGCATTTTCATATAACCTAAAGAATCTCCGTACGGACAGTCAAACGATGAAATAAATAAAATGGAGAAACCAGCCACCAATAAATCTCATCCCGACCTACCTAATCCTGCAAATATCTGGAAGGAATCAATTACCCCAGATGGTAAACATTATTATTGGAATGTGGCTACTCGTGCCACACAATGGACACGACCAAATGGTATTATCGAACTAGAACAACGACCGCTAACGGAAGAAAAGACTAGGCTAAAAGAATTTGTCCTAAATCGACTTGTGGAATTAAGCGAATCTGGGTCCGCAGAAGCTAATGAAGCAGTACTACAAGCATTCAACGTACCTCCATCAAACATCGAGCCTATTATTAAAAAATTACCGAATAACACGTCCAATGAAGAGCAAAAATGTCCGGATATCGTAACACCTGTCCAGTTTCAAGGCCCACAGATTGACTTACTTGGTCCATGGGTCCCTTGCGATGACATGTACGTAGTTTAAAAAATTTCCGAACCATTAGGCTATAGATTAACTTCCTTTTTGAAAGGTTTTATAGATTCCACGAGCTGTGCTACATTAAATTAACATTTATAGACAGTAACTGTATAAACGATAGTGATACCATTCGGTTACTTAAAACCAGGTGGTTTTAGTAAGATTTAAAGTCAGTGTTTAGTAGTATTGACCAATGATTGCTTTATTCCTTGTCACTTTGTTAAACACGGCTAATCAAAATGGAAGATATGTAAGTGTTACATGTCATCGTCGCTTTCCAAGTGAGAAGCGTCTAGTTGCTAAGCTAACATCTGGTCAATGATGTTAAGTCATTTTATGATTATTTAAAGGCACGTTGATTTAAACATCTATTATACATTCTTTAAGTATTTACCACTACCTACGAGATATGCAATGCTAATCAAAATAACAGATCAGCAAACTTTAAACTCAACTAAAGTGAA
The DNA here is from genome assembly GCA_034768735.1 of Schistosoma mekongi. Lineage (NCBI taxonomy): Eukaryota > Metazoa > Platyhelminthes > Trematoda > Strigeidida > Schistosomatidae > Schistosoma > Schistosoma mekongi. Next base: position 40,676,227 of record CM068309.1, read on the forward strand.
GCGCCATACAGATTTCTGGGACCACATAATATTTGTCTATGATCTAGAAAGGAAAATAATAGTTTAAACAGGTTTCAAGTAAGATAAACCCTAATCAGTTAATTATCTAGATGACTTGAATTCGTACTTTCTTTTTGTATGTCGTGTGTATATATTTACTTACATCTGTGTGGTCTACTACATCTTTTTATTAGCGTGACATTTTGATGTGTTGTATTTTACATACATCTGAATCTCATTCTAGTTTTTGCAAATTAAAGAATCTGTATCCTCAAAATAAACGTTTTCCATTGATTTTCATTACCCAGAAAGTGAGGCACTACGTCAATATGAACTATGTCAATATGAACTTCCAACTTTAAAAGTAAGAGAAATTCGTACCCTACTAAGAGATTTGAAAACATTACTCATATTTGTTGAGTCTATTGAATAAGCAATACCGAAGTTAGACAGGGCATTAGGGAAATATCAGTTCATGGACCTTCATTTTCTGAAGTGTTGGGGTTATGCATCATGCATACCTCTATGCTCTATGATTACTATCGTAAGAGTGGGATGCAATAAAGCTAAAGGCAGCTAAACGGAAATATGGAGTTAGTTCATAAAGTTGTTGACTGTTAGTCTGAACTACGTTGGTAAGTTCTGACTACTTGGTTAAGATCTGTACGATCATCGATTGGTTGAAGACATTGGGTGATATGCTCAACTGTATAAGTGTATTCGTGTCCTCTGTATTATATCTTTCCACGAATTAATTTTTCCCGACATTTTCGGGATGAATGTATCCACTTTCTACTTACTTGTTAGTCGGTTGTGTGTGTGAGGGGGACCAACGTTGTAGACAACTTATTGGTCAAATTGATTTCTCTCTGATTATTACAAGAGGACTTTGTATCCTATAAACTATCGATTAGCGGTCAGAACTAATCACATAAGCTTGTATCTCAGCCAACTTTGCTCAAAACTGGATTACCGCTTTATAAGACCTCCGAAGTTAAATTGTTAATTTTTGATTATCTTCTACACTTCAAGTTAGATGTGACCCTCGACTTGGCCTCGTGAGAACTGACTTAGGAATAGTTAGTTAGTGGCTAAATATTTGAATTGTTCTGAAAACTCTCTTAATCATCAATCCAATCTGCTAAACGGTGAATAAATTGCCGTTCTATCTTTTTCAGAATATGCCAGCAGCTAACTTCCTAGTAATCATTGTTTGATTAGTCTGTGCAGCTATCAAAAGTTACTCACAGCCCCTATTTTTTCTTTCGTTTCTGCTTTCACCACTCATCGCTTACGATCGTTATGTAGACTGTCAGTCTATATTTTAGTCGTTTTCGCTTTTCATCATTCCCCCGACCTGATGAGATGTTTCAAAACATATATTTAGTAGTAACATTATATTCATTAGTCGTTTCTTGTCTTTTAGCTCCGGTTACTAATAGAGGGCTGTTTTTGCTGAGAAATGGTAATCATGCTAAAATACCTCATGATAAACATCTCCTACGTGATCAACTAAGTACTTAATCGTTTGTGTGAAAAGATCTTGAGATCTTGTTGTATATTTCTCTGTGTTCAGTAAGACAGACAAACACGGTCCCACTAGTGTATTCCAAAATAAATATCAGTTTAACGTTTCTAGTAATGGTCCCTCTTGTATTGGTGTCTGTAGTTTTAAAATTGGGCAGTGTCTTTATTTTTAGTGTTAGTAGTGGCTGGAAGTCTAAGCATTGTTGCCACAGACATTTCTGTTCTCTTGACTGGGACTCAGAAAGGCCCACCCAACTGTTTTATGCCTAAACTTGGCCTACCTAAATGGGCGTGCGATTATCTATATGCACTAGAGAATCATCAGTTCTTTTGCCGGAATTAGTATTATATCTGCGCCATCGGAACCAGGAGAAGCTGCTGTTAGGTTTCTAGATACTCTAAGAGTAGATCATAGGCTATATGATATCAAGTAAATAATCACTCTTGGACTGTATTGCCCGTTTCAGAGACACTGAATACATCGATGATATGATTCACCACAGTTGGGAACGTAATATTGTGATAATATTGCAATCACAACTAAAAGATAGAAATTTAACAAAAAAAACCACGTCGCATTTCTTTAGAAAATACAACCAAGAAGGACTTTTTCATTTGAAGTTCATTTTACATTCACAATGAGTTCCACAAGAGGTCGCAGCACCATGATCATTGGCTTCTGTTTCAGGTTATATCCACTGAGTTGTTCTATTTCTAGGGCCCCAACTATCAAGTTGTGATAAGTCGACACTAGTGCTATGGTACTTTCATTGTTCCGTTTTTCCTACCTATTCCAATAGTTGGAAAATAATACACGATATGGTAGCCTCTAGGATAACTTTTGTAAAGCCTAGTCAAACTATTGAACTCGGTGTTTCAAGTTGGGAGTTGTTTGAGAAAAACGTCTTGCCGCCTTTATGCCACAGTCGTATAACTACTTATTATGCCTTTATTTTTTCTCCTTGTATTCTTAATACTCTTTAATTGGCCTACTTGACAAGTTAGGACCTAAAGAAATGGTTATTTAAGCCAATCCGGTTATTTATGATAAGTCTGTTTATCACATCAAAGTAGCAGCTACAGCGAGCAGTACAAAGTATCAAGTATGATTGAATACTAAACAATAGTTTCATTCAATCTATATCCGCTTTTATTGTGTGGCAACTCAGTAAACATTAACGTACTATGACCAAGATCGATGCTTTCTTTTAAGCATATTGAATTAGTAGTGTCTACAGTGTTGTACAGACTATTAGAATAAGTTGTGTTTTCCTTAATCATTTCGCTTTGTGCTTGTCAGTCAAGTCGATAGTATTCTCAGTTCTAGAAACGTTTTCCGAAAAGAGTTTTCCATGGTTACCTACTCATCTGATGTATTTTTACGACAACCTGTCATTTGTGTACCACTGTTGGTTGTGACTGATCTAGTATAAACTCTTATTTAAGAATAATAAATAGTCTTGAGTGCATGTTGTATTTTCACTACTTATTATATATTCAAATAATGAAATATGTATTGGTCGATTTGCTAAGCGATAGTTATTTGCTTCATCAACATACTATTTGTTTTTATCTGAAACATTTGAAAAGTATTCAAGTTCAAACAATTATCATTCGATACTGGTTTCTGCTAGGATGACTATCTGTTTGGTGTCACAACAACAAAAGAAATTCATTATATAATTATATTTTTTTACATAGTGTAATCTATAAGAGAAATCAAATGTTGCATTATTCATTGAAATTGTCGAAATTTTAAGTACAAAACGTATATGATAATTAGTAGGTAAAATTTAGAAAAATTCTTTGTCCACCTGATGAAGACGATGATGATAAAGAACAAGTGAATAATTGGTACTAACATTTTGTAAAGCTAGATGGTGCTAAGATTATAGTAAAATAAATATTGAACCCATTTTTTAACCTTAGGGTCATCACTACATATTTAATACTGATTGGTGTCAGTCTGTTGAAAAAGTCAAAATTCAGACCTCGAAATTTTATTGACTGGTATTTCTTCACCGAATTCTTTAGATCATGATTATTATAGAACTAAAATACGTATGTTAACCGATTACAGAGTACCACCTGATGTATTACTCGTATAAGTTATATTTGATATTCGGTCTTATTCAGATAATCCACAGTAAATTACTACTTAGCTTTGCTACATTAAATTAATGATGATTGTTTTTAACGCAGCTGAAGTATTCTTATGAGTATTAAAACACAGCGTAGTGTATGCAAATGTTCATGCATATCCTTTGGTTCTTTGTGCATGCTACGAATAATAAAAATTATCTCTTCATTTATATATGTAATCCATTGATAGGTCTTATCGAGTATTCGTTAATACTCCATAATTCTTCGAATCACTCCCATTTCCGCATGATTTGGGAGATTTTACTCATTCACATTAGTTATAATGTGACATTGCATTTTATTGTAAATAAAATGATTCGAAGACTTTGTTTTACGGCAGTCAGCAGACAGTCATCATAAATCTGCATAAAAACTATCATTCTACTTTTTTGTACACAATTATTTTTATTTTACCAAACGACTAGTAATATCTTTTATTTCTCATTGTAAAGTCCGAAACCTAAATTGCCCAAACTTGATCTCCCTGATACTCCTAATGATGTTGGAAGCTTTGGATCTCCAGATTTGGATGAGAAATTGGCTGTTATTGCACACTTGGAAAAAACAACGGGAGAAAATCTTGCAAATTCGGCACTTTTTAATCCCAAAGAAAAAACAACCACACATAGCAGCTGTTCAGCTGGAGATATTAAACAAAATAAAAACGATGACGTTAAAGTCGAACAGTCTAATTCTAATACGGCGACTCGTATTGTATTCAGACGGCGTCCTGCATCTAATCGGAGTATACGTACGCCACAGGATGATGGATAGCAATTCCTTACGACAGGTATGTACATACGGTATTTTAATAAATATTATAATCATTTTCAAAAGAAAAAGTTGTTAAATTGTTTCGAATCAATAGTCTAATAGAGTGGAGGTTACGTTTAACATGGTTGGAGACGTTAGCTGAAATAACGCAGGTCCACTTATTCTGTCTTCTATCCTAAACTTAAAACTTTCATGAATTGATTCTCGTATGATATTCTCTACGTCAGATTTCTCTTTACTGCCACTCGTTTTAATATCGCTTTTATTCGTTTGATGTTCAGCTTGCTGTAGTGTGGAAACTTAGACTGATGCACATGTACACCAAGTTCTAGGTTTTTTAAAACTGACTGGATTACCTTTCGTTTAAGTTCAAGTTGTAAACGCTGTCACTAATGTGCATTTGACCAATGTTCGAGGCAGCGAAGTATGTTACATCGATTGTGGCTGAATATTATCTATTTATTCTTTTTTTAACGCATTAATGCAGCCTTGTAGATTGCTTATTCAACAATCCCCCTAATTTCTATGGATGCTCCCGTTACTTCTATAAAAAGACTTAGAAACAAATATTTTAATAAAGATAATCTATCTTTCCGGAAATCTCATTCTCAGTCCTGATTTATATGGAAATGAAGAATGCGGTAAGTAAATTTTGTATGCTAGTGAGTAGGGATATAATAATAAATGGAAATCGTAATGATGGGCACAAATTATACTACTTAACAATTGTACGGAATGTAAAGCCAGATTTGCAAGATCACTTTCGTCTCCATGACCGCAGTTTCTTCTGTAGTTCTTCGCTGTTTGTTTTATGCCTCTTTTGCTTACTATCTTGCCCTTAATTCACAAGTTATCTTTACTTTTTAAGTTCGAGTATGTTCCGCTAGTGACTACTCATTCAGCACATTATTGTTATTATGCACTTCAATCAGTTCTTATCTTCCTTTACAATGATTTTCACTTACCTATTTACACGGTCATACTAAGATCTCATCCTGTATGGTTGAACATTTGCTCATGTCCAACAATCGGGAAATGTGATCGTATGCTCTTAATGTGTGTAAAGTGTTTGTTTATAGTGCTGTTGGGATTTCAACGAACTTACCTAATTGATAATTACAGAGTACTGTACTGTGTAACGAATTGACCGCTGTCTTAATGTCGATAGAAAACAACGATTTTTAGCTCGCCATACATGCGAAGGTGTTCTAACACTTGGTAGAGGGTAGAGATTTCATCAATATATTCACGACATGATTGAAAAGTGGTCTGCTCCTCACAAATTAGTTTTTCACGCGTTTCATACAGTCTTCGACATATGATGAAAGGAAACAGCATGAAATCAGTCGAGAGTAGACTTGTCTCCTTAGAGTTGTCAGGTTGGTTACATAAGCCATTTTTAATGACGGATACGGCAGTTGTTTGATTTCAAGATGTTGGAATGCTTTTAGAAGTGACTTCATCAGTTATCTGACTAGGAAATTATCATCTTTGAAAAGAGCTAGGGTAATTCGCCTGAGCATGGTGGCTTTCTACTATTTGAAAGTCAGGGTACATCCTAAACTTATTCGTTAGTTAAATCAATCATCACTGGTTCAGGGAGCCAAGATAGTCTGATTGCAATTGCTGGGTACGAGATAAATCGAACTGAACCTCGAAAATCTCTACCCATCATCTAAGCTGATTTTAGATATTAATGATTAACGAAACAGATTATTTCATTGATACCACACTGAGGATAAAATAAAAGGCTTCTGGTAATTATCAGAAATAGCTGCCTGTCCCGTCTCATTAGCATGCTCTGACCACCAGGTTTCTAGATGCTCACTTAAGTTCTCTACAATTTTCTGATGTAATAAAATACATGTATTACCAAACTCACAGGGTGTCAAAGTCAACCGACGTCTTTCGACTAGTAATGAACCTGTAAAATACCCAGTGTTTATAAATAGGACGTTTCTGAAAGCTTAAAGTTAAATGTATCAATCAAATCCAAATAAAGTGATTTTGAATGAAAACAAACAAGAGTTTTACAATTCTAATTTGTTAATTTAATAATAATGGACATGTATTGAGTAGAAATGCAATATTCTGTGATACGTTTTCTATCATATAATAGTTAAGAATAATCTCAAATAAGTTTTACATGAAGTATTATAGATAATCAAAAGTTTCAATTAATCGTATAGAAACTCAATATATATCCATTTCGTGAGATTTATTGGTACATATAGTAATGATGATGATAATTAAGCAATGTTGGACCTCAGATTGGTTGTAAACTTCTAACAGCGTATGTATTGATATGAAAAGCTAAAAAAAGATATAAAGGTCACATGTATGTAGGTATATGCTTAGTGAGTACATGTACATGCTTTGAATAAATTGGTCATAGATACAATTGTGATATTTTCACTTTAGTTCTAGCACAATAATCTCTTGTATTATGATCAGATAGTTATGATAATTGTTTGACTGATATTAAGTTTTACTTAGCATGTCTTGGTGAAACATTATTTGTTAAAGTTCTACTACAGTAAAATAGATTCAGTTGTAGAGACTTTAATATTGTTTGATTAACTTATAGTGCTATCGTGAAATGTTAGGTGCACATTAAATGTACATTTGTAACGTTGCAGATAACCACATCGTATATTTTAAGGAATATTTACGTAATAATACAGTCATATATTGAAGGTAGGGCTCAGTAACCAGAAAATTAGGTTTCATCGTTTAATATTATTTGAAAGAGGGATGTTTTATTGGAATAAAACATCTTAACTTAACGTAGCATGGAGTTAAATCACACGTTTTAAGGTCTTATAAACTACATCGTTATGTTATGTCATAAATGGGAGAATAAACAGAAATGGTAAGCTATGAAATCTGTCCCATGGTGAATTAACACCATGTCAACATTACAAGTTTCCATTTGAACTGTTATCTAGTGTCACGTCGTCTTCTATTCAGAAATTACTAAGTAATTATACACTAATATTACTCAGAATATGTACTAAGAGGATTCTGATTTTGTGCAGATCATTTAAGAATTCTCTGTCGTATTCTCGTATTTTGTACAGATAATCACATGAAAAGATACGAGGAATCGCACCAAAATGACTATTGACTGATTTTTAATAACAGTTCAGTTATCTTATTAAGTATCGACCACATATCCACTCTTACCATACAGATATCTACTTACACTAGACTATAGTAATAATTCTTGAACTAAAAATAGCTGTTTACTCTACTAGTTGATAAGTTTTGTAGCAATATCATTAGGTGTGTCAAAGAAGCGAATAAGCATTGTTAAATGTTTACTCAGCTACCACTGATCCAGTAAGAGCTTAAGTGATTAAGGTGTTCAACGTTTAACCATGAGGTCGGAAGCTCGGATCTCACCCTACTTACTTCCATTTTGGCGGTCGATTAGCATTTCTAGCCTTCATACATTAAATGTGGATGGAAGATGAGTACAAAAACACTTCTTGATGAATGAATGAAGCGATCATCATATAAAGAAGTGATAGCTTTACGAGTACGATCTAACTTCAAAGATTGCTTTTTTACTTTTTCCTTGAAATATTCCACAACTTCAATAAAATATTCCTATTACTTTAGAATAACTAGAGGAAGCACATTTATGAGTGTGACGAGCTGAATACATTCATATATGCATATTATATAAAGTTAGTTGTTTATCTAAAAATGCCACATGTTAAATTACTAAATATAATCCTCCCCAACAATGAGTGGACAATTTGTTGCTAAACACACGGAATTTTACTGTTTCTATGTGGCAAATTAAAACAAACACTCGATAGTAAAAGAAAAACAAAAAAATTCAAATACCTTGAATCCTTTCAATTATTCTTGGCATCATGTTTTTCACTCTTTTTTAATAAGTATGTTGATAACTTTGGATGAGGAATTTTTGATTATCTGAATCAAGAATAATGCGCTCATATTCTTGATGGCGTCTGTATAAATCTTTATATGCTGTACATATTAGTTCATATTCTGAAGTAGACACATTACTTCTAAAACACAAGATAAACTCTGTCGTTATTTTAACTGGAGGTTATGGAGATAAATAAATAACTAAGAAACACTGGACAGTATTGGAGACACTTCGACAGTATGAATCCACGTCCCCTTCTCCAGAGATCGTGGACCAAGACCTTCAGGCTTCGTAGTAAACGCTTAACCATTGAACTACTGGGTCGGCTCCCAATATTTGATATTTCTAACTCTATCAATTTGTAACATTTGCGCGATCTCATCCATTCCCATCTATATATAACTGTCTTACGCCAGGCAGGGTTGAACTCAACTGGTCATGTCTTATCACTAGGACTCCAGGACTTATCTCTACAAGTTAGTCACTAGTGAGCTGATATTTATTGTAACTACTTAAGAAAAACAACCAAACTACATACTTGATAGAATGCTTTATTTATTAACAGTGATGTTGTAAAGGATGGTGACTTCGTAAAGTTAGTTTAGAATGGGAAGTAAAAACTGCCTTCTCAGTATATCAAATTGATGATAAAATTAATACATCCACTAATAGTAATACATTACGCACTAGTAACGAGATCTATGAGAAATTGGGTGAGTACTATGTAATTATTGTGCCGTGTAGTAAGTAAATCTTCATCTTTAACTAATGAATAGTTCATAAACAACCTTAAAGAATTTCTAAGACTATGGATTAATTGTTAATGAAGCTAAATAGGTAAATAATAATAAGACATTCAGTGATTAGTTTCAAAGTTTAGTCACAATCAGGTAGTTATCATCTTTAGTTTGACACCAAAATGTTTTTTCTACCATAGAAAATTGATAACGTAAAATGCTGTTATGATCCGAGACAATAAATAGAAAAAGGTGAAACATGATCAAATCTAGATTTTGGATGCGAATTGGAATCTAGGATGTGGATCGCGTCATATCGACTTGAACTTAACTTATTCGTACCAAACACCCTTGCATTCACTACGAAGCTACTGACTTCATACAGCTATACTTGTACAACCGGTTTATGTTTATAGATTTAAAGTTTTTCTAACTTCCCTTCGGTATTGTTACATACTGAAACTAATCAATCTCTTTTACTATATATTTATCCTGAGGTGATAGCCTCGATATGTTAGTAGTTTCCAAGGAAGAATAAAGTTGTTTAGTGGCAAGTAAATGAGATCCAGTGGGTGGGTTTTGTCTCACTTAAGACTCATATTTGTGAACTATCACCGTATTGATACTTCGTTAGAAAGCCTGAATAACTCTCTAATAAATCAATTTATCACAAGTTAACATCAATTATTACCTTAAATTGTTATTCTCTTTACGTAACTTCTCTATTTCACATTCAAGAAAATTGATTTTTCTTTTCATTAATACAATACGAAGACATAATGCTCGTTTCTTCTAAAGTTATATTACATAGAGAAAAATAGGAAAAAAAAAGAAATGTTATTGAGATGATCCTTATCTCATAATAGTGTATAGTTAAACGAAAAGAAGAATAGTGATTAGTTTAAGTGTTATCGTAATAATTTTCCTGTACAGTTTAAAGGATAAACTTTGTTTGATTCATGAATTGTTTTATTGTTTCAGTGAATATGATCCTCTTAGGAATAAAAACTAGTACTCGATCGATAACTTTGAAAAACGAATTGTTCTTCTAATTATTCCTAATGAAGTATATCTCAATCCTACAGGGCGTCTGTTGAAGTTCAAATATCTCAATGATTAAGGTAATAACCTGTAAAATTTAGTGATTATGGATTGAATCTACCAAATAGCATTAGTTCTTTCAGGTTTGCAAATACGGATTATTGACCAGTTTTAAATGGCATAAAACTTAACCACAAAGTTATTAATGACTACCTATAAACCACCTTCCACTTCCACAGAGTTTTCAGAAGAAAAACGTTTTAACAAACAGTTGTATAGAACAGTTATATAATCATGATCCTAAAATTGTAAACTTACTAATATTTTGTTGAATAATCGCCACATCAATAGCATCCTAAACGTTTCAGTTTTAAGTTAATTGAGGTGATTTATGGATATTGGTATTAAGTTTTAGCTGGTGAATTCGTCACAGATTGGTGTTGGTAGGGAGCCATCGAAAACCAGGGAGCACCGAACTAGTGTTTCGTCCTAGTATTGGACTGATCAGCAATAGTCACCCTAGATTCCACCCCAGGGACTTCATGTTGGCGATAGCCTAGCTCTCTGTACCACTGGGTCAGCATTCGCTGGTAGAATTCCGACTTCCACCGATTTGTGATATAGCGCGAAAATTATCCGATGTCACCGGTAGTAACTTTCTTGCTCCGATTGGATGCCAGCCCAAAGATGCAGGTTGACCGTTCGCCATCATGAAACTAGTGCGGCGAAACCAGGGGTGCGCATTGTTGACGAATCTAGTGCTAAGACGAAACTGTTCAGAGTCCGATTGTTTTCAATGGTATCTTATCAACATCAATCTGTTCCGGTTTCAATTTTTTGCGGTTATTTTTGAAGAAGATACGACAATTCCAATTTATATTGACATTGGATAGCAAGTGTCATGGTTTCATAAAAAGAAAGTGTACAGAATGTTTCATTAATTGGTGGCATTAATGTTAAGGTCGAAAAAAAGTTAAAATAGAAGAAACTACATTCGTGTTCCAGTTGGGATATTAGTAAGTGACTCCAGTGAGAATAAGCACGGTTAGCGTCAAATATACTGGTTGATCTAGACGAATAGCAGTACGTTTTTTACTATTTCTTCAGTTGATTATTAAAGAATATCTAGACATGTAGCTAATTGTATGATTCATGTGTTGTTATGAAAGTCTTCTCGGATTAACCATACCAAAAATTTTCACACGGCATTATAAAGAGTATAAGGCTGTACCGAAAGAGCAGCATTGCCAGTTGATCACCAACCATTAACAGTTTTCACTGAAGAGAATTCGCAACATAATTTGATAGAAAGCTAATTTTGCGTAATAAATTGAATATAATGTGACTTGTTTTAATACGTACCTAGTCGATAAGAGATCTTTCAACGTGAAAACTTTTTTGAAGGAAAATTTATTTCCTAACAATGATATTTACTTTAGCTGGATGTTACTGATAAAGAAGGTAGACTTAATTCAATGCCCATATACGAGAGGAAAAGTATATATACACTGATGAAACATGTTAGAACGAATTAAATATGATACTGCAGATACTTATGAGTAGTGGTTAACATCCAAGATTTATCAATAGAAACTTGAAGCCAAAAGTGTTCCATAAAAAATTACGCCTAGTCTCAAAGAATACTTTTTAATGAATATTGATTTCGAAAAAGACACGGCTAATGAGATCCCTAATAAGTAATTCCTCAAAACAGAATTCTTTCCTGTTACGCCTAGTATCGTCCATTCCATTAAGATTTTGACTAATAAATGTGAAAAATACAAGCTGTTGTTCCTGGTCAAAATCAACGTATATGTACTAGCTTCCTTGCTATTGTGAAGCATGTTACGTTGGCTGAACAAACTAAACTCTTTCAAGACGCATCTCTTAACCTTATCCTTCGTCGTAAAAAGGATTATTCAAGTGGATTAATAAGTCTATTCTTAAACACTACTATTTCTGGTCACATCGCCCCACCAAAATTGTTCTTCCAACTCATCCATGTGGTAAAATGAGTTGGCTCCAAAGGAGCATAAATCAGAAACTTCTGAACTACAGAGGCTTTAGCTATCCACTAATCCAAACTAGTACCATATGTACGGGAGAAAACATATTCGAACTCTCATTTTACAACCGTCTTAATTCACACTTCTTTATTTCATTGTCATTTAATTCGATTCACAGATTTTCATTAATATTATTTTTCATTGGTTACATTCCTTTAGTCTGTTTTTCATTATGTTAATAGTTAAACTACAATTAACTGACGAGATTTCTCTATTTCTAAATTATCTACGACAAATAATCATTATAAACAATTGGGATTGATATAAGTTGGATTGTGACAGTAAGTGGAATCAAGGACGCGCGTTTCGTCCCATTTGGGACTCATCGGCTGGATGTACCTGTATCCCAATGTTGATGTTCACACTGGGATTCGAACTCAATCCGTTTCGTGTCGAACGCCACTGCGTTCACCACTAGACTACTGAGTCCAGACAATGACACTTGTGCAACGGGCACATTGGTATTAGGATAACTTGTATATTCCCGTTGATTTGTTATAGACTGAAGCTGGTCAGCCATTGTTGCTATATGTATATATAGGATTGATCTAAGAAATCAGATAAACCAACAAATCAATCAACATTATACATTTCAAACAATTAGAAGTTACTATTAGAAAATAGAAATAACAGTGATGTGTTTATTTTCATATGAATGAGTCTATAACATCCACTATTTCAAACAATTTTCTGGGTACCTTAAATTATATAATAAACTGAGCTCAGTGGTACTATTACGAGTCAAAAGTTAAGATTCAGCGTTTAGGACCAACAGTAAAGTTTATATTTAAATTCAAGGATGAATTTAGGTTTACGATGGCAGGGTTAAATTAAAGTATCCTTCAGAAGCAACTAGTCTTGAAATTTATTTTATCAATATATAAAAATTAGTGTTTTGTTTAATATAGCTAAAATACTTTCTGTAGATCAATTAATGAACAATTATAATAAGTAGTATCATTTAATAACATTAAAAATGAAAATATGACAGTGAATGAAGTAGAAATTAGCTTCAGGAAGAATTTTGACTAAATTATTGGAGGTTTTAATATTCGAGAAGGATTTCTGAACAAGGGACGTTTTCAGAAAGTTAAAGATCGGAAAGTGTAAACTTATTCCTGTAATCGAAAACTATATTAATGTAGAACCTCGAACAGATGTGCATTAGCCCAAGATACTATATCATATCAGCACGACCAAATGAAATTAATAAGATGAATGAAAACGAGAACGAAATAATGTAGTACCAATGATAATAAGAATGACCAAGTATTAAGGATGTGGTACGCAAATTAAAGGTGGTTGTGAAGAAATATTAGACCTCTGGATCTCCGGGAAGATAAAGAAGAAATATATATGCATTACCCTAGCCGATTCTGAACCAAGTAACCGAACGTTTACAGCTACTACCATGGCTATTACAGTGCTGAGACTAACAGTCTATGACTCTATTGACTGATACCACATCTGTATTTGGCTTACGGCTCAATTCTCATCCAGCAAGCACAGCGTTTTGAGGTGGCGTATCATGTAATAAGTGTTGGCCACCTTAGTCAATGAAAATCTACAGTGTAATGAACCCAATTATTATCCATGATTATTACCTTTCGCCTAACCTTAAAATTGGTCGGTCCGCAGTTCCGTAATAAGTGAGCAGAGATTCAAAAAATCAAATAATTGCTAAGCCTAAAAGCTACTCATATTTTTTACTTTCATATCCCATGTTTCATTAGCATAGGGTGATATAGAGCAAACTATAGCTCAGTATACTCGGTTGATAGTAAACATCAAGCAAAGTGACGTCTATTGGCAAGTACCAAGTTGGATACTTGAAATTGTGTTGAGGTTTCGCCAAATGGCAACCTATCAGTTCTGATGAGATTCAAAATAAGTGAAGTGGTCAACACAAGTAACTACTTCAATCCATATGACCAGCCTAGGAGATGACAGAGACCAGTCCTAAAGTAACACAGCTGGGCATCAAGATTGATAAAGCTTCATCTTCAAAATGGGTTAACAAAACCCAGTAAGAATGGCTTAACTCCTCTTGGAGCCCCTTGGGGTTACTGCTGGTCCCAATCCCGGATAAAGAAGAGGAGTTAGACATGAGGTTAGCAATTACATCCCGTAAAAAACAACCTTGATAAAAAAACGCTAGCCAGAAAAACCTCTAATCATTTTAACTCTGCCCTGGGAGTTGGAAGGTCTTTATTTTGAAGAATTATGATGCCTCATGGTGAAAGCCGAGTTTCTTTGCAAGTCACGAGGTCGATGCCTCTTCTTAAAACCAGAGCAACAATTAATATGGATACATGGAATGTTTGCACGATGTGCGAGATAGGCTGAAGCATCCAAATAGCTGAAGAAATGAGGAGATACAACCTGATGATACTTGGAATAAATGGAACCGATTGGTTACAAGCTGGATGGCAACGATTATCCTCAGGAAACGTGCTTTTATACTCCGGCCACTATGTAAAAAACGCCCACACACAAGGAGTAGCACTAATGTTGTCCCAAGACGCATGGAAGACTATTATAGGATGGGAACCTCATCGACCTAGGATCATCGAAGCATCGTTCAAGGCAATGAAGTACCGGGTTACAATGAATGTCATCTAGTGCTACACACCCACCAACAACACCCACAAAGACCAGTTGTGTGCGAGGCTTCAGTCAATCATCGTTAAACGCCCAGCCAAGGACCTGACTATTCTAATGTGAGACCTAAATGCCAAGGTTGGAATGGACAATAGTGGATATTAGAACATCACGTGACGATATGGACTGAGAGAAAGAAACGAAAACGGCAACAGGTCGGTAAATTTATGCGCCTTCAACAAATTCATTATAGGTGGCACCATATTTCTCCACAAACGTATGCACAAAGCTACATGGGTTTCACCGGATCACATTAAACAGAACCAAATCGACCATATCAGCATCAATGACAAGGACCATAGAAGACGTAAGAACAAGGAGAGGAGCTGACATAGCTTCAGATCACTATCTAGTGGTGGCTAAAATGAAACTAAAGCTAAAGAAGCATTGGACAACTGGAGCAGCAGTATTACAAAATTTTAACACAGCCATTCTCCTGGATACTAACAACTCAAAAGAACTCTCAACAAGAAGTTCTAGGCATTTCACGATCTACTTGAATAAGATGGAACTACTATGGAGGACAACTGTAAAGAGATTAAGGAAACAATAACTTCAACACGTCAGGAGGTTTCGTGTCGCAAAGAATAGATTTCTTTGGTACTTTGGGAAAGATCTAAGAAAAGTGGAACAAGAAGATAGCAAGAACAAGAACAAAGAAAGCCAAAACACAGGCCGAATACTCAGAAGTCAAGCAAATAAAAAGGAACATTAGGTCGGAAAAAATTGAAATATGTTGAGTACCTAGCAATGACATCAGAAAAAGGTGCAAGAGAAGGTAACATGAGACACATATACGATTCAATGCTAGACAGAGACCTATGTTCCACATGGGGTAACAGGCATTGATTGATTGACTGAATAAGAGTGGCTTGCACTAAAGGGAGGGAATAGCAAAATGTGACTAGCAATCATATTGCTAATGCATGTCTTGGTTCAAGTATTAGCAAAATGATTGTCATTCCAGTTTAATCATGATGTAAGATCGCTACTGTCAAGAGTTAAAAAGTTCTGGCCGTAGTCATAACGTCTGAATCTTACGAGAATGAGAAATGAGAGGAAGTAGGCAGTTAGGAATGTACAACGGAAGTAAAAAAGTAGACGTCAGTAAATATGAACAGTATCAAGAGAAGTAGAAGGAACTATTCGCAGTGAGAGATAAAGTATAATGTGGAAAATATAAGGGCATAGACGAAAGTAAACGAGGTGATGGAAACTGCTTCCAAATCGAAAGGACCGTATATAGTTATCCCGAGGTGAGGACAGGAGAAAGAAGGCAAGAAGAAACGCCCAAAAGCCAGTCAGCTTCAAAGTGGGTTCGATAACCATATAGAATAGTAAAGAAAATAGACGGTGAAGACAACAACACAGAGTGGCACAACTACAAACTCAACAAATTGATGAGAGAGTGCAGCGGATTGTACTTATATAACTTTCATAAGTAGTAAATGGTGGGACGTGGCGTAAAAGTTGCAGCAATGGACAGTCACCGACGGATGTAACAAGATAGCAAGAAGCAAGGTATGTTTGGAATGCATGAAAGACACGAAGAGAAACGAAGAAAACCGGTGTAGAACTAGCTTGGAGTGATAAACATGAACAGCATGAAAATAGATGATGCATTATAATGCACACACTAACTAAGCGACTCTGTAAATGACATAAAGCTATCAACATCACATGGAGCGGTCATTAAAGAATGTACAAATTTATTAAATATGCCTTAGAGGATAAAGTTATCAACTTTAATATATTTAACAAAAGCATTCAATATTCATGAAATGTGAAACAAAGATTGTAATCATTTCTTACCTTGCGTGACTCTTCTACATAATGTCGTATTTGATTACGTGCAGCATTATTTAAATCTAAATGTTTTGAAATCTTGTAAATATTAGGATCATTTAAGATAAGTGACTTTTGTTGAGATTCTTTAGGGTTTATGTTCTCCACAAGGGAATTTGCATAAATCTATAAAGTAAAAAAAATTAGCAGATTCTCTGTGAAATTTCGATCATTTCATTAGGAAAATTTTGTTGTGAGTAGAAACATTACTTAAATAGACAGACATTTTAAACACATTGGTAGTATTTACCATATGGAAACTGAAGTGCTAGACTATGAGGACCATAACTAATATGTATAAACCAACAGTACTCAAATCTTCATAATTCATTTATCCATTAATTCGCCTGTTGCTTATCATGGAAAATAAGCCACCTACATGCATTCTCCAACCAGCTCTGTTCTAGGGTCTCTATTCCAGTTCTTCCCAAGTAATATATGTTCTTTCCATGTCTGCCTCCGATTCCCTTAGCAATGTTTTTTGGTTTTTCGCTTTTCGTCTGGCCTTGAGGATTCCAAGTTAGTATTTACCTTGTGACACAGTTTGGTGAGTTCTGCAATCTATCCTATTCATTTTACCACTCCGTGCGTTAACATTTACATGTAATCCCCATTTGTTTTTTCAGTGATACTTCTCAAGCATATAAACGTTTTTACATATTCGAAAGCTTCTCCGTCAAGTATGATTTAGTTGGTTCTTACTGTGTTTCATGTAAGGTTCTTGCTTTTTCCCTTATGTATGTTACGGCTTACTAATGAAGAGATTGATACTACGCCAGCAGTCTACACTTGAATTTGTTTATGTGCGTGGGGTAGAAGAGGTAGGTCATCTACAAAGTCCAAATTGACAAACTGCGTCCAAGTTGTCGATTATATTTCGTGTTTCCCTCGAGATATTGAGGTTTTCATTATCCAGTCAACCACTAGAAGAAACTAGAAAAGACGAGGGTAAACAGCCTTGTCTGATACCGGTCTTTACTTCGAATAAATCTGCGATGTTCCCCCCAACTCACAATTTTTCAGTGTACTTTGTCATAAAAATTCCGTAAGATATTGACCATCCACCGACACAGGTACACCATAATGTTGAAGAAGGTTCCATAATATTCTCCTATCCACCTTATCAAATTCTTTTTTCTAGTCAAGAATGTTGATGTAAAGTGGTGAGTTCCATTTAACTGATTGTTCGATTGTGATTCGGTGTATCGAGATTTTACAATATCACTTGTGTACAGAGGTCGTGAGATGTTGACGAACATCTACAGCTAACCGTTCTGTGACAAATAAATACCAAGTACCGTCCTGCGTAACAAATTGACGCCCATCTTAATGTGTAAAAAAAGCGACTGTTGGCTTGTGATACCTGTGTACGCTTTCCAACACTAAGCAGAAGACGAAGATTTTAGCAATATATTCAAGGCATCGAACAGTAGCCTGATCCTCGCGAATCAGTCATGATAAAAGCTAACAGCAAAAAAAGCACTCAAGAGTAGACTTGTCTCATGAGAGTTATTAGATTGGTTACATGAACAATTTTTAATAATGGGTACATCAATTATTCGATGGAATACTTTATGAAGAGACTTCAACAGTTCTCTGACTATCAAGTCGCCACTATCTTTGAAAAGTGATGGTGTAAGTCATACGGACCTGGTGAGATTCCCTTGATTACTTATCACAAATTCACATTATGATAATATGCTAAAAAAAACTAAGTACACAGTTATGAGTGTGGCTATTAACCTGTTATTGTGTTCTTTACGAACTGATCTAGATTGAATAACATTAAAAACCAATAAATGCTGCAAATCGTTTAGTTTTAGTTTGAAACTCTTCTATAGTGCGCTTGCTGTTATGTACTGTTAAGCATTTATTACATAATCTAAATGTTTTACATTTAAATCCCTAGTAGAGTTGTGAAGTTTTACTTTAAGAAATAACTATACATTCTAATAGAATCAAAGGTGATATCAAATCTATAACGAATAGAAACAAATAAATTATTCTAGAACTTCAATACATCATATTGTAAACCTACTTTAAATGTTCGCATTTGATTCACTTCTAAATTTAAACGATCTATAATACTAGTTACTTTATTTTTAAATTCATTTATATGCATCATATAATAATCACGTAATAATTGAATTCTATATTGTATCTTGTCATCATCTTCATTGTTATTATCAACATGATTATTCAATTGTTCAATATGTTGATATGGGAAAAGATTAGTAAATGTTAAACGTGATGATAATAAATTTAATTCATGTTCCATTGCTATCAAAACAAACAAACAAACAACGAGAACGTAATTGACATTTAAATAAATGGTTTTAAAGAAATTTATTTTGTTTAATTGAATATATCACAGATTGATGTTGGCAGGGTATCATTGATAACTAGGGAGCACTGGACAGCTGTTTCTTTCTAGTGTGGAACTCCTCAGCAGTGCGCATCACAGACTCCGTACCAGGGGGGTTCAGGTTGACACGAACACCTAACCGTCTGCACCACTGGGTCGGCATCCAATGGTAAATTAATGTTCATTATGAATGTTGTATTATTTAAAAGCAAAGTGTTTTATGTACAAGGATACTTAAAATTTTAAATGAAAAAAAGGTTGATAAATTTTTAACTAAACAGAAGATTTATAACATATGGAAATGATTTTGATGAAAGTGAGTTTTCTGAACTGAGTAGTTTAATCTTAATGTACATAGCGCCTTTTGAGATCAAATCATCAGCAGTAGCATAAACTTGAGACTGTTAGTTAGTTTCTTTAAGATTGAAAGTACACATAGTTGATAAAATGTAGATCAAGTATCCTTGTTCGGAATCATACCATGTCAAAAACAGTAGTTTTCATTTGAAAACGAAACTTAAGGAAAGTTGAGTCTGGTTAGTATATGTATCGCTAACCATATGGGGATGTAGAGTGATTTTAGTTTCACCTTTGAAATCTCCTAGTAGGATAGAAGGTAAGAAAGTCCGGTCTTTCACAGCTTCCACTGTTGAGATCTGAATCACTACTCTTACTCTGCTCGGGTGTTGTTAACATAGTCAAAAGATTTAGTAGAACGTCTACCGTTCGAAATTAGATGAAGTAAACGGATGGTTTATCTACCGGAGTTGGGAAACCTTGATTCTAAATCGATGGTGCACACGGGCTCAAAGATCCTAATCGAACGATGTCTATGAACCTATTTTGATTACCGGCTACTATGTAATTGAGTATCCTGACAATGGTTTACTGTTTTATATACAAGATCTTATGAGAAGGGCTTGGGAAGTGGATGTCTCAGGAAGTTTTGTTCTGTATGGACATCCAAACAATATCTGGTCCCATACATAATTTTGGTGTTCTATATTTACGTAAAAAATAATATTTATTAATTGTGTGGTTCATGAATTTCGGTGCCCACTTATGCCAAGTTTTATGCGTTACCACAATTAAGTAACGTCTTGTCTTTAATTTATATTCACTATTACTGGTTATTGTCAGCATTTGTTCTTTTACTACCTGCACACATTTTTAATTGTCTCCTAACATGACATGATGCTCAACCTTATTGTTTATCGATGATTTTTCTGCAAAATGGAGAGATGGAGAGAAGTTATCTAATGAATCCTTCAAATGAACAACCATCTAAGTAACTTAATATAAATTTCTGTAATATAAAGTGCTGTTGACGCATTATCCTACCAATTTCATTAAAAAGTCGTTTTAATTCTAAGCGCGTCTGTCCCAATATGACTGCTTATTATTTTCATTATGAGCGTTCCACTCGATCTTGTCTTCATTAATGGTTCATTTAATATCAACCAGATTATTGTAGCTGTTAGAAATAGACGTCTCTCAAAAGTCATCAAAAATACAACGATAAAATTTATGTAGACAAAGAAATGAAATTGAAATGTTAGACGAACTGATTGTTTGAAAAATGAACTGTTCCAACACGTTGGGGGATTACATTAGACAAAATGGTCACTGTCTATTTATTCATAAACACTAATTACCTTTTAAACGCCATGATGTATCTTCATTTATATCAATTCATGCAGGCTAGAAAAATGTCAGAATCTAAGACGGAAATCACATAAAAATGTTCAGTACTTAGATTATCCATATGTCAATGATTACGTAAGAGTATAGACCCAATCTCTTAATGTGTTGAAAAATTACGGATGTAAAATCAAAAATTGGATAGAGTGAGAGGACAATCCGATAAATGTAGAAACGATGAAAGAAAAATTGTTAACAACAACCAGTCGGTTTCAATGGTAGATGGAAATAAGTTGTAAGTTGACTTTAGAAGAAGTCTAATGGCTCACTTCTTTCTAATGATATCGTCTAAAAAGACAACCAAATTCATATATTTGTGTATGATATATGTCATAAAACCGAAATATATTGTGCAAAAATTAAGCGAGTGGAGATTCTACGATTGGACGCCAGTCCAGTGAATGTTCGTCGCATTATGTCATATATTAATGGAAGTGGGAATTATACCAGTGGACGCTGACTTAGTGGTAAATTGGATTAAGTGTTCACCAACTTGAAACTTCTAGGGTGCGTACCAGTAATGAGTCCCATTCTAGAAGAAAGCAGGTGTCCAATGTTTCTGGGTTTCCAGTGGTACTCCTCCAACATCATTTTGTGACTAATTCAATCAACTGAAACAATAATTTTTTATTGAATAAACGATATTTCAATATGATTATTCTGTTAAATTGATACTATGATTCAATCGAAAAATAGATGATCTTATAAAATTAGGTTCTCCTATTTCAGCATTTGCAAACATTTCAATTTATCGTAATTGAATTGTAGTTATATTGTGGAGATTAGTATAAAATGTAATTGATTGTATTCGTCACAGATCGATATTATCTGGTACCATTATAAGCAAAAAGCACTGAAAGAATACAAATAACTCAACTTAATACCGAACTTCATAAAACCCTGACAATCCAATTAGCTCACTAGTGACTAACTTTAGGCGCATCATGAATGTAGCCACTAGTAAGAAGTCCATCATTGGCAAAATTGAAACTTGTCGGAGAGTGAAACAGCACTCATCAATTTAAATGTGTATTAAGAATTTACAGTGGCAATTAACGGCTTAAAAAATAATTGAATGTAAGTGATCTATTGTTGATCGTCTTAAGTATTGCGTAACATTAAGATGATTGTGTTATGACGCCACTGTTATGTTTTCACTGCCAGTTGAGACAATATACGCGTGAGTTCTTATGGACTTAATACGGTTCGCGTACGATCTCTAGGGTAGCCGAATTATACGCCTGATTGCTACGATTTTTCTCGATACCGATTAACTGCGAACGCTACCTCAGATACTTGTACTTCTGTCGGATACCAAACTTTTTCTCCCAACCCACAGCTATTCCAAAAGACTGGATTTGTAGGAAGATTGTATTGTGGAGCAAAACGGAGATGAGACCGGCGAACAACGTTTATGTATATATATATCGATTTTTTATATCAATTAATTTTAAATTAATGTAATGAGTTTACAAGTCAAGCTTACAAAAAATCAATACAACTTATCTCTATTGATCAATTTAACCATTGTATTTTTCGGGGATTATGAATCCCCAACAGATTGGTAATAGGCAAGATGTGAACCAAATAATTAAGTTTTACTTTTATTGACATTTAAATAACTTGTAGAATTCTCAGTATCTAATCATTTAATTTCCAAAGGATTTCTAAACAAATTTATTAGGTTGTATATAGGTATGCTGCCTTAATAGACAAAAATTGACTCTGTCGACTAATGATCCTGTGTTCAATATCAGTTCGATTGAAAGTTGACGTTAATTATTTCATATCTCATGAACAATTACCAATCATTTGCATAGTATCATTGTACATCATCTAACAAATAGTATTCAATTCATATTACATAATCAGTATCAATAACAGGACAAATTTAAAAAAGATAATGTTTACCTTTTGAATTTTTCATTGATTCATCACGTTGTTTATCAATTTCTAATCTTTGAGCTTGTGCTTCCATTCGTAATGTAAATAACTCATTACGTGTAGAATGTAATAACTTTTCAACTTGTAATTCAGCTGATATTTGTCTTTTTGTAGATTCTATAGTTGTTTGACGTTGATTTTCTAATTCTATGCGTAAATTATTCACTTCTTCAGTTAGTATACTTAACTAAAATTAAAAGAATTAACAATGTTGATTAAATAAAAGTAAATGACTGTATTAGTCTGCTTTAAATGTAATTGTCTTATGTATGTATGTTTATGGTGCAGCTTATAAAAAATATAACCATCTTCTATCCAACTACAACATTAGTTAGTGTGTTAAGATAGATAGAAGTTGGCTAAAGCTAGTACATGTTACAACTACTTTATCTGATTAAAAGTTATAACTTACTCAACTGATTTATTAAATTTTCTCTAATAACCTATATTTAACCTCATTATTACGTAGCCGGTGGTTCCAACAAACATGATTAGTGCTTCGAAGACACATGATCATATACTGATAACCTACAAATGTCACCTAATTTGAATGATCACCTTTTATATATATACAATAAGGAATTACGGAATTCCGATTCGTAGACTTGTCTTTTAAATGGTGAACAGACAAATTGTCTACCCCATAGATGACGTTAGTTGGTAAAATTCATATAAGTTTAAAGAATCTGTGCAGGACTGATCAGACTTCAAAGATAAGTGAGGTAGTACTGATAACAATAACACGATCTGCATATCTTTGATGACTAGTATTTTTATAAATAGTAATGTGACAGAGAATGTCACATAATCTAGATCACAATGTTTTATTTGTGCTTATCATTGGATAATCCTGAATAACCATATTATCGGATTTACAAATTTACCGACAATTGCTCAAGGAAGTTGAAAGGAAACTAAGACGCCTAATGTATTTTAACTGGTTGCTATTAAAAACAAAGGTATTTGACAAAATCTACAACAAGGAACAAATCCCATTTTACATACTCATGTATGGATGGAACGAAATATATATTCAATATCTCACATCGCACAAGGTAATGTTTTCACTGAAATTCAAGTGATGACTAGTTCAACAACTTGAAGAATGCTAGCTTCTATTTAATTGTGATATGTTAATCACCCATCTGATATATTTATACGTCATTCTCATCAATCATATGTGATAAGTCTAACTATTTTTAAGGGTTTTTAGTTTCGTGATGTTGACTCTATGTGCTTAGTCAGTATTGACCTATGTAGGTAACGCTTTGGATTTCGCAGAGATAAGTACGGTGTTTCAATCTTCATATTAAACATTAATAAAGAGGCATAGATGCATCTATTGGTAAATCCTAAATAGAATGAAATGCATATCATGGATTTCACTGCTACTCATTATTTAGTGATAACCGAGAAAATTATGAAAGAGTTTTGAAAAGTTATGTTGGCAATGGATGATGCTTACAGAACTAAACATTGAATTATAAATATTTTTATAGTACCTCAAAACTAAAAATAGCATTCGGGAGCCATATAATCACTGGTGATGGTATCCAAAAGATTATTTGAATCTATACTGTTAATTAGGTATCCCAGCCATTATATTCTGTCATGATGAGAATTCATAACTGAGTGTCTATTTTTACTGACAAGGCTAGGTCTAGTAGACTACGTGAGCTGATGCAATAATTCTGTTTAGTCTTCACTAACTTTCCTACAATCTACTTAAAACCTAGTGAACATCGCTTGTCGTACTTGACAGTGGTTAACTATGAGTAGCGCATTTCTCATTTATCCAAGTCGTTGGATATTTATGGCTTGATTCAAAGACTATTAACTTTTAACATGTACTCCTTGTTTAATCTCAAAGCTATTGAATTCATGATATCAAATACGTGAAATCAAAACACGCTTTCTATAATCAAGATGAAGAATTTATGATAACTGCTAACACTACACAGATAACGAAAGAAACTCATTGTATCTATTAAGAATAACAATAAGCGATTGTACTGGGAAAAATCGTTCATACCGTTTCAATTACAGAAACTGTACATTTGTATTGATAGTAATTAGTTTGATATATTAGTGTATTTAAAAAATTGAAAGTCAATTACATTATGTAGTGTTTAGACAGTGGGTGAAGAGTTCGTTGGGTTACGTAATGAATTAATAGATGAATAGTATACAGATCCCTTTAATAACTAAGATAGATCATTAAATAAGTATTCTAGTAGTTGACTACTAGATAGTTATTCAGTTACTACTTACTAGTTAACCTTAACTGACACAGTTCTTATGTAATATTTGAAGTGAGAAGAATGAATGAAAGAATATTTGTAAGTGTCAACATTTTTATGTTTCCATAAAACTTGTAAAGTACAAGAATAAATTTTCAATTGATTATTCATTGTGCATTAATCATCAAAAGTTTAATTATCTATTCAACTAAATATTATAGTTTTCATAATGGACATATATTTGTCAGAAAAACGGCAGAACTAAAGAATGAGGACGAACTTATGAGATGGCTACATTTTTTAAGTTAAGGTCTTAGCGTATAGTTTAGTTAATCATATTGATGACTTATTATATGCTAGCTACTTTTGACTAGAAAATGATTATCAGCTATTTGCAGGAAGAAAGGTTTACATCGAAGGATATGTTTGCGCTATTGTGGTGAATCTATAGACTTGGATGAAAGTTAAGAGAAGTGTGATAAACTTATATTTCGGTGTCACAAATGTTGATTAAAGAAATTACTTAGTTTTGCTTCATTCTTTATGCGTTCTAAATTTTCCCTCTAATAAATAATGGTTTTGGTAATGCGGTGGTTATTGGTGACACCTGTATCTGCAGCAGTAGTCATAGCAAGTGTTAGTGAAGTTACTTCTGTGCAGTGAAATCAGTACTGCAGAGTAGTCTGCTTGAAGATACTAATGAAAACATCAATGTCTATGGGCGGTGTTGGTAAAATTGTTCAAAAGCGCAAATTTAATCAAGGACATAGCATTCATACAGTATGAGTAGGTAGTTTATGTATTACAACCTAAAGTAGATATTTGGTATTGTAGATCAATATTTCGAAAAATGACCCTGAAGAGATTCCTAACTGCAAGAAGTCTACTTTAATCCCAATAATTAAGAAATATGTCAAATCAAGAACAACAATTTACACCGATGATTTGTAGTCATACAAGTGTCTACCAAGACTTTCATACAATCAACTTATCGTCGTTTACAGCTGGCACTCATTGGATCCGACAACGCAAATTCACATGACGAATGACATAAAATCTATTTGGTTCAGATTAAAAAACTATCCTCATAAATATAAAGGAACTCGTGTTAAATCGCCTTATAGCCACATGGATAATAAATTTTACAGAAGTTATTTCGATTTTAAATGTTTATGAATCTTAGATAAACTTGAAGCATTCATTAGTCATGCAAAACTATCGTATGCATTTGAGTATTACTGAATTTCCGTAGTTTTTTGACAGTAATATCATACCACCTTAAACTCCTTTCTTATTGACCACTTTTCGCTTAGCTAATGGTCAAATAAAGTCGTTCAAGCTCGTACCTCTTCTTTAGTCCTGCCAACCAAACAAACAGTTGCTGAAACCTTTGTTCATCCCTCAATAGTGCTCATCCACGATCACACAAAGAATCATTTTATATTTTAATGTTTATAAATTGATTCATTCTATATAACAGTTTACGTAAACCATTAGCTTATTTCCTAGTTCGATCTCAACGTATTTGTCTTTTTGATGGATAAAAAACAAAAACATTGGAGGTAAACCTAGCAGAAATATCAATTCACTTAATAATTTTGTCAAACAACAGACAGAATAAAACAAACATCATAACTTTTGAGTTGAATTGTAACTGTAAACGGAATCTAGGAAGCGCTCAGGATGCACATATGACAATACAGATTGATCAAATTTAGTCAATGATAAATCAACGGGAAAATCAAAATATATTCTAGTTAAACAAAATATCTGGGATTTATACGGTGGCAGAATTGAATATTTAACTCCAACATTTAATGACAAATATGTTTATCCTTACCAAGGTTGGATCTGATCATTTTAAATAAATTAAACATTAAATAGGTTGTTTATAAAAATAATAAGTGACATATCTATTTCCAATGTTTTAACTAGTAGAAATTAAAATTTCTGAAGTAGTTTAACTTATTGGAAGTCAGTTTTTCAGAGTATGATTCAGTAACTAGATTGAATGGACACAAGTTTGAATAGTACGAAGGAACATATCAAAATCAATATATTTGATATAATCAGAATAAAAGGCTGAATGTGTCATATTATTTGAGTTAGGGTAATTTAAAGTGTGATATGCAGTCTTGATGATTTAATGAAATAATCTAACTCCGAATGAAGTACAGTCTCTTGTTTTTAGTCTGTTCAATGAATCAGTGAATCACTAGTTAAATGCATTGAAATTAAAACAAATTAAAAGAAAAAATACAACAGAATGAAAGGAAGAACAATAGAAAAGATAACACATGCATCGAAACTGACTACTTTCAGAGTTGTTGGCAACATTTCAAACAGAATTTCAACTAAGCATGAAATTGTTTTGTGTTTCTAATCTTCATAGAAAGTCTTTCAGCATATAAGAAACTGCACCTATTTCAGAACGATTACAAAAAAACTTGGTAAAACTAGACTTCGCCGACGAACTTGAGAAGGCCAATGAGAATCAAGTTATTACTTACAAGGTCGCGCGCGCATTTAAGTTCAATATACCTACTTTACTTCAGGTTATTGCAATTTTTAATGAGGACATTATTATTTCGAATCTACAAGCTTTCAGACTAATTCGTAGAGAGTTCATTTGTGATTGAAGCCTCAATATGACTCAAATACAATCCACAGACAGTTGAAATGGAGTAACTTTTCGTTGCAATGGCTGCTGCCGAAAAAGTCACTAAGATCAGGTAGTTTTATCAGCAAGTCTAATCTGACACTGAAGCAAACCTGAATGTTGGTTGTATTGTGGATTGTGCAGTAGCCTGTCACTCTGGCATCGTCTCTTACAGATGTAAGCGAAGTATCAGCAGTACAATGGGATCACCACTGTAGAGACGTATGTTCAGAAATCATGTTGTGCTTAAATCTGTCACTCGGAGGCATCGGAAGAATCTTTGTAATCGATGAAACAGCCATTAGAAAGAGAAAATATAATAGAGGAAGATCTGTAAAAACCGATTGGGTAAGTAATAATTGCTTTAAACTTACTGGTAGGTTCTTGGTATTTACGACCGAACATTAAGAAAGGGACATTTCCTCCAAAAGTTCGTAATTCATATGAAAACAGTGTATCATGTGTAATTGTTTTTTAAAATCTCGTTTTTCATAATAAATAATGATTTAATCTACCAGTGCATTCTCATTTGCTAAAAGGTACCTCAAGGTCGTCGGTGTAGTTTAGTTTCACCGAAAACTTAACTAGAAAAGAGGCTTATATTATACGCCAAAAAAAACATCTCACATTTTAACAAAACAAAAACATCTAGTATTTAACCTGTCGAAGAGGGTGGGAAATTATCAGCTCCATAATTATTACAAGAATCTTAATCGATAATAATTACCAAGGCAGACAAAGATAATACAACAGCAGTTATAAATAACCTTTATTATGATGAGTAAGTCTGTGGACATTTATCCACAAAACTATAATGAATGATTGATTCGAAAAAATTATTCTGTGATTAAAAAAAAATGAAATGAAGTGGAATCAGAGACGAGTTAACTTTCGAAAGAATTAAAACATTTTATCGAAGTCTCTCAATCCTTTAGTTTATGTTCTCATTCATATACAACTTCCTGTTTCTGTAGTCTACTTAAAATGCATAAACCCAGTAATCCATTAACACCAATTTGTGATTTTATCAATACTCCAACCTTTGCGCTTTTTAAATATCTAAACCACATTTTGAAACCACTGCTACAAAATCTACACTGTGTCGTTAGAAACATATACAATATTAACTTAAAAATATTTAGCCGGTGCCCAGTATCTTACGATATCATAAGTTTCTTATAAAAATTACTAAAAATATACAAAAACTTAATAACCTTTTACTAGACAACTACAACTATCAATGTCATAACACAACATAATAGTTACAAAGAATTCTATATCAACATAAGATTCATGACTTCTACAAAATAACCAACACTCTTCAAAAGTGCATTAGGTAAAAGAAAAGACAATATTCCTTCCACCTCTACGCAGAATTGTGTCTATAGGTTAGATTGTATTGATTATGATGATTTCTATATTGAACAGCCTTTCAGACACAACATGAAAGATACACTAAACAACCTCCTAATATTCCTTTTGAACGAGGAGAATTATAATTCAAATCAGCAATAACAGTACATACTATTCATCGTGACCATAAAATTGATATAAAGAAAAAACATTCAAACTATTCAAAAAGATTTTTCCAACTAAAAAGAAGGATGAATAGCTGAAGCACTTCAAAAATTGTTAAATCCAACTAATCTTAACAGAAAAACAAAACGGAGGGTTTACTATTCTTTAGCTAAGTGATCATAATTCAACTGCATCACGTTTTCTAGGAGTTTCTTCAGGTTATTTCTACTAATAGTAGTTTAAAGTTTGAGAGTTCGGAGGGAAAACTTAAAAGACACATGCAAGACATCTGGTAGAAACGCTAGTGTACACTTCTAAGGAGTCGTATATACAACAGACGCTTCCTGAATTGCAGTAGTTGTTTTGTCCAACTTATGTAAAGTTACTCAATTAAAATCTAAGCATAACAATATAGGTGTTAATATTGTTTGAGTTGGATTGTAGCTAGCATGAAAAATCCATGATGCACGTTTCATCCTATTTGGGACTCGTCAACTGGATGAACATGTATCCGGGACTGCAATTCAGTTCATTTCGTACCAAACGACACCACAACTTCACTACTAGGCTACTGAATCTAGACAGATTTACTCTTGTATCAAGTATATATCTATTCTAATTATGTAGATGTTAATAGTTGCTGATTAGAATATATGATTATTAATTGATATGATTAAATAATTTAATAAAATTTAAAAAAATATTACTTGATTTTTTTGTGTAGAACATAATGCTTGAAGTTCTATATTCTTAGATTTAATTTCAGAACACATAGTTAATTGATTAAGATTTCTTGATTGAATTTTATCTCTGATAAGAAAATAAGAAAAAGTAAGTAGGTTACAAGTAGAGTATAAAACATAAACAATCGAAAGTATGAATTCATTTTCAATGTAGATTAGTTGCATTACAATATGTATTTTGAGATAAAATCATCATCAGCAGAAGCATAAACTTGAGATTGTTAGTTAGTTTCTTCAAGATTGAAAGTACACATAGTTGGTAAAATGTAGATCAAGTATCCTTGTTCGGAATCATACCATGTCAAAAACAGTAGTTTTCATTTGAAAACGAAACAACGAAACTTAAGGAAAGTTGAGTCTGGTTAGTATATGTATCGCTAACCATATGGGGATGTAGAGTGATTTTAGTTTCACCTTTGAAATCTCCTAGTAGGATAGAAGGTAAGAAAGTCCGGTCTTTCACAGCTTCCACTGTTGAGATCTGAATCACTACTCTTACTCTGCTCGGGTGTTGTTAACATAGTCAAAGGACTTAGTAGAACGTCTACCGTTCGAAATTAGATGAAGTAAACGGATGGTTTATCTACCGGAGTTGGGAAACCTTGATTCTAAATCGATGGTGCACACGGGCTCAAAGATCCTAATCGAACGATGTCTATGAACCTATTTTGATTACCGGCTACTATGTAATTGAGTATCCTGACAATGGTTTACTGTTTTATATACAAGATCTTATGAGAAGGGCTTGGG
Organism: Schistosoma mekongi; assembly: GCA_034768735.1. Taxonomy (NCBI): domain Eukaryota; kingdom Metazoa; phylum Platyhelminthes; class Trematoda; order Strigeidida; family Schistosomatidae; genus Schistosoma; species Schistosoma mekongi. Next base: position 40,706,844 of record CM068309.1, read on the forward strand.
AAGTGGATGTCTCAGGAAGTTTTGTTCTGTATGGACATCCAAAAACAGTATCTGGGCCCAAACATAATTGTCTATTGTTTATGTCTAGTTTGCTAGAATTTAGGACTTTAGTAGAGGACGAAGTTGGGGGGAGTGTGGAAGTGGAAACAGATTACAATTTAATGAAGGTTTCTGGTATTTCATGTTCTATACTTTTACATACAAAAGTATGAACTTTTATGTGAATGGTAATTCTATCAAATATAATGGGTAAAATAATAAGATATTTGGTAATTTCAATTTGATATTGTGAATTGATTCGGGTTGAGAAACAATTAAAAAACTAAGTGGTACTGGATAGCTGAAATGTTCTAGTGTATACCGATGTACTAACCATGGATAGTGCCCATGGCATTCAAATACTAAGCTTGTATCTAATAGTTGACATTATCGACTTCTATTAATTCATAAATTTATTGTTTAACTTAAGTCAATTCGTGAAATTAAATTCAAAATTCCCGAGAATATGCAGTTAAAAAACAATATGAAACTTACTATTCACTAACTTCAGGAATTGTAATGAAAAGACATGATCAGTGGACTTTCGGAAGTTACTTACAAATAGCAATAAATGTGGTTGATGACTGCTTTCCAGTACTCTCTGTTTTTGCTGGTCAATTCATGTTATTAGCTTCAAAAATCTCCACAACGTTCAATTATACTTGTCAATCATTAAATTTAAAATGAACTATAAGCTATATATATTTTATCTCCATGGTCAAGTGGGCTTTACTTGTCCAGTATGTTGCTAAGCTATTCAAATGTACTAAGTCGAATATATTTGAATTTCAGCTTAAGTGAATTCTAATTGTATTTTAATTATTTGACGTGTCGCATAACTAAGAATACAAAATTATATTATAAACGGTACTACTACTATTGTAGAGGCCCAGATTATCCAATGAACATATCAACTTTAAATTATACACTTTTTTGTGTATGTATGTTCAAGTTATGATTGAACTCTCTTCTTCAGGTATGTTTGAATCTTGATCGCTTGTTGGATTATTTAGGTTCGTATCGACTTCGTTATTTACATATATCCTCTCAATCGTATATGTGCTTAAATTTAATTGATATACGAGAATTATATAAAATATAGCATAGGTGGACTTAATTCGACCATGCTCTAACATCTACAGTTCTCATAGCAGAAACTGTATGTGGTTTCCCTGTCGTCCCACGACAGCTAACTCTACAATATTACTGGTTATGTATTATCCATCGGACAGACAGATACATGATACATAATTTTACTTATCAAGCATGTATTTAAATTATTCAAATATAATTAAAATTCACATGGACTAGGATTTAAACATTTAGAACATTTGAATGGCTTTGGAATATGTCGAATACTCAAAGCCTTCAGAGTGTTGTGTAAATGAAAACTGAAAAAACACAAAAGATATACACACGAAAGATCAGATAGACATGACGGCATAAAATCTTTCACAGAAATACTACACAGCAAGTTCTCATATTTCATTCGTGGCGAATAAAAGACGATACATGATGCGACAGTATAATAACACGATTAATAATAATAATAATCACAAAACGCAGTAATATGGTTTGACATTTGAGTAGTACGACATAAATTAATCACTAGATCACATGAATGTATTCACATCAAATCAATCCAATAATCAGATTAAGAGGGTTACGTTTATTTGTCAAGTCATTAGGCTATCCAAATGTACTGATTTATAAGTGCCTAAGTCCAAGTTCAAGTGTGTTCTTATCACGTTTAAATAACCTAACATACCATGAAGCTAAAGATCATGAATTAAAGCATTCTCGAATGACTCAGGATTTTGCCAGATATTCAAAGCAAATAGAAAAGCAGTGATAGACATAAAGATATGGATGTATATCATATTGCTAAATCACTTGAACCTGAATTTTAACAATCACAGAGACAGTTGAATAGTTTATCAACATTCTAAATGACATAGATAAGATATAAATTGATATAAACTTCTACTATTACTAAACTACTTGTTATTCATTATAATAAAGTTATAATGTAGATTATCTTGTAACTAACCCTTCTGTTGATAAATTTTCTTTGTAATAACTAAGTTGTTTATCAAGTTCTTGACATTTAGCTTGTAACTGGGCATTTTGAAGTAATAATTGTTTATCGTCATTAGTTTTCAATGATGATAATTGATTTATTTGCATACTTTGATCATCTTTAATCTTTTTAAGATTCGATATCTTTTGAGCAAAAAGATTTAAAACAAAAAGAAAACAAACAAATAAAATTAGAATAAGCTTATGATGTAGGTACAGCTGATGAGTCCCAAATAGGACGAAACGATTGCCAATCAAAATGCAACATAAACAAATAAAATGTTTATTACAAGTAAATCGTTGCATCATTTAATGATACACTACCATTAAATCAAAACAATTGTTGATAAATACCATCAGTGGAGCTACATTTCATCTGTCAATATACACAGTGAATGTTAGAAGTCAGTCAGTTTACCACTTTTTGTTTGTATTTTATTGAATGATGAATATTGGTATTCAGCAATTGTATTAATGACATTACTTAGTTCAACTCCTAACATAAATAGCAGTAAAACTGAAAAAAAATGGACAAGTTAGAGTGTAGTCGATTTTATAAATTTGTTACAATCTTAGGATAAACTTGTATATTCCCGTTGATTTGTTATAGACTGAAGCTGAACGCGGTGGCGTTCGACACGAAACAGACTGAGTTCGAATCCCAGTGTGAACATCAACATTGGGATGCAGGTACATCCAGCCGATGAGTCCCAAATAGGACGAAACGCGCGTCCTGGATTCCACTTGCCAGTCACAATCCAACTTATATAATACTTGTTACTATCTTGATAATAGAAAGTATCAAATCAACCACGGAGTATGAATTCCTTGAAAGATTGAAGGTATATTTTATCGATGAGTGCCAAATGGCACAAAACATAGGTTCAGAATTTTTGCTGACTACCCTCGAATATTACCTTTTTTAATATGGCTACGTAGAAGCTTTTCTGACATAACCAAAGAAGAGTTATTAAAAATGACAATCCCATTTAAACTTAGAAACATTGATGTGCTTCTCTTTATATCATGGAAAACAACTAAGACTATGTGAAGAAAGAAACTGATAAAAGTTAACTTACTTTTTGATAATAGAAGTGGGTACTTGACTTTAACAACGATTTGCTTCACACTATACCTCTTAAGGAATACATTAATATCTAAATAGCATTATAATGGAGATACTGAGAACTGAATCGTCACACGTGCATAATTCAACTAGCCTTCAAAGCACTTGATGTATTACTGAGAATATATAGAAAAACTAATGTGTTTAAATGTACATCGAAGAACTGGAACATTCGTATGTAGAGTACTCGATTTCTTGTAGTCAGTTACTAGCACTTATGTTCGACTATGTTATATATTATGAATATTGCCAAATAGAAATCAACTAGGTCAACAGTAATCGAATTCAAGATATATTAAAGTAACATGTATTCTAACCTGTATTTCAATCCGTTTATCTGTTATTCATGAGAGCTGTCATATAGTTCAGTGATATCCTAACTATGAATTTCTTCTAAAAGTAAACAATTTTCCTCTTGACAACAGTGTAAATCAGATTTTAATGTTAAAATTTCTTCATGATATTTTGATTCTAATTCATTAGTAATCTTAAAGTAAAGTAAAGTAAAGAATCAGTTTTTAAAAGTAATTGAGCGAACTGCTCTGATACAGAGATGGTTTACAAGTATTGTTTAATTGGATCCAAGACGCTTGTCTTGTCCTATTTTGGACGTGTTAGTTGAATATATCTGCATTCTAATGTTGATGTTCATAGTGGGACTTGAAATAAGTTCGTTTGGTGCCAAATGCAACCACGTTCACCAGTAGGGTATTAAGTTCAAACAACTACACTTGCAGGTACAAACAGCCGACGAGTCCTAAACAGGATGAAACGTGCGTCCTAGATCCCACTTGCTAGTCACAATCCAACTCAAACAATACTCTTTGAAAATTTATCAACTTCGTAGACAGGCAATACATTTCTCAATCTGTGCTTCAGTTATTTTTTTATAAGTAATCAACTTAGTAAACATTTTATTGTCTACTGTTATATAGTTAATGGAAATTGATTGATAACTTATCAGCAGTCTTCTTAGGATTGATGTACCATGGTGGAATCGAATTTAAGTTACTCAGTTTCACAGTTTGTAGTTACTACTAGTAAGTTATTCTACTTTGTAACTGATCACACTTAGAACTGATATTTAGATTAATAATTGAGTAGTGATTAGTGTTACATTTGTCCAGTTCTTGGTACAGATCAGATTCTGTTTTCAAAATTTGCAATGTAATCACCTTTTAAGTGAGTGAACATTATAGTTGGAGTTTCGTTAATGTTTCAATAAGTTGATATCAACTCTTTTGAGATGGTAGAGAAGATTTATAGTTGAGGAGAATACTTTTGATCAAATTGCGTTCTCTGAGTTGGTTGGCTTAATTTCTAAATGTTCATCGTTATTCTGAGAGACTGCATCAGTATAAACTTCAGATAGAAGTAAGCTATGAAATTTTCTCCACTAAGAGATTGAATTTGACTGGCTGGTGTTGATATTTGTCCTGTCATCTTTTCATACATTTATTATGAATCCTTTCAATCTTCACTTTATTTGCATCATAGTCATTGGTTGTTATGTTTATAACTGGTTGATAAATTACTTTTTTTTCAGTATGTTTATAGATTGTCGATACACCTGAGTATTTTCCGGTTTTGTTATGACTCAAAAAACTTGGTTCGTTGTAGCGAACATCAATGAGGTGTGCCTAGTTGATAAATGCGCGTCTGCCCTATGCCCACTAACTCCCAAGCCGGAAATAGAAGAATCAGATTCGGAAAACAAGATCGGAGACATATTATATTTCACATATTCCTTTACATATACATAAAACCTGACCTCACAGTCAACCAATTAGAAAACTAACATTCATACAAAATGGTAGTAATAGTGAGTTTGGTCCGGAGTACGTATACCCAATTGGTTGACCATAGTTCATCAATGAGAAATGATATAATAACAGCTAAAGTTTCAAATGGAAGGATAAGGCAAGAGGGACTGAGTAATAACAGGAATATAATGTTCACCTTGAATATAACCAAAAATACTGAAGTAGATTACAGAACAACAGTCCTCGAAGATAATCAACCTTCTTTAGCTGCCCGGCATATCAGGTGTTTATGTGTTTCACCTGTTCATAATCATAACAGTTTACTAGTTAAACTTGTGTTTAAAATTGTCAGTATGTATTGCCAAAGGAGACAAGCCAGACCTTTAACAACTGATTTATATTCGCATAGGAAGGGAAAGAAAGAGGTCTATCGTTATGTCCGATGTAATGTTTGTCACAGCCAGAGCAAATTAATTTGTGGATAACCTTTGGTGTTACTTTTTTGTTATTTTGTCTTTTGATTTTCTTACAAAATTGATTAAAGTGGATTTATTGGCTAGTGCACAAATCATGTTGCTAACGGCCTCAATAACCTTGTTGTAAGTTTTGATGTCTTCTTTATACGGTACAATGAACTGTTTGTCAGTTTCTAAGTCATATTTAGAGTTTGTTAATGAGCTGAAACTCCTTTTTTGATGAAACCATGTGAACAGAATTTCCTTATAAAGAGAGCGAATAGGTATTTTGTTTCTTCGTCTTCAGCGGTGTAGTAGATGTGTTGCAGTGTCTCCTCTTTGAAAGAGAGTTTGTATGCCATTGATTTTGTGAATTAATGGATTATTTTTATTGTAGTTGAGAATCTGATGTGTGTAAATTGGTTTCCAATGCATTAACTAACAAAATGTCTGCGAAACGATCGTGAGCAGTGGTGGGTAACGAAAGCAAAGGGAATGGAAAAGGCAGGGACGTTAGGTAACACTAGACAACTTTTCAAATTAATAAAAGAAACCGGGGTTAAAAAATCCAGCATTAGTGAGACGACTTCTAAAAAAGATAGAACGTTTATTAGCTCTCAGTCTAGACATTTAGAACGATGGGCTGAACACTTCAAGGAGTAGTTTAGTTGGCCTTCAGCCCCCCCTAGAGCTTCCCACTATTTCAAGACACCCAGGATAGAAAGTCGACTTAGGTCCTTTGACTCATGTCGAAGTCGAAAAAGCTATAGACAATCTAAGGCGAGGCAAAGCAGCGGGTCCAGACGGATTATCCCCAGAGGTCTTTAAGGATGGTGGTCCCACTTTGATAACTTGGCTGACTGATATTTTGACTAAGGTTTTGGAACTTGACATGATTCCGTCTGACTGGTGTCGCTCGTTAATCGTCTCAATATATAAGAAAGGGTCAAAGTCGTTCTGCGATAAGCATAGAGGAATTAGTTTGATTAATATAGTGTCTAAAATACTAGCTTCCATAATTATCAGACGCTTAACTGCAACTCGTGATCTACAAATACGAGAAAATCAGGCTGGTTTCAGACCTGGTCGCGGTTGTGTAGACCAGATATTCACAATTCTTCAGGTTTTTGAACACAGACATACTTTTCGGCGACCAACTATGGTGGTTTGTTTCGACATGAATGTCATTAAGGCCCTTTACTCAAACCCTATTAGTCGTGTTAGAGCATATGGCGAACTGTCATCTGAAATCGTAACCTCAAGTAGTGTCCGTCAAGGCTGCCCACTTTCCCCATTTTCGTTTAATTTCATAGTCGACATACTGTTGGAAATTACACTTTCATCGTCTGACTTTTCAGGAATTGATCTACTACCAGGAAATCCACTTATTGACTTAGAATATGCTGACGACATAGTCCTGTTTGGCAAAGACGCTGATAAGATGCAAAAGCTTTTAACAGCAATAAGCTCCAATGCAAGCGTGTTAGGAATGCGTTTCTCCCCCTCTAAATGTAAACTATTGTTCCAGGACTGGTTTTTGTCAACACCTGAGCTAAAGATGGGGAGTGAAGTAGTTGAGCACGTCGACCAATTGTTCGCATTGTTCGCAGTGATGCACAGATTTTACAGTAATCACTTGGTATACTTACTGAAAATTAATGAGATGGTGGAAGAGAGAAAACATATATGGACCATTGTGGTAACACCAATTGAATTTCACAGCTAACAGATTTATAACAGATGGAATGTATTTAATGAAAGCGTGTTAGTACAGACATCATCAATTAAAACATATGTATCACCAAAAATTCTTGTAAATCAACGTTTATTTTTAAAAAATTGTGATTAAGATGTTTGAGTAGTGCATCAATATACACGAATATATATAAGCATAATTATATCCATATCCATAGTATTGGGACTTATTTATTATGCTTTAATCAATTATTATTAACCAACTTATACTTATAAGTAGTATCTTATATGAAAGGAAGTACAGGGCCAACAATAAAAAAAAAGCATTCATTAGTTGATACATATTTAATGTTTATTAATCTACTGATAAGTGATTTCAGTAAGCAATTTTAAAAATAATCATTAATTCATTCATTATTAATGTATAGTTAATTGAAATTTTCATATTTATTGCCTATTTCATTATTGTATTCATTATTTTTCTAAACTTAAATTTATCCAATTCTATCTAAGTATACTAAATTTATCTCAATATTCATTGAAGCCTGATGATCTAATGTTTCATTCATATAAAGTTCATGGAGAAATAGTTGAATATAATATTAGCATAGAAGTTTATCAATGCTTTTTTAGTTTCATTCATTGCCTAACTATGGTCAATTTATACCGCCACACTCTTTATTATTGCCATCAAAATCACAAAATATAATGTGGACTATGGGTAAAGTACATTCTTATTCATGCTATAGGTTTTATGAACATTTCTGTTGTCATTCCTTTATAAGTACTACTAATATTAAACTTCTATGAGTTGATATTATGTAGTATGTAAACTTTATAACTTCAAGCCCCAATCCATTCATTTCTTAAATAACACGTTTGAATAGTAGAATGACCTTTTTCCACCATTTATTACATTTATAATTATTTCATTATTCTGATTTTTGTATCGCAAACCAAACTTAGTTAGAAAACCACAGAGAACTGGGAAGCGATGGACAGTTTCTTCGTTCTAGTATGAAAATCTTAAGCAGTGTGTATCGTTGACCTCACTGAGGATAAAACTCAGGACTCTCAGGATTAAGACAGTATCTAAACTTTGAACGGTTGAGCCAGTATCAAGGAACTTATATTCCTAACTATAGTAAATTCTAGACCTTATCCAATGTTATTAGTCGATAGTCGACACACACCTGACATGATTCTACCCCAATTGTTAAGTCACCCAACTAGAGTTCTTGAATTTCCTTCTGTGGTCAGTCACTAATGGGCACATATTGGTCACTGCTAAATCTGGATTTCAAATCAGATACTAACCTTCTTTATTCATTCTCAATTATTCCCTTACGACCTTTCGGATTTGTTGTGTTTTCATATAGCGAATTCTGATTTGGCTGATGAAGGTTTTACAACTATTTTAATACTTGTATACTCTTATTGTGGCATAGTAAAAACCTAACATCAAAGAAATATGTCTTTGCTCAGTTAACTTTTTTCTTATTGCCAATGAGAAGTTTACTCGAGATTCAGTTAGCGGCTTATAGCTACTACAATCATTAGGTTAGTGCCAATAATTTTCAGACAATTATTTCTATCAGAGATTAGACATTCTAAATTCATATAACTTACCTTAAGCTTCAAAATGTCTACCTCTTCCCCGTTTAAAATAGGATCACGTTTTTTTATAGCTGAAGTGTATCCAAATGATTTATTTTGTGCCTTCATAATTGTATCTGATTATTGTCTCTCCTTTATTCTTGATGTAGAGATTAGTCAATTTAAGCCTAATTTACTTCCATTGTATACATCCTGAAATTAACAAGCATGTAGGTAAAGACAGATATATGCAATGATCAATTCGTTTAATTTTTATCCAATTACAATGTGATTAAATAGCAACAAACAAATTTCTGTGATAGGTTGCGAAATGCTCATTATACACTAGGATAGTGATATTATCTCTGACTACATATGAAATCTTGGTAAGGAAGAAATTAAATTCACCACATGTTGATAAAAAGACAAGTTTCTATAAAGACTCTACAAATTGTTCAATTCATGGATAGAAATGACTCACTAGTAAAACTATCGACTAAGTTTTAGGTCAGACGATTGGGTGAATTTTCACTTTAGAAACCATCTGGAATAGTATCAACTAAATAATGTAACACTAATCATTTCATAGAGAAGTGAAGTTGTTAGGTGCCAGAAAAATCGATTGCTTGGTTTAAACAAAGATCAACTATTTCACCACTCAGTATTTGTTAGTTTCCAAAGTTCCTAAGACTGAAGTGCGAGGCATCTCATACTTTTTTTATATTTTATGAACAATATACTAAAATTTAGTGTAGGGTCGCTTCGGCTGTTAAAATTATTTTGTTGTTTCGTGTAGTAAATTACCATTTAACTGTGATTTAAAATATTAATAAACGCTAAGTTAAACAAGAGCGATTCTCTAGATGCCTGTAATACTGAAATGATGAAAAATATAAGTTTGACATTTTGTGATGGTGTTGGATGTCCAAGACAACTAAAAAGGCAGTTTTAGAACTGCATGATAAGGTAATCAAAGGTAACTACACGATATCATCGTCAGTATTTCCCAACTAAAAATCCACTAGTAGACTTAGATTGCAACGAACTCACTGAGACACATTTTAACTACAATTTTTATCTCCACATGCATGATAAATGACTGCCTAAGTTTAAGTGCAAGTGCCATAGACAATTAGATGCGGGAGTATCCATGGGATCGTTAATATGATATTCCTCCACAGACTTTTCTCTTGCAAAACTAGAGGAAAGAGCGCTTGTAGGAGAGAGCAACTAGCTTTAAGTCTACCGGTGCCACATTTCGAAAACTTTTACAGTATCAGAAAAAGGACGGTGATAAATTAACTAACATTCGTTTATCCATTAAACTTATTCCAACATGAAAAGAGAATAACAGCGACTGATTAAGTAACAAAAAGCTAAGTAAAACTTTGAGAAATATGCACAAAATATCGATAACTAGACAATGTACTTATTTTTTACGACTTGGTACAAAAGAGGCAGAAAGATCCCTAATTAAACCCCAAACTCAGTAAACTAGTTTTCTTTGACATGTCATTATCAGGAGTTAAAAAAATTGTACTTTTTCCTTAACAACTAATTAAGTGAAAACAAACGGAGCTGTTTATTATGTCAGATAATTTTAAGTTCAATCCCCAAGTGTCGAGTTGAAAAAAGAGTGAATCTCACTTGAGGATAATAGGTGTTAATAAATTTTTGTACGTTATTGACACTTAAAATGATATTGTGGATATTCAAAATAATTTATTTAATGGATAATAACGTTAGAAAGACAGCAACATACATTTTTAAATGTACAGTGAGACATAAACTGATAACGAAACTCACCATAAAGGGGAATTCAGATAATTTAAACAGTTAAAAACTTTGTGATTAGCAGTTATAATCACAGAAACTACGAGTTGTCTGCTCCACAAATTCAGAAGTTTGACAAAGCCATATCCTAAGAATATTTTCACGATACGATGCAAGAAAGGAATAAAATAGATTTAAGGTGTAATGTGATTATAGATTAATACCTACGCCAAGGTATGTACTTGCATATTTTTCAGTACGTATAATCATAACATGAATTCATTACTAGACACTTTCGTAGGAAAAAAGACCAAAGATCGCCAAATTACGCCTGCAGGTCTGTGAATAATTATTGCAAATAAATTTACAGTATTTCATCAAAATGATTACACAAAATGTATAATTTTTCCCGAATGAATATTTTGTAATTAAAAACTTCCACTTATTCTTACACTTCGCAGTAATAAACAGGGAAATAGAGTAAATACAGCAATTGTTATTTCTAATGCACAATGAACAAAGCATTTCTGCTAAATATGTAATGTTAAAATAAATGCGTCAGTTTTTTTTCTTGAAACTTCTTTTAGATATGATAAGGGTGTAAAGTGATGCCGTAAATAAATATGTATATATAGGCAAGTGGAATTTTCTTTGAAAACGTAGATGTTTTCCGATGACGAACATTTGTATCTCTAAAATGACAAAGGCTCATAAACATTCTATTCCCTTTAATTCTCCCTCATTATACAATTGGTTTACCCTACATTTCTTTACTTTCCCTAAATCTGGTTTCTTTATGGCATTAAGGATGAGATGCACAATTATCCCAACCAACTTGCCAACAAAAAGAAGTTTACTGAATTTATCGAGAAATGAATTTTTAAAATAGAAATAAAGTATATATTGATGGCTCTTATAAAGAATTTATATATCTTGAAGACAGCTGGAAAAATTGATTTTACTCAAAGAGCGAATATATTATGCTGATAAAATATCTACGCCAACAGAGTAAAACCTGTAGAAACGTCTACTCTTTGTCTCATTTCTCTTAAATTTACTCGGAATTTATGCTTCTCTCCTGCCCAACTCTACAGCAAAGTCGTTTGTTTGGGAGGATTTCAAACTCTTGCAAGAAGACATTTAAAATTAGTCATTCCCCAAAATTTTTTCGATTGCCTTTATGTTGAATTTCTTCTAAAGGTAAGCTATAATTTCCCAAAACTGCTTATTTTTATCCATGCGCGGCGTGTATCGAATAGTGTTTGTATAGGAACAAATACATGCAGATATGGCCACGGTAAAACACTAATTATTTTAGTCAAACATAACGAAAATAATCTATAGATACATACGCATAAAGCTACTGCCATATTATAAGATAACTTGTATTCACAGATTAGTGGAAATTTTACCTAAAACGACTGAAGTATACCTTCAAGAAATACTTTGTATTTATATATTCTTTTTTTATAGTACTGTCTAATTATTCACTTTAATCAAAGGGTACATTCAAATTGTGAACGTTTACAATTTGCTAACAAACTACCCTAAACTAACAAACTTAAAAACTAATATCCTATATCCAATATCTGCATGACGAGCTAATTTAAGCCAAATGATTTCTTTGTCGTCGCATTTCGAGTGTCTTATTTTAAATATTAAGTCTTTAGTTTTTTTCCATAATAGGCTTACTTTATTATCGATCGTGCCTCGGCAGTTTCGGTTGTTCTTGTTTCATTCTTATTTTCTGAATTGGAATCTCTGAATTTTGTTACCCTTGTGGATTTATCTATTGGGCATCGTCCCTTCGTTCTGTTCGTGAAAAAAGCTCAGTGTGATTAGTCCCAGCTGGTGTAGCCGGTCGGTGTATCGTTTGTTTCAGAGTCCTCTTACGCTTCTTGATTCCTATCTCTTTACTCTGATCAGAAAGTTAGCGCCCATTGTAAAGGTGGTGAAGATATTGTTGTGTTGTTCTAAATGCGGTCTTATGTACGTCTTAATCATTGTCAAGAGCGGGTCTGGTTCCAACATGCCCAGTTTCCTACGATCTCGGCGAAACGTGGCGTTTTTTTTTTTACCGCGGCATCCACTTGATGGCTTTTCCCAATCCTCAATCTGACGATGAAAATCAAACCTATATCTTGTTTGTTATACACTTAAGTAACTGTTAGGTTGAATACGATCTGAAATTCCCCAGTCATCTCTATTTAGGAATACTTAGTAGGAGATCGCTAGTAGAAATAAGGGACAGTAGTGTCCGAAGGATCAAATCTTGAAATATTTCAAACCAGTCGGCCTCTAATTTGAGTGCCCCTTGATCACCCTAGCACATAACTCCCGCCTCAGAAAGCAGTTTTGTAGCGAGGAAAGTAATGGTTCTGTGAAGCCTATCGCTACTGCTTTATGATATAGAAGTCTATGGAGCACGGTTTTAAACGCTTTTTCTAAATCCGGGAAAAAAGGCATGAACCTGAGCGTTGATGTCCCAACAAGTCGTCCAGTCATCCAGGTCCAGAAGGATGCTCGTGTCATGGGACCTGTTACACTGGAAGCCGTGGTGTTTTTTGTGTGGCGGGTTGCGATTTGTGACAAACTGCCGCACTTGAGCTCTCACGATACTTTCCATAAACCTTGGTAGTATTGAGAGCATAATCACAGGTCTATAACAGGATGAGATTTACTTTCTTGCTTTCATTCTTCTGGTAAGTTCCTTGATTGCAACTTGATGGTAGAAGTTACTGATTTAATTATTGAGTGCCTTAGGACATCGTTGTAATACCGTCGGCCTTATCGTATCACAGACAGGCAATTTATTAAGCATTCACTCCCTAGTTTCTCTTAAAATTTGCCCTAGCCTAATCTCAATGTGCCCGATTTCTGTTATCGGAAATATGATCCCCAGGTTACTAGTTACTGCTGAAGAACAACTTAGTTGCCTGCTGAATTAGGCGTTGAAAACCTCGGCTGCCTTGGTGGTAGTATGGGGCAGTTAGTGACAGTTAACACTCGGGTTCGTATTCGGGTTGGCTTGCAGATTTTCATCTATTCTGATACACATGTTACTCTTCTTTCTTAAATATAAATACTGATCTCTGTATCCTGATGTCTCATTAAAAGATTTTACTCCAATTATTATTTTTTGCTCCACTATTGAAATAATAGGAATCACTCAGTTCACCCACCGAACTTAGTTATATGGTAATCTTATATTCTTTTAATCCATTTGTAAGGGTATGTGGAAAGTCGTGTTTTTCAATATCCGAATTAAGAATTAACTCTGCCCAAACGTTCTGTTAATTGCCGAATACTGGCATTGTTGTTTTGGTCTCTCTGTTTCTGTCCTCTTCCTTGTTGTAGATAGTAATGTACAAAGCAAGTACGAAACCTACTGGTACAATATTACTCTACACACCCTGACATCTTAGCCGTTCTAATGATGGATCGGAATATGTCCTATGGAATGTTGTTCACGCGAAAACTCTCGTCATATTATATCTCAACAACTCTGGAAAATGTAAACGTCGACACCAATACACTTTATTTATTATACATTACCATGTACTTACATGATATTATTGGTAGTAATAACTGCGGAACTATTATGTTATCTGAAGTCTGTTTACTCGGCCAACACCTTTATCCTTTAAAAACTATGAATTTAACATTTCCGTGAAATTATTAAGGCTTTCGTATGCATGAATCATGTACTTTGACTTTATTTTAATATTTTGAAGCAACTTACAACCTGGAGTATGCGTGGTAACTAAGCTTCGAATTTGTTGTTATCATGTTGGCGTGATATATGTAGACTTGCGAGAACACATTATTATTTTCGTAACAGTGCAAAATATTAAAACGTAAAAATTACTATTGTAAATTTTGCTTCTCATTATGTACTTATGTCCATATTATTTGTTTACCAGTGCTTACTAATATATCAATGCAACTATTCCTGTAAACTGGCATGGATTCTATAAGGCGCTTTAGAATACGCTATAATAATAATAATAATAATAATAATAATTATTATTATTATTATTATTCAATGGGACCCTCCTCGTTAGCCAGGTCCAGTGATAGGGTGCTAAAACTCCATTCAATCATTTCGTTTTCAACCCTCTCTATTGCATGAGTATATTTTATTATACATGTTAATACAATGATTAAATAATATTTAATGCACCAGTATCAATATAGTATGTATATATATACATATATAACGCTGCCTGATAATTGTCACTGTTATGCATAAATTGGCAAGCGATTGTTTCTGTTATACATTCAATACATGTGACAATGCAAGCAAAAATATGACCATTAAAGTACAAATAAAAAAATTCTATTCATGAAAAATTAATACAACGCTTACACTTGTTCACTCTCTATTTGGTCTCTTATCTCTATCTCTGTAGTTGGGGAAAAATGTTTGTTGCAGAATCCAGCAATCTACAAGCTTGGTTTTCAACATGCTGTTTACTAACGAATGCAGCCGAAACAATACTCGAATCGATCTTCGATAACATAAGAGGATTGTTGCATACTATCACTTAAAATCTTTGCTCTTGCATTAAAATTTGTTGTAAGTACCTGATAATGTTTTCTGCGTTGCAAATTCGGACAGTGACAATACACATTTCATAGGCTTCCCCTGATCTTCTTCCAACAAACAACTAGCCTGCATTATCTTATTAAAAACTATTCTTAACCCATAACCTTGGCATCGAGTCTATCCGATTTCCCTTCAGACAGAAGAAGAGATTGAAAAATATGCAACATATTTTGATCTATCTAGCAGATAGACAACCATCGTAAAAAAACATAGGAACTGTAACCAACATTAAGATGTCAGCACCGAGCGACCGAGAGGTTTACACAGACTCGACCCAACAGCAATCGTTATTTAACACTTAAGAATTTAGACTAACTGAAAGTTTGCTTTGTTAAAATGTCTTTTCGAGGAAGTCGCCATCTTGATTACATAATTGAGGGTTTCATATAGTGTTCGATGTTTTTTTGAACCGCCAGATGTTGATGTGACGCTGATTTGACATCAATTAGCTATCCAACTCTGCTCTATTAGATTGGAATTGTATAGCTGCCAAACTTAAGTGGATTTTTTCTAGAGGCACACCACCCAGTGACTCCATAACCTGGCCCATCCTAATTGTGTTGTTTAGACTTCCCTCTTACTGGAATGTTTTCTGCATTAGAATTTGTTTTATTCAGATAAAATATGTTTAGGAAGAGGAAAGGGGAGTTGAGTAGAAAAAATAATAGTCACTCCTATCAACCGTCGCAGCCACTTTAGATCCCTATTGTCCACATAAAAGATATCGTCCATTAACAGTCGAAATACTTTATCTACCGTCCAGTGATCGATAATAACAGTGAAACTTCACTAGGGTTTATCTTGTTCATGCCGAACTTTTGTGTCTGTGAACGTGTGAAGATGACTTACATGTTACGACTCATAGTGAACTGATGTAATTGTGATTATAGAGAACTAAAATGAAAATACTTATTATAACTTCTTGCCTTACAATAGTCAATAATTTAAAGTCAAGGAAACTCGCTGCTAGAAATGAAACTAGAGCTCATCCAGCTTGCAGTTCTTTAACTTTTGTCGCAATTGATTTGTACAAGTATTCTGAAACTTCCCTTAATTCCATTATTAATAATACGTAAACACAAATCAACGAATCTACTTATGCCTTTTCAGTGTGGGGGTGGGCAAACGCGGTATTATACCAACCTGTGTCAAAACGCATATTACATTTGTTTGAATTACATGTTAAGGAAAAAGGGCAAGTAACATACAGGCCATTTAAACTTCGTCGAAAATGCGTAGATTATCAGTGATCAGGCATTTACGTTCAAATACAATACGCTCATGAGTACATATTTCTTAACATATAAGTAAGTCTTTGAGTATTGAATGTAAAAGTAAGCTTATTAGCAAAGTTGACAATGTGCAAATCTAATGTCTAAAAGTATATTGGTTTCTATTAATCTCATTCAAATTAATAGGTTGTTGCTATCCTGAATATTTTTTAGAAATGATCCTCCTAATAATATGTGTACTTACAAAAGCATGTAGTGGTAAATAATCTCCAAATAAATAGTCGCTTAAGCTCTTGATATTGATGCTATGTTTGTTCTAGCGGACACGACTAGTTAGAGGCTCTTGGTCATGCATCATCACCAAATCACGACCCAGCACGGCGTGGGTAACAGTTCGCTCTCTAGTTAGCCAGCCAATACGTTGTTATCCCATTATCGCCCCCACACTCACGATCAAATATAACTTCTTCGTCCTTTATTACCTTCTAATTGACTTTCATTCGCTGGAAGGTGCTCTAGTTATACGACAAACTGTACTTGGTCATATACCGAGTGCACATCAATTACTACTATTACAAGGCTTCGTGATCCTATTGTGACCCATTTAAAGTGTACATTTGTTACAGTAATGCAAGCACATTGGCGAGTCACAATCCACCGTCAGTTATTCTTGACAGTATTTTGCATGATTACGTTGATAACACTGGAAGTACAGAACCTAATACTCTTGTCAGAAATGTAAGGCCAAAAACCTAAATGCCACTACACGACTCACTAGTGTTTATATATTGAAGATTACAGGATATAAACTTACTATTTGTAGGTGTTGTAATCTGCAGTTAGGAGAAGTGGATCTTGAAATACATGACTAGTGATTTTGTGGTTAGTAAGATCAAAACATAAAAGCATATAAAACAAGTCATAAAATAAGCCCGAGTTAAATTGACCTCTTTTTCAAAAGTAAGCATTTCACTTTCGGCTTGGGTTATCGAATAGATTTTTGAATCATTATTCATTAAATACAGAGTGCACTTTAGCTGTTAAGCCCAAACAATTTTAAAATATATGTCAGTGCTCGATCGCCATCACAAAGAATGCACTTCGTCTTTGTGACTTGGTGTTATCTATAGAGACGAGATAAACAAAAACTAAAGTAGCAGCTGAAATAAGGTAGATAGAGGAAAAGACGGGGGTGGAAATGTCAGCGGTTGTCAGTGGGGATTTAAAAGAAAAATCGCGATAACTAAGCACATGTACCACAATCGACGAATTTTCCCCTTTTGCTGAAAACCAACTTCCGGTTTAAGGATGAGTTTTCCCATCTACTACTGACGTATCTTTCTCCTTCTCCTCTTTATTGCAGACGAATTTTCCACTGTTTCCAGACTTTTCGCCCTCCGCATCATTTGCGGTTTATGATAGGCAATATTTCGTAAAGCATTCTACGTAATAAATTACCATAACTCTATGAACATATTAGCTCTCTCACAGTTTGTCAACAATGATCTACTGATTTCAGTAAATTAATATTCAGTTGTAGTAATGCAACTTTTAAAAAACAATATGTAAGGAGAAAGTTTATTTAGCAGGAGAGTCAATGAAGTGTACAAGTAACCACGATTGGATTAATTCATTTCATCTTAACTGCCTTCAGGCTGTTGTTCTTGGAGTTGTGAATTTTGATAGTTTTAGCTATACTAAAAGAGTAAATTCAGTGATAGTATTTATGAAGCAAATTTACAAAACTCACATTTGTCTGGTTGACGTTTGACTATTGTTTCGCGGCTGCCTAAAGTTAACACGAAGGACGTAAACATTGATCATACAGTAAATCATGACAATGAAAATATAAAGTATTTGAAACTGTGATACACGACAACCTACAATTGCTTTATACCTATCTTTTTGTCTCTTAATTCGATCACGAAGATCGTGAAAGTAAGATTTTGTAGATTATAAAATGTCATAAACAATTTTCTTTTATTTCTTTAAATGTCCAACAAAGTGTTATATCATTCTAGCCAGAAGTCAAATAATTAATCAACACAATACCTATATTTAATTAACTTATAAAACTGAAAGTTAAGGATCTCAGTTTTCTTTGTTGTTGTGTACAATGCCCCTCCCCCTCAGGTCGAGTGTAATAACGAAGTGCATTATGGACTTCAAAGTCGACTTCATGTCTGAAGACATTTTTGTCATAAATTTCGAGCACTGCAAAGTGTACGTCAATAGTACACACAGTTACATCCCTGAAATGTTTGTCTTTCAAGGCATCGTCAAATAACGACAACTTCTCCTTAGTCGACAGAGGAAATTCAAATTGGTAATTATCCATCAAGATGGTCATCGACTTACTACTATATTCCGATGTTTGGAATAATGAAATAAGTTCATAAAGCATTTTAGTGTTTTCAATTATTGCATCTAGAAAGGACAGTTTTACAGTATACGACTGCTTACTGTTGGTGTTAAGCGATTCCCTTACACTCTTTATATCTGACTACAATCCTTGTCACGCATTAGTGCGTGACGACTGTAAGACTTCGGTCAAGTGTATTCTCAGATATAGTTTTTGACCTGGACTGGTCACATAGTTCATTCTACTCGGCACTACACACACAAGGTCTGCTTAGACGTTTAGGTCTTATAGATCATTCAAAAGTAGCACAACGTCAATAGAATCTAAAATTACTAGATGCATTGACATCAAATTTCTTGTTATCTGTGATGTCTGAAGAGAGTCATATCAAAATCTACAATGCGGCGACGCAGGAGTACTTTCACGACCTGAAAGACAAGCGGAATATCCGTAACTTGGATTCTGTACGTTGCTATTTAAACTCTTAAGGGATCTAAGGTATGTTGTAGAAGAATGAATAAACCTCAGTGACAGATTTAGTATGTTAAACGTTTATACGTTTAATTTACACAACTAAAACCCATGTCCTGTATGTTTTAAATGAAAACCAGACAAATTGCTTGCTTGTTTGCATTTTATTTTCATGCATCTACAGACATTAACAGGAAACAACAGTAACCCTCAGTCAAAATGAGAATTTCTTCTAATCCCCATTAATCGATAATTGTGGAAACTTTTCTGGGTAAATGCTTTCCGTTTAAAGCCTTACTTCTAATGAGATTTATTATATTCATTTTTCTTGAAGTCTGTCGCGGAAGATAATATTTGTGAATGTAGTTACAAATCCAGACGTTGACAGTATGCGGCTATTTCTCTAAAATATGTACACAGCAATATAATTATTTGCCAATTTTCATTTACAATTAGTGATTTGGTGGATAAAACGTTAGCAGAAGTACCATTTTCGTTTTTCCATTTAAAAAAAAAAATTGAATAAAATTTTTTTTTAACTTTACGGTATGCATTTGACACATTTTCGTATGTTTAAAAAATATCAAAAAACCTTTTTTAAATTCATGTTAGCGTTGTCGACATTTTATACGTTTTTGTAGCTGTATTTAGCCACCAAGTTGCTTTTAAATAAATAAATACATATATATATATAAATGGAATGCATATATTTAAGTCTTTTTTGGATTTCCAGGCCGTCTGGAAACGAACAGAAGAACGAGGAAGAGAACGATTATATTTTGTACGAATATTTTATGTAACGACACCATAGCATAGGTACTGACGCCAAGAAGCTCCACAACATCCAAGCTATCAAAGGAACGTTTACCAATGTCTAACGCATTGGGTTTTATCCTTTGGCTGGTACGTCATAGGGTCCTCACGAACCCATTACAGGGGGAGTGAGCTGTAGCGGTAAATAATCCCCAAAATAAATAGTTACATAGTTCCTCGACATTGATGCTGACCATGTTTGTTTTAGCGGACACTGCTAAGTTGAAGGGGCTCGGTCACGCATCACCACCTGATAACGTCACGCCGCATCGTGGGAAGCATCTCTCTCTAGTTTGCCAGCCTAGAGGTTGCTGTTCCATTGCCGCTCTATTCACAATCAAATATAACTTCCTTTCCATCCTTTATTGCCTTCTGATTTATTCTCATTCGTAAGAGTGGGTTCAAACGTTAGAAGTTGCCCTGGTAATACCGCAAACGTAACTTGGTCATATATCGGGTGCACTTCAAGAATAAATCAGAAGACAATGAAGGATGGAAGGGAAGTTATATATGATCCTGATTAGAGCGTCAATGTGATAGCAACGTCTAGGCTGGCAAACTGGAGAGAGAGATGCTTCCCACGGTGTGTCGTGACTTGATCTGGTGATGAGCGCCTTCAACTAGTGTCCGCTAAAACAAGCATAGTCAGCATCAATTTCGAGGACCCATGTAACTATTTATTTTGGGGACTATATACCGCTACATAACTTAGTATACAGTCAATACATCTTCGTAAAAGCATGGAATGAATTGCAAAGTTGCAGACTTCTATTTAATCTGTAGTGATTGTAATGCTTTTATAAGTTTTTGTAAGTTGTTTGGGGCGCTAATCCTATTCAAATACATATTATATTCATTCACATTCGAAATCTTCTTATCTGTTTGTAAGCTCGTCCTTGTGTAACTATTGATTACATCTAGACAGCTCTGAGAGATTGTGATGCATATACTTTTAATGATCATGACAGTTAAAGATAAATAAAGATATATAATTAAATATACAAACAATACATGCTTTTTCACTCGTTGGTTCCTTTCTGTAGTCTGTCTCTATTCCTATTTCCGGACAAATAGAGTAATCCTAACAAGCTTATACACGCTTTGCTGACAATAATTATGTCTAAGCTAAACACTAATCTATTTACCACTATATGTTAATGGTTGACTAGTTTAATTTCGAGCAATATCAGGCTAATCGCTTGATGGTTTTTTTAAACCTAGACATAACGTCACATAGTTAAAATGTAGGAGTGTAGGTTAATTCATTATAATATGAACTCTAATCTAAGCAAGTGGATACGTATTAGTCTACTCAAATATGTTTTCTGCTAAAAGTGTAGTTCTCACCATTATTTTGTTGCGTAAAATTATCACTCTTAATATCAATTCTAACAGGATATTTATCAGGGCTACCGTATTAACATTTAGAAAAAGGTGACTTCTAGTCTTCTTATTTGAAATTTAATTTGCATCTAGTTCTATTTCAAATCTAAGAAATATTTCTGATCATATCGTTGTATAATAATAATTGTTAGTACTATTCATCCTGTACTCACATGGACAGCTTTAATGAGTACTCGCTTTCCATTTTGCTATTACATATAATTTTGTACGTTACACCTAGTCTTCCTTCGTCCAAACATGCGTTTTGATTTATTCACAGAGTGTTTGTTTATTTCATGCCCCGCCGCTTCCTCCATAATGTATATTTATTCTGATGATGATCATAATTACCCTGGCAATTTCAAATGATGCATAAACTGATTAAAGTAAACATCACAAACTAATCATTTTGATATTAGTAATCGTAGATTCATGAACTTTAATCTAATTTAAAAGACATTTTTTCCGCCTTAAACCTGATTATTTACTCTGGATTATTATTTCGAATTTATAAAATTTGTTAAGAAGAATATTCTTTGTCCCTAATTGATTTGCTTCAATACAAATGAAAATTTCTAGACAATAAAAATAATATTTGAAATAGATAACAAACGTTAGAAAGACGTGAGGAGGATATATACATTTAGTAAATTGAGTTCACTAAAGATTACTGACTTCTTTGGTTTGATGTTGGTTATGCTAAAAGAAGCGGCTGCACATACTTTTTTTGGATGCAAAGCTCCAGCTTTTTACCGCCAAATAGTTTATGGTTTACCGTTTTTAAAAAGTTTGTGCTTGACCAATTTCAGAAAACAGTTACTAACACGGAAATTTTGTTGAAAACAACTTATTGGTTCTTACATTATAACCCGCCCTACTTAACTTGACGAGTACTAAACTATTAGCCGGCTTAACTACACCTTTACTTAATCACTCTGGAAGATGTCCACGAGCACGGAGATGTAAATCGCTGGAGCGTTGGCCAATATAACTCCTCAGGATTAATTAAATTAATAGATTCAAAAAGAAGCAACCATTCTAGGTAATTCGTCTTTTAGTATCAGTGTCATAATTGAACCCGTGGAAAGAGTAATTGCAATTTCACCGGTTAAAATGAAATTCGAACTTTTCTGCGTAAAGTTTGGATAAACATTTAACTTACAGTATAACTTCTGAATTGTAGGCGCATGATCAGGGAATTCCTATACTCAATTTAAACCGTTTCGATTCTATCTGTAGTGGTGATATAATTATTGATAAGTGATGTAATGGAAAGTTTAGACGAATCACGGACAACAGTTAATCAGATATCAAAAGACCATGTACAGACCAATTACAGTGGAAAATATGACTGTCCAATCAATAATCTTAAACCTGCTCTGATACCTAGTCAGTCCCATTCCGAAGTAAAAAGAATAAAAGACTGATGAATCAACCATTGGATCTAAATTATATTTCGAACAACCCTTTATATACATTTAAAACCTAGTCACCCAGTTAATCAATTAGGAAAATAACATTAATACAAAATAAAGGCGACAATGATGGAGAAATGAGGGAAGTATGCAAAATTAGTTAATTATAGTTCATTAATGAAAGGTGACATAGCAATAATTAGTGAGTAAAACGTGAAGACAGGGCAAAGAGAGCACACTAATAATAGAAATAAAATGATTGGTTTACACACAACCAAAATAATTGGAATATTTCAACGTAAAACAGTTTTAGAAGATCTTCTTTAGACTCCCGGTATATCAATAAACTCTCTAGGTTTTTCTTTTAAATATATGTGTCTATCAAATCCTTTTCATAGACCATTTTTATATTTGAACTATGAATAAACAACTTTTTTAAACAGCTTTCAATTCCCTGTTCATTTTTGCCATTTTAATTATTCCATATTCAAGTTAACACCAAAAATATTTTGCCCATGACCTTCCTCATATAAATTGTATACTCACTTCAATTTTAATGATTAATGTACATGTTTCTAAGTTAAAAGGCAGTAGGTAAATACAATCTGAGGAATAATTGAACATATTTTATTCATCTGCCATTGTTTTTTTTTCTGTATTTATTCACTATTTCAAAAGGCTCTATTTAGCAGCTTATTACAAAGCTAGTTAATTATTAAATAAATTCATCAATAGGAAATGTTTGATCACCTCTTTATACATCTATCAGTTTATCTCTTATCAGGTAAAGTGCATAAATAGTAGCTAGTAATCACTTACAACATAAACACGAGAATATATTCCAGCGAGATTATTCAAGTGTGTAAGAAAAGGGTTATGTTGTTGATCACTTAACTGACTATGATCATTTATCCAACGCACTAGTTAATTTCAAGACTATTTATAGAATTCATTCATATCTATCTAGCCTTATTTGTGTTCGACTCTTCAAATTATTACTATCTATGAAATGAATACAAAACTTTATATACAAGTGAGGTGTTTCATTACCATAGTCTAAGTCGATGATTGTTATTATTTTATGTAATTGGCTATCCATTTGGAAATTACTACTTTTCTATCTCTTAAATTGCTTGTTTTTATTATCGTTCTAGTACTTAATTTGTTACAATGTAAATGTTTAGTTACCTTAATTCATTTTGGTTAACGTTTTTTTCAGCAAAGTTGTTTTTTACAGAACCCTTACAACGAACTACACTGCAAAATCATGCATGATGGGCAACTCACAGGTTGATTCGAAGTGATAACCGGTGTTAGATAGAGCTGCTTACTCTCGCCCTTCCTCTTTCTGCTGGTGGTTGACTGGATTGTGGAAACCTCAACATCACAAGACAATCTCAGAATACAGTGGACAATACGAATGTAAATAGACGACTTGGACTTTGTAGATGACCTAGCTCTTCCATCTCATACACAGCAGCAAATACGGGTTAACATGGACAGTGTAATGGCAACCTCTGCAGCATAAGGCCTCAACATACACAAAGGGTAAAGCAAAACCCTTCGATAAAAACAACAAACACTAACCCAACCACACTTAAAGGAAAAATTCTGGAAGATTTGTGGACTTTTACATACTTGGACAACATCATCAATAAACAAGTAGAATCTGATATAGATGTGACTGCACGGATTAACAAGACAAGAGCAGCCTTTCTACAATTGAAAAACATTTGAAACTCAAACCAACTGTCAGACAACACTAAAGTGAAAATTTTCAATACAAGTGTGAAGACAGTTCTATTGTATGAAGCTGAAACTTGGAGAACTGCAAAAAGCATCATCCAGTACAAGATACAAGTATTTATAAACAGCTGTCTGCGTAAGATACCTCGAATCCGTTGGACAAATACCATCAGCAACAACCTCCTGTGGCAATGAACAAGCCAACTTCCAGCCGAGGAAGAAATCAGAAAAAGACGCTAGAGGTGGATAGGACCTACATTACAAGAATCATAAAACTGAGTCACAAAACATGCACTTATCTGGAATCCTCAGAACCAAAGGAAAAGAGGTGATCCAAATAACTCATAGCGCCTGTAATTGATGACACATACAAAAAGAATGAACAGTACTTGGGAAGAACTGGGGAGGAGAACCCGGGATAGAGTTGGTTGGCGAATGCTAGACGGCGGCCTATGCTCTACATGGGGTAACAAGTATTGATTGATTGCTCCACTGACTAATCTATTTTAGTCTATCAGTTTTAACCCTCTCTTTCTTATCTACTTACATTTAACAGTAAAACATTATCATAGATATTACTCAACCTAGTTTGTTAGCTTTTAAATAATTGTTTAACTAGAATGAAGTTGTCTGTGTCAAAGTTTGAAGTACCTCATAGATAATTATATATTCTACACAATTCATTATACCATCCATAGAATTAAGTTATCATATTCAGAAGACAGTGTTGACGAAGAGTTAAGAAAGCCAAAAATCGGATTATAACATGACAGATTCCAGCTAATATCATCAAAAAGTATTCGTTGGAACCAGTAAAATGACGGAAAGTGACAATACCAAATAGGAGACTATTTACTACGACTAGATCATTAAGGGAATATCTATGGAGATATTTAACACGTCGACTTAAAATAACTGTCAAAAGAATGTTTAATGCGACTAGGATACACGTTAACTTCTCAATCAAAGAAGTGTCCAATCAACAAATCAAAAATAACATGCTGAAGATGTACGTTTCATTGTGTTTACCATGTTAACCGTTGCAGTAAAGCTAGGTACACTTCTTATAACAATGTTTTCATGCTCATTCCCTTTTAAATAAATTTACAAGTCGGATGCATTTCAGAACTACTTGATAGTAATGTTAAGCAATTCAAATTGTATCAATGTTTATCTAATTCATTCAAGATACTTATGTATTTCTTATTCGACATGTATAAAAGTAAAACTTACAATCAACGTGTTTAATAATAAGTGAAAAAAACGATAATGAAGATTTTTAATCTAAACATCATAGATACAATTATCCTTAGACAGATTGAAATATAATCTTCAGTAAAATCAACGTGTATTATATACATAATTAGGATAAGCTTGTATTTTTCCTGTTGATTTGTAATGGACTGAAACTGGTCAGTCTCTGTTGCTATATGTGCATCCTGAGCGGATTTCCTCGATATAGCGTTATTACACAAGTTATGTATTGAAGTTGGATTGTGACTGGCAAGCGGAATCCAGGACGCGCGTTTCATCCTATTTGGGACTCATCGGCTGGATGTACCTGCATCCCAATGTTGATGTTCACACCACCGCGTTTGACACGAAGCGGACTGAGTTCGAATCCCAGTGTAAACATCAACATTGGGATGCAGGTACATCCAGCAGATGAGTCCCAAATAGGACGAAACGCGCGTCCTGGATTCCGCTTGCCAGTCATAATCCAACTTGAATACACAACGTGTATTGTATTCTAAATACATTTTCTGTACAATATAAATCTACTGGCAAGGGGAAAGGGTTTTCTTGGATAAAATACTAAATACAGTGTCGGTTAAGTCGATGAGAAAAATCGATTTCTTTTCATTTTATAGTTCAAAGCTATTGTTAAATTCTATGTTTTATCTACGACAATTTTTTACTTATTATTGATACTACTGATCAGTTGTTTACCATAGCATTTATGCTGTATTAAAAGGTAAACATCTATCAGCAAACATGCATTATTGATGTTTAACTTAGTTTGTTATTTTTCTTGTACACTTTGAAAGTTGTTATTAGCTTACAATTATTTTCTTGTATTCATTTAAACTTTATTTGTGTGTATTGAATTTACATATTTACACTTATATTTTTGGTGCCCAAAGTATGAATTCAATATAGCCTCAAATAAAGTAACGTATTATCTCTTGTTTATTGTATATTCCTCATAAATTTTATTCATTTTGTTATTACTGAAAGTACTTTCCGTCAAGTGATATTTCTGTGAGTATAAAACGCCATAGATATCTCATAAGTCGTTTTTGTAAGTGGAATTGTCATGTGATAAGTAACAGGAGAACCGGACTCAAGATAGATACTATAAACTCAAATTAGATTCTAAACATCTCTCAATTGCCAGGCATTATTTTCGTAGATGTGTCTAATAGAGATTATATGACTGAAATTTAGTTTAGTAAGAAATAGCTGGAAATAAAAAAGGTTGTTTCATTAGTAATGTATATATTGAAAGTTCTAGGCGCAATAAATTTAAGAACAAACTAAATTTTTAAGCCTTAGATTCCTCCTTCCAGCTGAAGCAGGGAAAATAACTTGACGAAAAGGACAAAATGCCAGAAATTGTTGGTTTTTCTAGACCTTCAGCTGCATTTCTAGAACACCTACTTTATTTATGGACCTATTTTATTCTTGCTTAGTGCTACTAACAGACGAAACATTTAGATGTAACTAAGCAGACTGATCGTTTATATAAATGTAATTTCTTAAAATAACGGGAGTGTTTGGACAAATTGCACATAACAGTTGCCAAGATATAGAAAGACAAATATAAATGTATAATTTATGCCCATGCGTTACCTCTGATGCTATTAGATTTCAGTCAAACGGAAAGTTAAAGCAAGAGAAGCATAATAATAGTAGAAATGTATTGTTTATTTCACATAAAGCCAAAATAAGTTAAATGGTATCTCGGCAGTCAATCATCTATAGATTCACGATAAAGCGCTTTTACCTCACTAATTTATTTTAAACAGTATACATCCTATTTGTTTCAGCACATTTTACTTTCACTTATTTTCAGTCTACTTAGTTAGTCGTTTACAACACAGAACCTGGCATATATGTGGATGGGTTCAAGTTACCACAAGATAAATGCCGAAATGGTGAAGTAGTAACATCACTAGTAGTAAAAAAAGAATAGATACAGAGAGCGTGATTCTAGAAGTGGGAATTAATTCGTGGTAAGGCGTAAAATTACTTTCAGCTCGGGATTTAAGGGAAGACAAAGAATGAGTACACATACCCCTTGTGTGATCACTTTTGATCCATATCAATCAGTCTCTAACGACAGATTGCGACAGCCTCAAGGAGCCCAACTAAATAATCTACATCTACTGACACGACTCAGACTAACGGTCTATGACTTTGTAAACCGGTACTATGATTCGGTTTGACTATTAATAGCTTTCTTCCAACGACAGCCAGTCTTGCTTATTGACTTACGTGGTGGTTTGATATACGTTGCATGTATTTCAAACACTAAGTAATACAGTTTCAGAAAAAGACATTCTGTAATTAGGAATAGTTTAATTTACAACAATTTGTATCTTTATTACACTAAACCTGGCTACTTCATCGATATACAATGAAATATTTTTAGCAGTCTTCATGTGAGTAGTTCTTAATACCATCCATTTCATAGAGTAATTCATCTAATTGGTTTATAAGTTGATGATAACTGTTTCAGACCTGTTTTACTAAAAAAAGTAGTTGATCGATATCAACAAAAAACACTACTTACGCTACACTCATATATACATTTTTACTTATGTATTCCTTTTTGTTTAGTTCCGTAGTCTTATCATACTGAAGAATTCCCAGCGTTTCCAGTGCATGCTGATATCGATCTGAAGTAATTAATTTCTTTTCACATGGATCAAGCATGTTGAATATTGATTCAGCATTATCTTCGCTAAATAATGATGGTGGTTCTGCGTAATCATCTCGTGAAGCCTTTAATAACCGTAACTGCTCAGCCAAATATTGTTTCGGGTTTTCTAAAATATTAAGAAGTAGTCCTTCAGTGATAATTTCTAATAATTCCATAAAATTACGTCAGTACTGAATTTTCCTTAGCAATGTTCCATGTAGTTGAGCAAATACAACACACCTTATTCAAACACTAGACTGAATTTAGATGTAGATGATAGATAAATTCAAAAAAACAATATTTGAACTGCATGCCTAAATATTTATGATACTATTAGTGTAATCGCTTTTCAACTAACGTAATATGGTACAATTTAGTAACTCTTACAGATCAGTCAGTATGATAGTGACTGGAGGCAGTTCACAGAAAATTATGAATCTGAGTTTCCTGACAGCTGTCACTAAACAACCAGGTATACTAGTAATATTCATAGGATTAGTGTATTATGTAAAGGCCCTAATCACTAACTATTGCTGGCACAGACGCTACCAGTAAACTATAGGATTAAGATAGTTACAATCAATTATAACTATGTGGTAACTAATATGATGCTTATTTATTCCGTATTGTCAATTGAATCCTGTTAATCAAAATTCATTATTCATTTTGATTATTTTATCTGTATGTCAAGTAGGATGAACAAGTTATGCACAGCAATCAAATAACATCGGTCATAGAGATAACTTTAAGTGCCTAGAAAATCCCATTTATACCTACATCATTTCATATTGAGTAAGAAAATTCAACTCTGAGCGATATAAGGGTTTCTACTAATACCTCGTCGAATTATTTTGAATTTGCTAAATTATCATTGTACGTAATTCGGATTCATTTAACTTCAGATTTTTAGTAAAAATCGTATACTAGGTGATAATATTCTCCTCAATTTCAAGATTAAGTGGAGACAGGTTGTAAATACAAGTTTTTGTCAAGTGCCAACGAAATCCGAAAGTACACGATAAACTGTTGACAGATAATAAACTCATGCAAAATAAATTTAATTAGAATATAAAGTAACTCAACCAAAGTTGGGGGTTGAAAACATAATCATGAATATCTTCAAGTGATAAATTGCCTAAAAGACGTAGTTGATTTTATTTAACACCTGCACATATGCTCAAGTTGACATTCCACTGAATATTACACAAACCAGGATTAAAGCACGAGTAATAGAGAGAGGTTTTGGAAATGATTTAAATGAACCTAAACCTAATTGAGTCAACTGGAGATACTGATTAAGAAAAGGACCGTTTTTTGTCTATTCGCCTGTGGAGGTAGCTTTCAAACATAGACCAAATTTCACAGACTTTATCGCATGAACTTCTGCAGTACGATCCACGAAGTGCCACTTATGAATAACACACTGAACGTTTTCAGTACATGTAGATGCTTTGGTCTCAATAAGCCTTTCTTTAGGATTACAGTTTCCTTAATCAATACAGTTCTGTCTACATACCAGATAGGTTTATGACACTAAAATACAACACTATATCACATTTGTACAGGTATGTCTAGCTTCATTTGTCAACCTCAGTTTCATAAAGAGATCTTGGTAAGCAACCTTTCTTTATGAAAGTTGGTAATTTTTATTCCTTCTTTTACTTTAGTTAGCATACAACAAATGGCCACGGTATAAAACCAAATTAGGCGCAGTAAGCCTGTAACCATAATTCACTTTCTGGTTGTCCTACGGCCAACCGTTAGGCGACATGCTGATAATGATAATAAATGAAAAAACAGTGGTGTTTTTGTTATGCTCATCATTTAATATATATGTTCATATGCCAGTGCATTCATCGTTACTGACAGATTATGGAATTTCCGTTCTCTTTCTACCACTTATTCAACTTACTTAGTGAAATAACAATGTCAAAAGTGATATCGGTTAAGCTCATATATAAACATTAAAATGAATACCTCATCAGTAACAGTAAAGTAACTGTTCTTACCTGGAAGTTTAAAAAATAACATAGCTGTGAAGTTCTGAAACAGGTCATCGAGCCTATGTTCTTTGATGTAGCACTCAACCTCTAACTTTTTAGGACAGTCCTTATAAGTCATATTCTTTATTTTTTAAAATAGAACACAGATGTAAGTAGTCAATTCTTGTGGAACCAATATTTGTTTTTTCAACAAACGAATTAACATAAACTGGTATTCAGCCAAGTCGCTTTGCAATGTGTAGCCTACGATAAACTTTACGCGTCGTTCTGGTTTTACTTTATATCTTAGAAGAGTGTACAAAGCAGTATGTATATAGGAATCTGCAAGAGAAAAGCACAAAATTGTAAAAGTCAATGACTCTTTAAGTATGCTATTTAGTGCATAGAGGCTATTTACATTTACTTGTGAGAATAATAAATGTGGTTAAAAATAACATTAGCCTGGTATTAGAGCAATATGACAGTGGAAACTCTAAGCTAGTAAAGTTTTAAAAATGTGATGTAAATATTCTCAACACCGTTTCTAATGGGAACAATAACCTTAGAGGAGTCCAATATCCAATATAGTTATGACTACATGGTATAAACATGGAAGTTTCTTTTTACTCGCGTCGTGATGTTAACAGTTCGGTTTCCGGTTAATAATGTTTCCCAGCGGTAGTTAAATGGTTACCTGACTGCATTAACCCTAGTAAGGTGGCAAGAGACTTAAATACCATTTTATTATTTTCGATATCCTTCTTTTGCTAAACCTTCAGAAACGTCGTCCCCAGTATCCAATATTCTTATGAGAGGCCGGTTTGAGCTGGTCGAATTGATTGCACTTGAGTCCCCTTAATATTCAATGTTGCGGTGCTCTTATAGGTCTTTAGTCACCACGCAAATAACTGTAAACTTCAGTTAGGATTGTTTTATCCGGGTGACTCGGTGTATGCATGGTATTATGTATCGTTAGTGAGTCCCTGCTTGTTCTCCTGTAACTAAGCAAAAATAAATTGAAAGATTATAGCTAGTCCTTGTACATCATTGGTTTTATTTCTGTCACCCACATCGAAGCATGTCTCTTTACTATTCTCAGTATGTTTGCATCTCGTCGAATGCCTGAAAGTGTGTTGATGCTACGTGTCTCAGTGTTGGGTCAAGTGTAAGTTTTGTAGGTAGCGAGGAATAGTTCAGGAGTAGGCATGCCTAGCTGCCTCCGGATATAGTATAGTGTAGCTTCGGCTTTGGTATCAGCTTGATGGATCACCTTGGTAGTTACTACTTTAGTCAAGTGTGTCGGTTGGGGTAAAACTTAAGTTTTGCCAAATTGAACCATCAGATGGAAGGTACCGACGAAGATGGAAGTTCTCCTTCATTTTCTTCTTCTTTGGTATGGGAGTACATGATGCCGGACTTAGTCAACTGACTTGCCACAGCTACAGTAAACATTGTTATAATACGTGGACGTTACTTACGCAACATACGGCTTTCCATGGCTTTACAATGTCAGCGTAAATCAGTACAGACAAAATGACTCTGTCAGGAGTGTTATTGGTGAGGCGGAGTATAAGTAGAGAGCCCGGAATGGTTTCCAGAGAATTTCATGACGGTGATTTTCTCCTCAATGACAGTACTGACTACAGTTTACTTCAGATTTCTCAAGCTCATTGAAAAAATTTTGTTGACTGGTAAATCGTAGCGACGAGTTTTACAGACTGCAGCTAAGAAGAGAATATCTAAGGGCAGAACAAAGAGTTTTTTCCCCTTCCTTTTTTTATGGACACTATACTTCCTACACAACCAATCTGAACGTTGAAATTGCTGTGTTTAAGTAAGAAGGAATGTACTACTGTAGCAGACCGTGGGGTGGAAATACAAAGTTAGTGACCTATTTTGGTACTTTGTACTCTTCTGTTACTAACTGTTAGGCTAAGAACAAACACGGAGACTGGGTTTGACAAACTTTCGCACCCGATTGTCAGCAAGGCTTACAAATGCTTTTAATATTATTAGAAGAGGAGCAATATTTCTATAGCAGTTCGGTTCCCGCTTATTTTTCCTATGATTGCTGGGGAGAGCATAGGTTTTACCCGTTTGTGAAGTTGTTGTAAGTAGAGAGACTTTGAAGAGGCGGGAAAACATACCGCTTCTGATCAGTGATTTAATACGGTGTGGTGGCTGTTGATACCTTCGGTCTCTGAAGACCATCCTTAGTGTGAAGTGGGTGCCGTCTAGGGTTGCATCCTTAGCCACGGAGCCGTTATTAGACATTTAAAGGTTATGCTGGCCTAGTCATTTCGTGAAATGAGTTTCAATTGTCTCTATTATCTCAATATTATTAAGATTTTTACCCCTCCTCCTGGCATTTTAATAGAAAATGACCCGCTAACTTATCAGTTTCAATTATAGGTGCTCCAGGTCATTTTGTGTTTTCTCGATTAGGTCACCTTAGCATGACCAAATGTTGTCTCCTGTCTTCACATTAGATCTATTTCGAAGTGGTAGGTATACACCCCGACCTGATTTCTTAAAGGACGATTCCCATTTGTGTCATGACCTTTTAATTTTTGTTGTCCGGTCTTCTCATCTATAAGTAAATGTTGACATTCAAAATGATATTCTTGGTGATTTTATAGCCCTCGCCTATAGTCAGTTTACACCATCGCCTAGACCACCTACCAGACAGTTGTTTTCTCATGGTTTGGTATTTCGCCTTGCGATAACACGGGCAGAGTAGAGTTTCTACCATGATAATAACTCACTGATGTAAATGTCTAGAGTGACTGACGCATAGGCACTGTGTACAAAGAGATCTTGCAGCCATACGTTTTCAACCGTACGCCGGTCGTTCGATGGTAAGCGGTCCAGCCTTCATGGTGTCCTGTCGTTGCATCATCTGGCACTTCTTCCTGAATGCGTGGATAGGCCCCCCCACTATTTATAGCGGCCATGAGGTGTTTATCAAACCACACTTTAGATTATTCACTTAGTAATGGAGTAATCGTTTACTCAATCTCGTGGTGAATACGTGGAAGATAGGCAATACTTGGATAATTTGTTCTTTAGTTTTGGAGTGGTCAGATAGTCAGTATATTGCCTCCTCTGGATATTTTGTTGCATTCACTCAGAAGCAGCATCAGACGGATTAAGAAAGATTTGTGTGGAAGATGTGTGAAAGAACTGGCACCACAAACAAGAAGGATAATGAAATAAGTAGGCTGTTAGTCGGATAATAAGACTATACAAATAAACATTAGTAGTAAATCCTTGGATATACAGGGACGCGAAAGTTTAACGTCAATGAACAGTCTGTTACTTCAGGTGAAGCAAATTGCATATATTACGTTATTGCCTTGTGTCACAACCAATCTACTTCTGAAGGCAACATTAGCAACAGCACAAGTGATTATAGCATGAAAAGTTGCGCAGTCAAATCAGTCGAAGATTAATAAACTCCCAGTGTTAAAGTGCCTAGTAACATAATGAGACTTACAAGAGTGTGAATGACTTTCAGAAATTAAAAATTGTGTATAAATGTATGTACAGTTACTAAACGCTGCGGAGTATAAAATCGTAAATTTTAAGGAAAACAACAAAAAAGGCATCTAACTACTGTATTTCTGGGATCGTGAGGATAGATAAATAATTCTTCTATTTGTTGAAATGCCAATAGTCAGTGGAACACTGCCGCTACAACAGTTAAGTAATGCACAGCTGTAAACGTAAAAATGTATCTGCAAGTATATAAAAATCAAAAAAAGAGTGAAGCCTTTATTAGATATATGAGTATTAATTTACGTTAGGCGGACCTGGGACCCGAAGCGTATGAATAGGGATGGTTACTGTGAGGGAAGGGATAAGTTAATTAGGTCAGCAGAAGCGAGGATCTTGTGTAGCAAGTTATTTTAATATGGGAGGTATTTGTAATTTTTTGTAGGCACTGGTGTTTTGTTCCATATCCTAGAAAATTTAGGCAAAAGAAATTTGGCCTTACGCCTGGTCATAAAAGCGCTAACTATAGTACCGAATATGTAGTTGTGCAAATCGCAAGTGGAGCCTTGCTCAACTAGGATTTCATTACGCATGGATTACGGGAGTTTGAACATTTCTAGTGGCACTAGGACTGCATGGGTAATGGGGTTGTAACTGTTCTAGATAATTCAACCAATCAACCCCTGTTCCACTTCATGAATCAGGAGGCGACAACCAGGATTCTCCAACCAACTCTGTTCTTCGTCCTTTTATGCCTATCGGCGGCTTCACATCTGCATCAGATCTTACATATTTATTGATGATACTGCCAAGGTATGGAATCGTTCTCAAATATTCCACAAATTCTCCGTTAAGTGTGATTTGGATAGTGCTCTCTGTACTGTATCTCAGATTCTTGTTTTTTCTTTCTGTATGTTATTCTCACTATTGCATAGGTTTCTGCTACAAAGTCCATTTTCACCTGCATTTGTTACTTTGTGTGGGATAAAAAAAACCAGTTTATCTCCAAAGTCCAAGTTACCTAGTTGTAACTACATTGCCGAATGTACTCCATGCTTTCCTTGAGATGTCGAGGTTTCTACAACCTAATAAGCCACCAGCAGAGATAGGGAGAGAGTTGCAGCCTTGTTTGATGCTGGTCGCCACTTTGAATAATTCTGTGAGCAACCTTTAATTCACGATTTTTCATTGTAGACCATACACCATATTGACGAAGATAGCTCCTTCTCCTGTTCACGATATCGAATCCTGTCCCATAGTTGGAGGGGGGAGTTAATGTAGAGTGGTGAGTTCCATTTAATCGAATGTTTAACAATGATCCGTTGCGTCGCAATTTGGTCGATATATAGTCGATCTTTAAGAATATGTTCTATATACAGAATGGCAGGATAAAAACTTGCTGCGTGTTGCAGACTTACTCCTCCAACTACTATCTAACGTTTATGATTTTATTGTGGATAAATAGGTAAAAGGGTTACTTGATTAACATAACCCATTGTATATGACATATTGTGGTTTTGGATATATATATCAAATAACTGAATCATTGCTCTTGAATGGAATAAATGGGCTGATAGTTGTAAGGGAGACATCCCTGTACATCTAGTGTTGTTATACTTTTCTGATAAGCTTGGCAAAGTACTTAGCAATCTCGTACTACCAGCGTGAGTTTTACAGAACGAATACTGTTCGGCTTGCAGAATTACCTACCGGAAAAAGTCCTATATTAAGGTGAGCCTAATCAATTCAAACTGGAGGTCGTCAACATCAAAGGCATCAAGGGGTCCCATTCTCGGACTAATATTGCGACGCACTCAGCCAGCTCAAAGTGTAACATGCGTATGTAAACTAGATACTACCGAGCAGTACTAGGAATAATCCATCTAACACTGGTTAACAATATACTTAATGCACTAATAACTAACCGTTCAAAATCATCCCACGTATATTCCACGACTACGGAAAAATGCCCATATATGCGTTTCGTTACTCAGGTGAAAGCTAGCTCTT
Organism: Schistosoma mekongi; assembly: GCA_034768735.1. NCBI lineage: Eukaryota > Metazoa > Platyhelminthes > Trematoda > Strigeidida > Schistosomatidae > Schistosoma > Schistosoma mekongi. The sequence goes on from CM068309.1 coordinate 40,742,813, forward strand.
TACCGCTACAAGTCTGCTCTACCTGGATAGCACAAGCTGAATAGATAACTACAGTCCCCTTGATGGAAACCACAATCTGATGTTTGGATAATAACGTTTGGCACTGTGGGTTGCCAAATGCCCAAAAAGGAGGATCCTTTATCAGGCCGATCAACTCTCGCATTCCGTCTTTCGGCACTGCAACTGATATTTTATATTTACACATTTGAATTTAGTCCCTTTCCATCATTCATTAGGTAAATCATATGAACTATATCCACCTACTTTCAGAAGTATCAAACAAAACTAGTATATAATAACCGAGCGTACAGAAACAGGATGCGATTAGTAATCTATACACTCGACTGAAGACGAATAATAGGGCTAACACGCACACTTAATGAAAAACAGAAGGGTACGACGACTGACATACAACCAAATTAATAATGTGCTATTTGTAAAAATTAAATCACCTATGGGCAAGACGGCCTACATTCCATAACAACAAGCAATCTTATGCTGGTAAACAATACTTAGAGATTAATAGTTTTGTATTATCTCTATATATATCTGAATTACATACATGAAACTATCACACGAATATTGAACACAAAACATTTGATTATGACTAGAAATCCCTAAAGTTGTCTTATTGTAACCACATTGTTTGACTATCCTCCTTAAACACTTCCAGGCAAATAGAAGGAGCTACTTGCACCGTGGTTATGTCTTATTGTGGAGCGTGTTTTGGGAGATTGCGGTGCAACGGCTGGGTGGGTTAGTTCGGTTCCTTAGTGTGGAAAATAAGTTTTAATTGGTTAATGTACATGGGGCTGACTTGTTTCTATCTGCAAATACAATTTCGGTGGCTACAAAGTTCAACTAAGTAGTTGTTCGATTCATTCCCAGTTTTACAGGTGTAAACGCATATACAATTGCATATTATTAGTAATCACACTGTTTTATTGTTACGAAATTTCCATTAACGTACACTCAAATACATCTTTAAACATACGTAGTTGGTGTATATTTGCATAGTTTGGACTTGAATGTTTATTTCTAACAAAAATTACTGAGCCTATCCCATTATTATGTACGAAACACTAACAATTACCGCGATTTAGCTTCTTATCTTCTGTGCAAATAGATGATGACACATCATTCCGAAGGTCTGTAAAGGCAAATTGCAGAGACAGCTAACTGAATAATTCACGGCTCAACTGTTAGGGTGATAAGATACGTGTTCGTACCAATGCGTTATACAGCTGTGATTCTCATATTGAATGATTAGAGATTCTAAATGATGTAGCGCAAAACTAGTCACTGGCGGTGTTATGTCCGCTTGATTTCTCTAAACCTTGAGTTTGAGTCATTTTTTTTGCTACTCGTCATCCTGTCGCAGACACTCATTATTAATTGCATTTCTTACAATTAGATTCCCACCTTTCAATATTGTTTAAAATTCTACCTCTAATCTTGTTAGTTTATTTCTGTTGTGTTGATGTTTAATGTGGTAACTTCTATTGATGTGTGCTCGCGTCAGGTCCTACAGTGATAATGGCGAACTAATATACTGATTGGCCACGTAGTAATGTTGATAAAACAATCTGTCTTCTACAATCTAGATCCTGGCACATATGTGCATAGGCCCAGGTTGCCATATATCGAAATGAATACCTAAGTTATAAAATGCAGCAGGTGCATCAACAGCAGTCAAACAGAATAGGCATGGAAAATACAATTCTGCAATTAGGAATCGATTCGTGAACAGGTACAGAATAATTTGAACGTAAAAACATGAAAAACCGCGAGTGAATGCACCTGTGCTACTATGACAGATTCTGAGTCACTACATCCAAAGACTTACTAATGATTACTTCCCTCGCTTAGACAAACAAAGTAATCTGCACCTACCAAACTGGCTCAGAAAAACAACCAGCGACTCCACTAATTGATGCCATGTCTTTGGTTTCTATTTAACCTACCCCTACGCTAATCAAGGCTGCGCGTCTAAGTAAGAGTTGTTTGGGCATAAGTAATGCATGTTCCAACCACAAACTGATCAACTAATTCACTACCACTCTATAATACCTGCGTTTGACCACACCATTACCTCCTCAATGGTTCAAACGTGAGCGAGTCTTGTTATTCATATATTTATAGCCAAATGCTAGTATATTATAAGTATGATTTGGTAGAAACGTTCTGCATTCACAAAAAGCAGATCGCTGTACACTATGGCTGTTCTTTTAACTAAAACTACGTAGGTGATGCAAGGCAGCGAAAAAATAAACGAGCTTTTACAATCTATGCTGTGATTTTGTCAGGCACTTACCCATTAGGACTGATTGGACTTCCAAGTGAAGTGGTCGACCTACTTAGCTGTTTCGCCCAATATAATTGCGTCGGGATTTACGCAAACAAGTTTGCATTTAGAGAGGGATAAAAGCGTTTCATACGTGCTGACGTTGTTTAGTGTCATCAAGACTAAATTCCGACAGGATCTTCACGATATAGGACTGTCACCAAGCGTACTAAAAGATCAAAGCAGTCAGTGGATTGTAGAATAAAACAGAACACGAGTAAATGAAACTGGTTTGATTTCATCCCATCGGCTGCATCAAAAACGCCGAATACTGTTAAGCTACTTTGTATTAATAACATATAGACGAAACTAAAATTTAATGTAGTTTCAAGGCGGCGGTCCTGTTACTTCTTATTTTTCAAGTAAACCGTCACTGAATGCGATCAATAATTCGGAGAAAAGTGACTAAACAGCGGGTACCGTCAAACTTCAGCTCGGTTTAGGTAACATTTCGCAGCTAAAAGCCAGAAAGTCAAGAACGAGTGTTCGACCAGATTGACGTTAAAAGTACCACACTTGGTTGAGATATGCATATTCAAGTGACAGATTGCTTTGAACTTAATTGTTTAAAGTTTGGTTATAGCAGAAAGCTCAGTTGACTTATCTACAACTATTTACCTATATTGTTTGGAATGAGCAAACTCTCTTCAATAAGTTTGGTTATACGAAAACATAACCAAAGTGTAGATATGTTCATTAGTAAACATATGTGCGATCCAGCGCAATATATCAGTCTGTCATTATCACTGTAGGACATGATGCGAGCACACATCAATAGAAGTTACCACATTACACATCAACACAACAGAAATAAACTAACAAGATTAGAGGTAGAATTTTAAACAATATTGAAAGGTGGGAATCTAATTGTAAGAAATGCAATTAATAATGAGTGTCTGCGACAGGATGACGAGTAGCAAGAAATGATTCATAACTCAAGGTTTAGGAAATCAAACGGATATAACGCCGCCAGTGACTAGTTTTGCGCTACATCATTTAGAATCTCTAATCATTCAATATGAGAATCACAGCTGTGTGACTAATTTGCACGGTAAAGCATTTTATTGGCTTGGCTTTATTACTCTATGCTTACTGTCTGCACCAGCCACCTTCGCCCTTCCAGGTAGGCAATGTGTCGTGCGTAAGTACCGCCGTCTTACCAACTTTAGTCATTAAATATTTACAGCCCCACTAAATATTTTCTATCTTTAAAAATACTTTGCCTCCGACCCCGTCACTACTCATTCAGTCGTTCCTCTGTACCGGATTAATTTTCTAAGAACACGTATGATCAGTCCGTAATTTATTGATTATCTGTGATTTCAGGGTCACGTTCCATGTAAAGTAAAACAACTTACTATTACGCATTATAATCGCCATATAGTGAACTGTATTATCTTGCTTATGCCAAATTTGTAATGCATGATCTTAATATACCTCCTAATAACCGGTTATTAGATTTCTCAGTAACTGCTCTATAATACATAGTAGCCACAAACTGTTGTACATAAAATATGAGACTAGGTGTATTTCTCGTTTACCTACAACGAAGTAAGCTAAATAGGATTGGAACTTAGGCTCAGTTGCTAAATTACCCAGGGCTTGGGTCGTATAAAAAGTATTGAAAGTTACAAGAACTGTTAAACATTACTTCTCAGTTTTGCACTACTTAGCCATGTGTTTAGCATAACGGGATCTTATTTTCACCAACTTTGGATGAGTTTCCGTTTTTAGGTATACTTAGGACAAAGGAATGCGAATTTAGTTTCTATTTTAATGATGCCAAAATAGGTGGCTAGTATTGCAATAGTTGCTTCTGTCCAGTATTAGAGATTTCAAATACTTTGTCTACGTTCACTTTTTCTATCTCGCAGTAAGTAGCTCCAACATAATCTAAAGTTAATTAAGTACTGCGACTGGTTGAACCAATGTAATTCATCTTTGTAGAACGAGCATTGGTTGGTCTTCAATACAGGATAGTTATGTCACTTATTTGTCGTAAATATGTCTTCTCTATTAATCTGAAGTTTTGTCGGTGTGGTGACCTAAAACTTGGTAATAATAGTAATGAAATAATAACGACTTAATTTTTTTGGCATTTTGTTTGTTTACCGCTAAAATTGTACAAGCTTTTACATATTGTTTCTAATATTATTAATAGTTTTAGATTAGTTCATTATGACTGATACATGCTCAAAAGAAAGTGATAAACATGTCGACATGGATAAAAAAGGAATACCAAAAGCTGAATTCATTGAGGATGTAGACGCTTACATGAAAGCCAATAATTTCTCAACATTAATGGAAGCTGGACGCTCTTTCGAAGAATTATATCAAAAGTATAAAATCATTGAACAGGCTCTATTACAACGTAAAATAAGGTTGGCGCAGCAGTTACCGGATATACAAAAAACATTGGCTGTTGTCCGACAATTGCAAAAGCAAAATACTAATTTAGACGTTACATTTGAAGTATCTAACCAATTGTTCGCACGTGCACATATTCCCAAAGCGGATAGAGTTGGTCTATGGTTAGGCGCCAATGTCATGTTAGAATATGATCTGGAGGAGGCTGATAAAATATTGGTTGAAAATGAACAATCGGCCCAAGAGTCCCTACGGGATGTAGATCAAACTCTAGAATTTCTCAAAAATCAGACTACTACAGTTGAAGTAAACTTAGCCCGTTTACATAATTTGTCTGTAAAACGTGGGCGTCAAAATCAGTCGTCTGGGGTACATGCATAAAGAACAAAATGTAATCAAATTCTGTAACAATACTCGCTAAGAACTGTCTATCATTTATTAAAAAATCTTACTTGTACAATACGTTGGTTTAATTGGTCTTCTTTTTTCATAAGCTAATTGTAAATTGTTTCTTAAGTTTTTCAAAATTATACACTCTCTTACTTTTTTCATTCTGTATATTTAGTTTTAGGTGTTTAATATACTTGCTGTTTATGAGCAACTAAATTTACCACCATATTATGAAGCTGTGACTTGTCGACTGTTTGTTTTCAACCGAAACTTAAAAATAATTAAGATTTCTGTGTGTAAATGTTCTGCTGCCTACTGTTAAAACGTTGCTTAGTGTATACATCTTTTCCCTATTTATTTTTAATTTCTGAATCTTTTTGTCTATTGTCAAGTTAGTTATACAGTGTGTTGATAAATTTCGTTACTGATTGTAAGATGTTTTTTTTACTAGTTTAAATTGTCACTCAAATTCACTATGCAGAATGTGCAGAAGTGTTAGTTAAATGTTAAATAAGACGTTATAATAAATATCTATTTTCCATGTTGTTTTAGAAACTCTATCAGGCGTGAATCAAAGCCACTAGTTAGGTGTAACTGTATGCTATTTTTCTCCTTTGATTAAATTATCGGGAATCTGTAACTAAATTATTGAACAACAATCGTTTTTCACATTAGTCCTCGTACATAGAAAAAAATTGTCATAACTTATGCTTGACATTATATACCCCATTAACCCTATTCAGAAGACAGTATTATGCAAACATATCATTTTTGAGTCCGACTATCTCTTTTGTTATTTTGACTCATTCAATCGACATTGTTGGCTGAATCCTTTTCACCTATGGCGTAGTCGAGTTAAATGTCTCTCAACGAAAGACAGAGTGTACTGCGCAGCAGTTTGCTCTGTTGTAACCTATGGATACAAAAGTGGGTTATGAAAATAGTCGGTATACGTAGACTTCAGGTCGTTTATCATAGAAATCTTTATAATATCTCTCATATATCATGGGATAAGCGAATCTGAAATATTGATGTTAGATACATAGTACTAAGAATACATAATAAACCAGTTGGGAGGCCATAAAACTCGTTGATTGAGATGGCTAAGACTTGTGTTGCGCGTGCTTGACCACTGCCTACCTCATCAACCGAAGCTGGTTGGGGTAAAGTACGATGAAAGAAGGGTAGTAGTGGCCAATCCAAAACATGGTATGTGGAATCTTTGACTGTCGATCTAAGCCATGTTGGTAGATACCTATTACTTGTTTGGGGTCCGCGTAATTTCGATGAGTGACATAGTTCACGATCTACCACAATGGTCCTTGTGTAATTACTCTTTATGTTATTCTAGATTCCAAGTTTCATTATCCTTCTGTATATACTTCCATACGTCGTTTCTTACTGAATTATACTGTCGTGTTAATTATGTACATTTAATTATGCTGTGCTAATGTGGTATGGCAACTTAGACCTATGTACATTTCCGTCGAGTTCTTCGTTGCTCATGACTGACTGAGTTCTCGCAATGCCGGTCTAGTCAGTCCGTCTATGTTTGATATATTAGTGGATTCATCTTTGTATGTTTCATTCTATTTCTTTTCCTTATTTTAAAATAAAGGAATTGAATATTTACTTTAATCACTTCTTAAACTGTCTGACCTCATAGTAACGTGTTTTTTTTTTGTTTTATATACGCCCGCATGCTTTTTCACCAAATAATGATATGCTGATAACTTGAGTCGTTTTTATGATTATTTAGTTTGGCATTAAGATTATCGGTAAATAGAAAGAATTAAACCTTAATTACATGAATGAGATGCGCTTTGTATGATATATACGTAGTTATTTAATTATTTCGTCGAAAAGGTAATATTAGATCGAGTTTGTAATGAAAGATATAAGTACCAATATCCTTTCAAAGCATGTATCATTGAAACTAAAAGCTATTCGAATCGCGTTACCCACACCTAGAAAATATTTAGTACGTTAGCCTAATAAATAATAGCATTTTATTATTTTTACAGGTTGGAATGCATTAAGAACTTGATTATTTTTTCGTCAGAAGGCAATTTATTTTTATGAAATACATTTCCCAAGTAAATGTAAGCAGTCAGTTATATTTCTGTATTAAGTAACATCTAATGAATTGGGAGTTACCAATATAGCTATAGATAACCAACATGGTAGTAACCCCGATCGTCAACAAGAAAATATTAGGTTAAGTAACACTAATTCCAACGTCGTAGGATCAATTATTTTCTGATGCTCAACAGGAACTCAGAGAAGCGGGGAGATTTGGGATGAATTGAAATTGTATTTACTGACCTTTATTTCCTAATACTCTGGTTATATAGCAAATGTTTCTTGTTGGAAGCAGTTTGTCCGAGCATTCACAGTTGTATCGACAATGTTATTTAAAATATATTGATTGAGGTCTATAGTTATATCAGTTTTCTACTTATATTAAGCTGCCCAATGTACATTCAATAAATAGTACTTTCTTTTATAGACTTATTACGTAGCGCTTCACGTGAAAATTCCCTAATCGAATTGATTCACACATTCGGCATACTCTTGTTAAGTGACTATGATGAATTAAGTCGTTATCATAACTCGAGTAGCAATAAAAAACATCTGAGATATTTTCCTCGGTCATCAAATTCAGAATCTCGTCCCACGATTGGCATACGTCTCAAACGACTAATAAGACAATACCTACTTCAATAGTTATGCATACACTATTAGGTTTGTAACTGACGTGATATTATCTCCAACAGAATAAGCTATTTCAGAGTTCTCTAATTTGCTAAGCTTATGGTGTAGGAAAGTTATATGATTGGCTGTCATACGTATTGTACGCATTCGATCAGTCCATTCTATGCTACATTACAGTCACATTCACTGATTATGAAAGACGGATGTATTGAGTATTTGTTTGTACATTTTTCCAAAGGGTTGTTTATGGATATTTCACAAATCCAACTTTATATAACTTCAGTTATATCTTTTAGGAAAACGCAAACTGAAACATTCAATGTAGGCATTTTACATCATACTCTGTTTGAACTATATAGACTAGATGATCATATACTCCATAGTGACTAAAAAAATTTCATGAATATTAGTTACAATGAAAAGTAATTACATATTGTGTATTGGAATATATAAAGGTGATAAGCGTTTTTGTTTTTTTTATTGTACATATTTTTGTATATGATAAATTCATAGGAATTAGAATTTATCAACTCCTAGGTTTCAAGTTTTCTTTTCAGATTTTGGTACATTTCAATTATGATGATTTTCTGATAAAAGTATTTGCTTGTAAATTTTATTAATATCTGTAATTAAGGTGAGTTGTTCAAGAATTCTACGTCCACATAACCTTTAAATATTTTAAAACAATATAAGTGAACACTTATTACTTTCATAGTAGTTTTAGTAATCAAAATGAATACTAAATTTAGTTTGTAGATCATATAGAAAATTGGTATGCTAAGTACTGTTAATAAGTGGCTTGAAATCAAGTGGTACATGTTGTGATTATGCATGATGTTCATGTAACTATTTGTTAGAATATTATGTGAGCGTATACGGTTCATATGAACTCATCGCTTTTAAGCGAAAAAGTTTGGGTGTGCGTACCTTGGAAATGCTTTCATACGAACGAGGGTTTATTGGTTCTGTAAGTAACGTTCTCAATGCCTTCATGAGTTAAGGCTAATTCCACAAAATTAAGCCAAATCCACATGTCAAGCTCATAAGTAGTGTCATCAAGTACATATGCTCCGGGATTTCGAAGAAATGGTCTATTTTGATTGTTGTTTAACATAAGGATATATCTAATAATTTTTCAAATTTTTTGATGGACTGGATCTGTAGGCCAAAGATACGAGAGCCTATTTTCTCAGTAAGCAACTTGATATTTTGTCACTAATGTAGTATAGCAACCGTCAAAAGGATATCAGTTGACAGTTAGGAATAGGAAAGTTAAGTCCCACAAACAATTTCATTTTTATCACCTCTCCAGGAGTATGCTAAGTAGTTTACACATACACTTTTCTCTTTCCCATCATGATTTTAATCTTTTATTGACACATAATTCCTCTTTGGATATTCTGCCCCATATAGCAGTCATAAGTCTTTAAACTATTACTTTCTGAGACCTGTTACCCAACACAATATAATACAACTATTAAAGAGAATTCTATTGGCTTTTTGAATAGCCCCTCCTATATACACAGACTTTTTTGTTCATACATATATCAAATTCAAGAGCAAAATTCAACAGTTTGCATAATAACTTCTAAGCTTGATGCTTCACACAGAAATATCAGCTCAGCAGGACACCTGTTGAAAGCTTTTTCAACCAATGCGAAATACTAGGAAACATAGCTTCAGATAGACAGTTTGTAAGAGTAACAACATCACTTCTGTATCATTTAATTGGGTCTGGATAAGCTGACGATTCAAAGAGTTTCTGCATACTTTATATTAATACAAATTTTCCAATACGTATGAATAACTATCAACACCAATCCAGCGACTACTTTGGTATTGTAAAACACAATGCAATATTTTCAAATGCTTTGTGAAGTATTAGACCTGTATGACCAAACAATCCTGCCAGTTTGTACATCGTTATTAAACAGAACTGAACAGTGAGTTGGTAAGCTGATAACCAATTTATAATTCTAACTTCATTAAAGAATATATTCAGTAGCCGAAACTACATCCTATATGGTCTGCAACAAGTTCGCAGATGATCTACAAATCGATATCTAACACTCACTAATGATCTAAACTACTTTCGATCATGTCGATTTTATTTGCATTACCTTGAATATAAATATGTTATTTTATTATATAAATGATCCATATACCATGTACCTGTAATTGTATTATCTGATATCTATACATTAGGGGGTTTGTAAATAGACGATGGGTGTTAGGAAAATGTGGTAAATCAGTCGATGAGGTTGTGAATCTTCGTCGACTGAGGTGGTTAGGACATGTGTTGCGTATGCCCAACCACTGTCTTCCTCGACGCGCAATGTTGGCTGATATAGGAATAAGATGGAAGAGAGTTAAAGGCTGTCAAACTAAAACATGACATCAGTCCATAAAGTTACTGACTGTCGATTTGAGTCGCATCGGTAGCTGCAGACTACCTGGATGGGGTCCACATGATTACCGTAACCAGTGGCCAGAAACACTGAGTGACATGGCCTAGAATCGGTCACAATAACGCAGATGCATTCACTCATTGTCCTCTCTTAAATCATGAGCTTTGAATTATTGCATAACTTTCTTCGCTTTCTGAACCATATTCTATATGTTCACACTCCTTGTTACTTTTATTATTTTATTTTATTGAAGTTACTTCTACTAATGGTGGTGATGGTGTAAATCTTGCGGTGCCATGGAGATATGGCAACTTGAACCGATACACACATGTGCCAGGTTCTATGTTGATTATACATACACACAAATAGATCTCATGCAACCACAACTAGTTCAATCAATCAATCAATCACCTATCTTACAGCCAATAAATTCAATATAATCATTCTCTCCATTATGAAAGTATCCATTGAATGTAATTTAAAAAAATATCAACAACAAAATATATGTGTACTAACTAACCTTGTACTTGAAACTTTATCATTTGTTAATTGATGTACAACTTTTAATAGACGTTCCATTCCATTAATTCCTAATCGTTTAAATAATGTAGTATTTTTTTTTCCTGTTTGTAATTTATTACAAAATATAAATGTTAACATATTACCAATTGTATTACGACGTATATTACTACGTATAAATTTATCCCATGAATTTGTACACATTATTTGTATTGTAATTGTTTCATCTATACATGATATAAACGCTTCTAATGTTTTATATGATTGTTTTTGTAAAAATTTTGTACTTGAATCTTCACTTATACGACTTAATAATGTTGTAATTATTATCTCTGCATAGGAATTGAATAAATGACCTTGATTGATTGCATTTAAATAATTGCATAATTTTTGAAGTGTTTTTAAACCTTGATGTGAAACCTAAAAAGAATGAATAATTTAAACGGAAATAATGGTTAAACATAACTTATCATATTGGGGGGGGCAATTATGGGCGAGTCATTGATGTCAGTCAACATTATAGCGCATTAAAACACAGTTATGAACTTCTTATCCTATTAACAAGTTCTAATAGTTTATTGGTAACATTAACAATATTTATATCTTGCAATTTTATTTATTACGTAATACGAAACAGTTATTGTTGTTTCTTCTCTTTTGAATTATGTTTGTCAGTAGGAAGCTTTAAATACTTTTTAGGCTAACATGACTGATATCCCGGGCACCTAATGAAGACTACTTATCTTCGAGTACTGTGCTTTAGAACATTATTTCAATTATTATAACTGTAGATAATGTAATCATTTCATTTCTATGACTTTTACGTTCCGGTTGCCCGGTTCTCTCGTTTAGTATATTTACTCTTAGTATATTGTTATTTACTACGAACTACGTTTACTTAATTGTGTACAAGTTGTATCCATTCACTGTCACTCTTTTCTTTGTTCTGTATCAATGTTAGATTTGCGATTAGGTTAATGTGTGGTCTGATTTTATGTATATATAAAGGCATGATTAAAATACAAAACTTTCTCGGTTCTCTGTTTTGCGGTTCCCAATTCTGGTTCTTCTATTGTCTGCCTGGGGGTGAGGTGGTTTAGATCAGTTGCGCATTATCAGCTAGGCACATCTTATTGGCGATCGTTACAACCAACTAAATCCTCATTCCTTTCTTTCTGGCGTCATAACGATGACGTATGCTTCTCATAAACAAACAATAAAAGTTTGACTTATCACAAGCGAGTCAGAGGTTTTAAGGCCAGTGAGCATAATTTAAACAAGTATAGAAGTCATTTAGAGTGTTGTCACATTTTATCATTTGATGAGTAATTTATTGGTTAGGGTTGTAACCTCATAGGGATTGGTTGGGGTTAAGTTCATAACATAGATGTGCTGCAGTCGTGACGATTTCCATTTCCCTATTGCTACTTACAATTTACAAGAATTTAGCTTCGTCACTAATAAACTTAGTATGTTATAATTTCGTTTGTTTGTCTATGAAATTCAGTTATTTTTCATGCCTTCTTCTGATTGGCTTCTTGTTTGACAGTCACTTTTATGTTTGTTCGTCAGTATCGTGGAGATTAATATTCAACTCGTTGTATGTATTCGTCACTGATTGATTTCGATTAGGAATCCTTATTAGTCCATACTGTCTATTCTCACAAAACGGCGTCCATATACTCTAGGTTCAGATAACAGATTTACAATGCCGTCACCAATATGATCGCTTCAGATACACTTGTAGAATGTCATCGATGGAAATTCCATAAGTAATGAAGAGATTGTGGCAACCGTGTTTACTACACTGTTGAGTCAAAATTGTTTTGAGGGATTGTTGTATGTCCTCACTCTCTCCGAGTATTTCCTGTGTAGTACCTTCCAGATGTTAATATTTTTTTAAAGGGATACTTCTTCAACCGACAATCAGATAACTGCCCTCTCTGACAGTGACCCTATTATTCTGGATCGCAAAGATTGTTGTTGTACTAACGTTTGTTAGAGGCTGAAGATAGGTACCTAAAAAAGATGATATCCTTTTCGCGAATCAGTTTGTCATCAGTTCCGCACAAGCATGCCCTAAATGTAGCTCGTTCATATATTTAATTGCTACAAAACTGTAGTCAGTTTGCTTGTATCCACTCGTCTAATATCACACGTTTATTGACCAAATAAAATTCATGATAAGCTCAGCATATACCATAGCGTTATCAAAATCCCAATGAGTATTACAAATGGAGTAGTGGTAGATGATCATAATGTGAATCCTGGCTTGACTTATAAATAGATGACACCTGGTAGCTCACCGATGGTGACTACGGCGGAAACATGTTGCAGTCTCAAATACGACCGTAGAAGTTGGTTCATACATACCTGACCTGAGATTACTAAATCATAATTGGCCGCTCGAACGTCTTCCTTTTGGAACTAACCAGTTGAATTGGTCATTCAAGCATCGAGCTAGAAGTACAATATTTTCCAAACGTGTTTTAATGAAGTCGTTCAATTAGTGATGGAACTAATTTTTTATTTCAAGTAGCCAGTAGTTCTTCTTCCTAACGGCTGAGTGGCAACGACTGAATAGAGTATCGTTGTTTCCATTGTGGTTTTTAGTATGATACTAGTTCACTAGGATTTTATAATAAGTGTACATAGAGCAAACTTTCAGAATTTACAGCCGTAGTGCGAATTTAGGATGGACATGAAAAATACAGCCTAAATCGAAAACTCGATGAAACCAAGCCGATGTACTTCAAAGTGCAAAATTTTAAGCTGATCGGCTTTTAAAAAGTAATATCAGATTTCTTACTAAATGACAGTGCTCAAAAGTTAACTAATCAGCAAACTGAAACCTAGGCAGGATTGCATTTTCAAAAGAAACTGAGCTTCCGAGTAATATGTTAAAATTAGTGTAAGAGACTTTATCTATTTCTTCATCATGTTTAAGCCAATTTACCGTGATAGATCGGGTGATGGTTATTTAATCACTTAGATGTACCTCCATCCCTTCTACCTCAGTTTAATCACTGTGCATCTGCTTCATAAAATCCACTCGGCTGCATACCAGTAGTGATTGGAATTTTTTCGATAAAGAATATTAAGTATAACATCGTGAAAACATTACAAAAATCAAAGCACACTATCCTTACTTTTGGCATTACCATGGTATTTGTGAATACTTACCGACTGTGAAGCTCTTATATAAATCAGTGAATCCATAGTAGGTACTAAGAATTCCAAGTCAAAAGCTTTCTGTTGATGCAACCAGTGGAGTTTAGACCTGTTACCCACCTATGGCAATAGATAAAGTCACGGAAATATATCACAAATTGATTGGTTTTAGATATCCCGGTCGTTGGGAGCATGTCCAACTGTCCAATTGGTTAAGCGTTCACCGCGATACCTAAAGGTTTTAAGCCCAATCCTTAGTGGAGTTATGAGTTCACCCTACTGAAGAGTCCCGTACTAAGACGAAACAGATATCTGAAACATCCGATTGCAGTTATAATAAATATTTGTTTACTAATAAATAGTCAGAAAACTATTGAATACCACTTAACGTCTATGAGTGATATATTCATAGCTTACTTGTGAACGTAAACATTTGATAGCTTGTTCAATCCCACTAACAAGTATATTCATACTTTGTTTATCACTGAATAAAATTTCTAATGGTTTCACATTCATTGTTTCAAGTAAATTTTGTATAATGTTTGCAGCTTTAATTTGTTCTTCCCAATTTTTAGATGTTAAATATTCAATTAGTTTTTCTTCTATTTTTATGGATTTATTGATGATTTTCTTATCTACTCCTATAGAATGATCAGTTGTTTTTCGTAGAAAATGTGTATCTTTCTTAACTTTCTCTTTATATGATGATAAATATTTCAATTTTTGCTGTTTTGCAATAGTTTGCTTCTCTTGACTAAATAACAAACATAAAAGATGTAATCAATTTATTGCATTTCATCATCACCATCATTTGTTTAAATGTGTATCTATCAAAGTAAATCACTATATGGAAATAAAGGATTTCGATTTATACGAGTAATGTCAGTTGTATAGGTTTAACAGAGTCGAGGGTGTGCACTTGGACGTATTTGGACGAAATAGTTGTCCAGTGCTCCCTTGTTTTCAGTGATGTCTAACTGATATCAATCTGCGATGAATACAATCATTTAGAATTAATCTCTATCTCCACTAAACCACCTCGAATGGTCTTTATGTTTACTTAAATAAATAATTGTCTTTAAATATTCCCATAGAATCATTATGGATATAAATAAAATAATGAAATATTTCTTTCCAAGTCTTAACACTAATAGTTTGATATTTATGTGCAAGATTAGTAGCAATGAATGATGACGACGATGATGATAATAATAATATGAAGTGCAGAATTCGGTTGGTAAGTAACACTGATTTCTTTAGATAGTAATAGACGTATTGTGATGGATACTACTCATATGATCGTCTGATGTATGTAAAGTACGCCGAAGGATACTTATCAAGGTGGTGGTCAACATCAGTGAGTCATTGTCGAGAGCGAGTCGGACAGAGCCGATCAGATGTCGAGCCGAGCCCTCTTGTCTGGTGGAAAGTTGAACTAAGACTGCCACAACAGACCCACCCTTCCCACGTCACCCTAACACTGGAAAGCTTCACATCTTCAGGAGCCGTCGCGAGACCTCTTATTTGAGTCCAGAAAACCATGATCTTCGCTTCCTGCTCACACGCACCGACTAACTCCGCGATGGCTACGATACATCGTAGGGGTGCCTGACACCCACCCCCCACTTTCAAATAGTTGCCACCAGGGCACTTTCATCCTATCTAGACACAGCGGCATCAAATGTGAGAAGTCGATCTAGACAGGGCAAGTTTTTTGTCTAGTGGAAATAAAGAACGTCATAAACAATATATACATTACTTTTAGTTATCTATTTGAGCATTCTTTGAGTTCCTCGACAAATATTAGTTGTAGGCTTGCTTCTCTTGGTTGTCTTCATTCCTCCTACGTATTGTGACCAGGCTTTACTCTTTGTCACCTAGCAATTCACTTTGTATACCGTTTACTGTTTCCACTATCACGCAACATTCCTCTACCTACTACTTAAGGACGACCTTATAATTAGTAACCACTATAGCATGAGTATGCTGTTTTTATTTACCAATTTATTCTTTTCAGTGATTATGTATTAATAAAGCCGCGTAACATCAAACCTAGAAATCGGTTAGTTCCTAATAATTATTATTACTTAAGAATGAGTTGGTTTATTGTATGAAGTGATTAGATTAAAATAAAATTAGAATTAAGAATCTGAGTAAAGGATAATGAATGAAAACGTATGTTTTATTTCAACTTCATGATTGTGACAGAGAAATAAAGGTCGTACAAACTGTTTATAAATACAAAGATTAGGTTTATTAACGTGGAGGCAGTAACTAGATTCAAAAGATAACTAAAGTGGCAATTTGTATTTGAATTGAAACGCTGTATTTATATCTACCTTATGACCTATATCCGGTAGGTGTGACAGAGCTGAACTTTTTTCTGTCTCTGTTTGCCTTTTGGTAAACAAAGATGGATCATGTTTAGAAGTAGAATGATGGATATACCTAGTTAAACACCCTATGTATTTGCTTCCACAGAAGAAATTGAGTTAATAAATGCACACTGAAGTAGCGTACATTTGTAATCTACGCTTATTTCGTGACATAGTGATTTCTTGACCAAATAACAAACAAACCATTTTAGTAACATCAAATGACCTTCAAAACGCTATTGTTAAAATTTTTCTGACTTTTGGATTGTAGCTTTGAAAAGAGAGGTTGTCTATTGTACAATTGGTAGTTTCACGTTAGATTTTCTATCAGACAGTCATTTTGCTCAGTCTGATTACGCATAAAATTGTTTATATACGAAAAATAAAGATCACTAAAACAATCAGAAGATAAGAAAAGAAAATAATGTTAATATGTAGAACATTGTGAATCACACTCTACTCTAAATATAAAATCAATGTTACAATGATAGGTTTGTGTAAGTCCAAAAGGATTTTGATCACACAATAGAAGAGGGAGAACTTTCATATAACTGAAGCTTCAATGAACATTATTACACGTCCAAAACAACTTTTGTGCAACACTACAAAGACTCATTTGATATCAACTCTATGACCTGTCTAAATCAGACGTTTAACAACAGAGGATGATGGTTATTTATCACGTGCTTCTATTCTGTCATTACTATACCATGATAAAGTCCAATTCACATTTTAGAGTAAACACTTCCGCCAGATTGTTGGCGTTGCTAAGGCTCGTTCTTCAGGACCATTATTAGCTGATGCGTCTATGGCTTATGTGGAAAATATAAGTAGTAATTTAATAGATGATACGTGTCTATAGAGGTGGCATGTTGATGATATCTTAGTCATTTGTGATCAATTCGAGTAAGCAAACAGTTTATTAAATAAACTGTACACTCTCCAAAATATTATTTTATTTTGTGAAGTCAAGATGAACAATCAACTTCCGTTCCTAGATATATTGATTAGTCGGAGGAAAGACGATTCTATGAAACGTGTCATCTATAATAAACCTACATGAATAGGGAAGTATCTATACTTTCATAGCCACTGTCCAGTACAGTATAAAAGAGGTATAGTAAGGAGTTTATTCAACGGGATCAAGCGTATCTGTAAAAATGGCTCTACTGAATTAAACAAAAATCTGTTAATCGAAATAATGATGTCGAATGATTACCAAAAATGTGTATCAATAGTTGGAACGGAAGTAGTAATAGCATGTTAAAACCTACTATATTTCTAGCGCCTAAGAAACTTGTCTACGTTAGCTTGTCATTCAGTGGTGACTTAAACAACCTGTGTTAAGAAAGTAGGCTTACATCAATCATCAACCGAGCACATTATTTTACCAACCTTATTTTAATTAAAAAGCCCAAGGCTATGATTATTAGCAATTCCAGATAGCACTCTAATGATTGCGTCACATCCCATTACGTTTAAAGAATTACGTATATGTGTCGGCATACATACAGAGGAAGGACTAATATCTATATTCGTGTAAGGGCAGTTGAACATACACCAAAGCTAAAATTGAGTGTTGTGGAGATCATTGAATGTTAATTTGATATTACGAACTGTTCTGAATTAAGCGATTATTGATCACCAAGAATCATTGGATGGCTATTTCATCCTAGCTTGGCATCCTTCATAGGTTTTCTCCGACGATCCTGTTAGTGGTCGAAACCAGGACATCTTAGCCCCGCGACTAACACATTACCATTGGACCACTCAGCCGGCTCCCAACAGTTGATTCATGATACGTTTGCGAGAGCTGATTCATTACCACCAATGGGTAACTGCCTCACACCCGACATTCTTGAACTCCACTGGTCACATATTCTAAGGTTTATTGAAGCTTCTGCTATATGAAAGTTCTCCATCTCCCATTGTGTGGTCAAAAACTTTTTGAACTTACACAAAATCTATCCTGGTAACAAGTTTATGCGATTGTATGTATGTGTGTATTGTGCAAGTATGCATCACATAGCTCTGATAAACTTTGTCTTCATACGGCATAATCAAGATTTTGTATCACTTACGTTTATTATATCTATGCATATGATAGTGCATATCAGTCAATTAAAGAAATAACTTACTTTTTGTAATTATTATATTCTGTTTTAGACTGTTCTTTATTTGTAGGTAAATGAAGATCATTCATACCTCTGCTGGCTTTATCACTTACACTACACGTTGATTGTACGCAAAACTGTCGATCTATGAATTCATGAAAGTGGAATAGGAGAACATCATTTAGAAAAAAAAAGCAATGTAACTGTTAATTAACTATCAATAGTAATTAATCTATTCAGCAGTTGAGCGTTTATGTGTTTGTATAAAGTATTACATATACTAATGCTAAGCTAAAAACACCAAACACTAATGCACTTAACAGACTTTAACAATGTCATTTTATCAGTTAGATTGGACCAACTATACACAGTTTTCCACCAGATGTTACGTAATCGAAATTCCTTTGAATTTCTTTTCTAAATATTTCCCATTGCTAAAAATTCCTTCACTTATCTCATTATCTAGGACTGACTCTAGATTTGAGTTTGTAGATTGAAATTTGCCAACCTAAAGCTCGTAGGGCGAAATCTAGGATATGCACTTCTGAGAGGTCGCATGCTAAGACGAAACGACTATCTAGTGCTCCCTGGTTTTGAAGAGTACTTTACCAACATCAATATGTGACGAATTCAATCAATAAAACTGAATACCCGTTCCCACAAACCACCTCGCTTGAAATCATAATGTTAAATTAACAGAAAGAATACCTAACAATGATAGTTACCAATTTATGTGAGAAAAATAGTCCAGATTGTGAAACGTTTCCACCGTCAATGACGAACAGAACGCACTCAATGTTAAGCATCTATTTAGACTAGTGACAGACTTCAAGCGTACAGATACTCATTAACTGTTTCAAAGTGAACGGAAAATGAAAGTGTTATTCAAACAACCTTCAGTTCAAAAATCTGCCTTCTAAATTGTTGAAAAAATTTTAACGAGGCAATCTGTATGCCTCATGTCTAGAAATAAGCGGAGTAACTAGAATAAGTTCGAATCCCACTGTGAACATCAACATTAGGAGGCAGGTACATCCGGCCGATGAGTCCCAAATATATCAAAACGCGCGTCCTAGACTCCGCTTGACAGTCACAATCCAACTTAAAGCAGAGCTATGTCGCTTCACTTACAGATTAACTTTAGTTAGGAATGATTTAAGGTCAAAATATAGCTGATATGATGTGTATCCATAACTTTACCCATTTCTCGATACTTTCAGTCAGTCTTAAATGATCGAGTGAATGTACTATGGTTTATCCATCGTTTATATCATTAAATCTGATCCAACATCAAAACCAATGATTGTTAACATAACAATTTGTAGTACAAACTTCATTTCGTAAGATGTTCAACATTTTTGGTGGAGTCTTATTCTCAGTGCAAAAGAAGAGTTGTCTACGATAACGACATAATGATAACTTGCAAAAAATATGTATTAAACAAACAATAGGATAAAGCTATGTCTAAGGCCATAATGATGTTTGTATCCGAATTAATAAAACTCAACTTAAATTTGTAAAATTAATGCATAAGGCACGACTATAGAATAGGGACGAACCAATGAGATGGCGAATTTTTTTTATCTCAAGGTCATTAAGCAGAGTTTCGGTGACAATGTTGACAGTTTAGAAAACGCAAATATAATTGGGGGACTTAGCATACATACAGTGTAGGTAGGTCGTTCTCTATATTGAAACCTAAACTAAACCTTTATATTTATATAGAAGTTACGATGATTTTATAAGTTAACAACCATTAAATAATCTCGTAACATTCATTAATCATGTGGAATTATTGTATACAATTGAGTAATACGTTATTTTGAAAGATTTTTTTTAATAATAATAACATCATTCCATCCTAAGCCGCTTTCTTATTGGTCAATGTTTGCCTAGCCAATGTCAAGGTCATCCCTTTAAAATTTCAATATTAATAATGTTCAATACATGAAACTATGGTAACAGTACAAATCATAGATGATATTTAGTCATTCTAAAAATGTTCTCGATGAATTCATATGATTAGTTAATCAGTGAAGAAATAAAAATTCTGAAACTGTTGCATTTGAAATCAACTATTCAAAAAATAGAATGATTATTACGGTGAAAGTAAACTCAACCGACGACGTTGATGCACCTTTAAGGCAATGAGAATGCACTGATAGATAAAATCATTATTTATTATGAAAAACGATGAAATTTTAAAAGAGAATTACACGTTATACACTGTTTTCACATGATTTATAAACTTTTGGAGGCTGGAGAAGGGTTCGTTGAGTTTAAATTCAAAATGTGAACGATATAAGAACTCGTCCATATGGCTCCAAATCATGTTGTTTCTAGAACCTTTATAAGGTCAAAGAAATTCCTTGACACGTGACCAGTATCCCTGGATGTTTTCGTGTGAACACCACTACTTGGGCCCAAAAAATGTCTTTGGTGGACTACGATATGGTCTACGAAGAGGCCGATATGTTCTCCAGTCGTCAGTATAAATAGTGGATTCTGGTAGAACGTACATCTGGGTCCTTGCAGTTCGATTTGGGACATACTGGAAATGTCCCTTACCTAAGGATCTGTCATAAATACCAAGAACCTACCAGTAAGATTAAAGCAATTATTACTTACTCATTCGGTTTTTACAGATCTTCCCCATTATATTTTCTCTTTCAATTGGCTACTTCATCGATTTCAAGGATTCTTCCGATGTCTCCCAGCGACAGATTTAGAGGTAACATGGTTTCTGAGCATACGTCTCTGCAGTGCTACTACCATTGCACTGCTGATACTTCGCTTACGTCCGTAAGAGACGATGCTAGCGTAACAAGCAAGTGCATAATCCACAATACAACCAACATGCAGGTTGGCCTCAATATCAGTCTAGACTTGCTAGAAAAAGTGTCTGTTCTTATTGAAATTTTTTCGGCAGCAGCCATTACAACGATAGGTTTTTCCATCTTGACTGTCTGTGGATTGTATTTTAGCCATATTAAGGCCACAACCACAAATGAACTCCCTACGAAGTAGTCCGAGAGATTGTAGATTAGAAATAATAATGTCCTCATTAAAAAATGCAATAAGCCAATCTAAAGTAAGCATTTTGAACTTAAATGCGCACGCGACCATGAATGAAATAACTTGATTTTAATTGGCCTTCTCAAGTTCGTCGGCAGAGTTTAGTTTCACCAATTTTCTTATTAATAGGTAATATGAGTTCTTCTTAATTGATTGTTCACTATCTGAAAAGGTATATTCTACATATATGAAACTAAAAAAATGGGTAAATACGTAGCTTACACATCACTTCTCCCAAGGATTAATTTACTCTGTAACGTAACAATCTCATGTATTCCTACTATTTTTCCAAAGTTTTTAAAAGAAAATCTTTAGCTTTACAAGATTTCTGTACATATATCTCTGCAATAAACTTATCCTTGTATTACAGTGGCTCATTTATCACAATGTTAATTTAATGACAGTACAAAATAAATCTGTCCTTTTGGATGTTTTTTTATAAAATAATAATGAAATTTAGAAATATACTTGTTTCTTATCTCTACACAAATATCTATATGTGTTACTTTAAGACAATCATATTGTAACTTTCTTCTGAATAAACCTACACTATACGAGTTGTACATAATTATATTCTTAGTGAATTTAAAAGCAAGTCATTCGGAAGTATGTACTTCTCCAATTTGAATACGCGCTATCACTGATTAGTCGACACATGTACAAAAAACGATTTTTGAATGCAAATGGACAAACCGTTAAATCTCTCCAGTAAATCGAACGTTTATTGAATAGATTTTGGTAGGAGGTAGCAATTCAGGTTACTGAATAATAATAAGTAGTATAACCGAGTGATAAGAAGTTGAAATTAGAAGTAAGTAGCGTTAGTATATAAATGACGTGGCAAGTGGATAAATCCATATAAAACACATGTTAATCAACTCGAAATAATCATACCCCTATTCAGCATAATACTTGTAATGATTCAAAGAATCCAATAATATTAGTCTAACACTGTAACATAATCGACCATTATATAAATTTAAATAGAATGTATTTCGATCTTCACGTTGATTTGTCATGGAGTGAAACTAATTAGTCTCTGTTGTCACATGTTCGTCCTGACCGGATCGCTTTGATATAGCGATAGTCAACATGCATTGTTTGAGTTGGATTGTAACTGATAAGCGAAATACAAGACGTAGGTTTCTCCCCATTTAAAACTCGTCAGCTAGATGCACCTGTAAGCTTGACTGTCTAGACTCAGTAGCCTAATGGTGAACGCTGTGGTGTTTGGCAAGAAACGAACTGACTCCAAATCCCGGTGTGAACATCAACATCGGGATTCAGGTATATCGATTTGACGAGTCACAAATAAGAAGAAACGCGCGTCCTGGGTTTCGCTTGCCGGTCACAGTCCAACTCAAAGCATTACAAGTTGTTTGCTGAAGGATGACGATCGTTTTTTCACTCACTTATCGAGTTCAATATGTAATATAAACAGTTGATTGATAAAAAACCTTCTAAACAACAGGTTGGAAAGTTTCTGTGTCATTATTCAATATCTTATATATTGAACAAAGAGTATTAGCTTAATTACTAAGATTTATTAGAGTAATCATCCACCGACAGACTGCAAATATCATAAGATACCGATTATGTAACTGAGAAAGAATAAAGAAATGAAGATATCTCAATATTCAGAATGTTCTTTCCGATGATGTTATGCACAGTAGTTGTACAACTGTATGTTTAGTGATCGTTTTAAACATATTAGTCTAATGAAATGTAGAATGTCATTGCATTCTAAGGTATACATAAATTTCAAGTATCAATGGAATCAAAAGAAAGTGATGTAATGGTATACATGATAAAAAGGTGTTGTATGATGAAAATAATTCACAAAATGGAGAAATCGTTAAGAATAGCATTATATATATATATATATATATACGAAATTTTCGTATTTCCAAATCACTTAGGAAGAAATTTTATGCTGTAAAACATTATATTAATATTAGAATGAACTTGTATACACCCGTTCATCCTAATACCAATGTGCCCATTGCACAAGTATGATTGTGTGGACTCAGTAGTCTAGTGGTGAACGCGGTGGCGTTCGACTGAGTTCGAATCGGAATATGAACATCAATATCGAGATGCAGGTGCATCCAGCCGATGAGTCCCAATCAGGACGAAATGCGTTCTGGGTTCCGTTTGCCAGTCACAATCCAACTTAAATAATAATTTTATTAACAGGCCATACCTAACTATGATTTGAAGATGTGTTAGATAATGAACGAACTCTATGAACTACATCCATGTCAATCAACAAGTTTGCTTTGCTTGGTGAAATTTGTTACTGTTATCCACCAAAATTAAGTTCTTTCAAATACTTATCTCGGAACATTATCAGTATGGCTCGAAACCTCTGGATGTAAATCTGTTTCTAGCTTAATACAAGAGCACCTAATCAACTGGGGTTAGAAATATTTACTTAAATCCTGAACAATTTAAAACAATTAACCCCTTCAATGAATTTTAATAATGTTATGAGAAGACAAAGTTTACAGAAACTATTTGATGTTTGCTCTTTATTCACTAATGTTCTCAATAATATTTCATTAGACAATATGTATGAGTATTTACTCTTAGACAATGACTTAAGTCTACGTTGCTCTATAGATTCTTCTGAAATTATTAAATAATTGTATATATGCTTAAATTGTACATTGTTTAAATTTCCAGATCTCTATAACTAAACAGAAAGTGTATTGATGGGATCTACAGTATCTCCAATAATTGCTAATTTATTTATGCATTCACTGGAGACAAGTGTACTCTCAAAATGTGTCTCTTCATCCAAACTCTGATTAAGGTACGTAGATGACACTTTTATTATTACGAAACGAGATGTATTAGATGAACTTTTTGAGAATGACAACAGTATTTCCGACAACACCAAATTCGGAATGAAAATTGAGATCCAACGTATTCTGGAAAACATCAAGACTATGCATCTGCACATGCTAAATCAACCAAAGAGACAGTTGTTGGAAACCTGATAAACATAATCAATCTACTAGTCATAGATACGATGGATCAAGAAACTGAAATGAACTTAGTGATATTAACACTAATGTTAAACAACTACCAAAAAATACTTAAAGAGAAGTATAATAAGAAAGAAAACCGAAGGTTCAACCGAAAGAGTGGATTGACACCATGGTTGTGCAGTACCGAAATGGAGCGTCCGATGATAATAGGAGAATTTCGAATAAACATGGTATACCTGTTTTCTACCGAACAAACAATACACTGAGCTCTGCGCTTGTAAATATCAAAGATAGAGTACCGAAAGAAGAACAAACTGCGTCTATGAGATCAAATGTAAGGAATGTAATGCTTTATGCGTACGTGAAACATCGCGACAGTTGAATATAAGGGTGAAAGAATATATACTTCATCTAAAGCATATTCTTAAATCCTACGAAGATCGAAAAAACTCGAAAATAAGTCGGTAATAGCATCACATTCAATAGAAACAGAGTACAGTATCGATTCCGACAAAAATAAAATCCTTCAAATCGGTTTTAATTGTTACAAAGAAACGTTAACATCTGAAGCCCTATACATGGACAAATTTCAATAATATAAATCAACAAGATGGATTGGTGTTAGTTGCACCATTGCAATTAATGGTAAAAAAATGACTTCAGACATTATCTACTGCTCCAACATTCAAACGCGTCTCAATTAGACAGACAGACAGACAGTTACAACGTAGAACTTGGCACATGCGTACGTCAGTTCAAGTTGCCATGCCTCAATTAGCAGATAGAGATTAAATTGTCGAATCAGATCCCAGAATAGGGGAGGTAGTAACAGAGTTAGTATTAACGCAAAGGAATAGAGATCGGAGATAAGATTTAAGAAAATATGATTCAGTAAAGAGAAAATTATGATAGGTTCAGAAACTTAGAATTTATGGGAAGACAAGGAGTAAATGCACCTGCGCCATTGCCAACGATTTTGAGCCATATCACCCAAGGTATCTAACAATTTATTACGATCATCACGCGGACCCCAACCAGGTAGTCTGCACCTATTAACATGGCTCAGCCCAACTGTCAATGACTTCATGGACTGGTGACATGTTTTGGTTTGGCCTCCCCTAACTTTCTTCCAGCCAACTCCTACACCAGGTAGGCGGTGGTCAGGCATACGTAACATATGTCCTAACCACCTTAGCTGATGAAGATTCACTACCTCATCAATAGACTTACCGTATTTACCTAATACTCTATTCCTAACCCACGTATTACTTATTCGGTGGTCCCAGCTAACACGAGCAATGCTTCGAAGACATCTATGATCGAATACTAGGAGACTACGAATATCCTCTATCCTTAATGGTCATGTTTCACATCCATAAAGTAAGACGGACCGAACTACTGCGCAGTAAACGCTTCCTTTGGTCAGTAGTCGGATGTCTCGCCTATGCCACAGATGACGCAACTTCCCAAAAGCTAATCGGGCCTTATGTATGCGCGCAGAGACTTCAGCAGACACTAGACCGTCAGGACTGATGAGGCTGCCAAGATAAGTGAAGCGGTCAACACATTCAACTGCCTCACTCCCTATTACTAACTTCGGTGTCGAATCAAGCCAATCCTGAAGTAACATTTTGCATTTGGGTGGAGAGAATCGCATCCCAAACATCCTTACATTCATGTTTAAGGTAGTCAAAAGATTCTACATTTTATCAGCATCTTCAACCAATTGAACTATGTCATCTGTATATTCTAAGTCAGCAAGTTTATCTCCTGGAAGGAGGTTAACCCCGGAGAAATCAGACGATGATAATGTTAACTTTATAAGTCTGTCAATGATAAAATTAAATAAAAATGGGGAAGTCGGACAACCTTGACGAACACCACTTAAGGTAATCAGTCCTGACGACAATCCACCATAAACTCTCACTCAGCATGTGGTGTTCAAATAAAGAGATTGTATAAGGTTAATATACTTTTGTGGTACGCCTTTCAATGACAGACATTGCTACATAACCTTACGATCGATAGAGTCAAATGCCGCCTTAAGGTCAAGGAATACAACAAGTGTTGGGCGTCTAAAAGTGTGTCTATGTTCCAGAACCTGCCGAAGTGTGAATATTTGGTCTATACAACCACGTCCAGGTGCGAAACCACCTTAGTTTTCTCAAGTTTGCTCTTCACGAGCTTTAGTTAGGCGTCGAAGTATGATTAAAGTTAATATTTTGGACACTATATTCGTTAAGCTGATTCCTCGGTAGTTGTCACTAGAGGACTTCTGTCCTTTCTTACAGATTGGAACGATTAGTGTTTGAGACCAGTCAGAGGGGATTACGCCCAATTCCCAGATTCTAGACAGGATCCCGGTTAACCTCGCTACTAAAACTGGACCACCATCCCTAAATATCTCAGTGGTTAACCCATCTGGTCCTGTTTCTCTCCCTTGCTTTAGGTTCCCTATAGCCTTCTCAACCTCACTAACACTTGGGGGACCAATATTAATTTGCCATTCAGATTGCTTGGGAACGGTAGGCAACTAGGATGAGGTCGAGGGCCAATCGAACTGTTTCGTAAAGTGTTCTGCCCATCGGTCCAACCTTCTGGATTGACAGTGAATAATGGTTCCATCTTTTTCTGAGATAGTTTCACTTACAGTTGGATTTCTGATACCCGTTTCCTTGATAAGTCTGAACAGTTGTCTACTGTTACCTATTGCCGCTGCCTTCGCCATCTCTAGCTTTCGCCACCCACCATTGCTCACGATCATTCTGTATGCTTTTAACCAGCTTGTGTCTAAGTTGCTTCGCTCCTCATCCTGTTCAGAACTAGACGGGATGTGTTGCCGAGCATCTATCAGTTCAGTAGACGCAGCTGAAATCCACTGAGTTTTCCTAACTTTTTGGTTTAGTTTACTAGTAGATATTACTGTTGTTTCAACAGCTTTTTGGATATCATTCCAAGCTGACTTGGGGTGGGTATCGCTTACACAGTTGACTAATCGGTTTTTAAGTTGTTCCTGAAATATATTCTTAATTTCGTCATCATTAAGATGAACTCGTATGGGGATTTTTGCGTGGGTCTTTTAAGTCCAGTAAGAAGCAGACTAATACGCGCTCGTACTAAAGCGTGGTCTGAGTCTAAACATGTATTCCAAAATGAGCGACAGTCTTCTGGCTGATAGCAATGTGGTCTATTTGAGTCCAACGTTGAGTTGACTGTGGGGGCCACCATGTCAACTGATGTCTTTCTTTATGTTTAAAGTTAGTGCTTGCGAGAAATAGACGGTTATCTAAGCACAGTTGTAATAAACGGTCGCCATTATCTGTTCGTTGGGCCTCGACACCATAGGATCCACCTAGGTGCCTTTCGGTTTCGTCTAATCTACCTACTTGGGTATTAAAGTCACCAGCCATAATCACTACATCAGTACGCTTAGCTATTCGAAAGAGGTCGGAAAGTTTTCTGTAAAATTCATCTTTTACTTCATCTGAGCTGCAATCAGTGAGAGCGTAGGCAGAGACAACAAAGAGGCAACAGCGTGTGTCCCTATATTTCCGAGTTCTTACCGACTGTCTATGGGAATCCAGTCAAAGAGAGCCTGTTCAGCTTTTGAACTTAGTGCTATACCTATACCAGCAAGGCCTCGAGTGGTAGCAGTGGGGTCTCCGGAAGCACGAAGGGTAAACCGGACCGGTTCTTTGTTTTCATAAGGTAAGGTCAAGCGAATGATTGTACTTGGATCATGTATACACGTTTCGGAGACACAGCAGACATCGATGGAACGAGAATCTAGGGTCATAGCTAGAGAGGCTTGTTGTCCTATTTGGCCTAAGGTCCGAACGTTAAAAGCTCCGATATGTAGTTTAGTGCGAGGTTTCAGGATACCAGGAATAACGTTTCGTGAACTTAAACCATTAGCATTAGAGGCGTGAGGTGATAAAGTTAGGCTAGACGGGTTAATCGTGGGAATAAGAGAGTTATTGAGAGTTGAGGGTGGGATTTGACCTCCAGCAAAATGATCACTTGTGCTGTTAGAGGTACGAGGGCGGTTTTCACTTCCTGGCTGCCCACACCATGGAAGGATATTACTTCCTGAGGTACCTGAAAAGGAAACTGGATTAGCATTGGTCATAGTGACCTGAAAGCGCGATCGCAGAGCCCAAGGGGCAACTGCTTGAGGCCGATTACGCACGACCTTGTTATGGGATGTTTTCGAAGTTTTATCTCCGTTCTTTAAAAGGCCTTGCTGCCGGAGACGGAAATTCGTGGAGTAAGGTGAGGTGTGACATTTTTAGGGTCGACCTTTTCTAACCCCTTCCTTCCTTCTTTTGTGAGAAGGCAGCATCGCTGCAGATGCTGGTTATCCGAGGGAAACACCTTACTGCCGTCACACCCCGCTGCAGCCAGCAGTACGACTTCACCCTCAGATCTTAGGTTGCTGTCTTTAGTCTTATCGCTCTCCACCAGACCTGCTTGACATGGTAGGACCTAGAGGAACAAGCATTCCAGCCAGTATAACTCGGTTGGGTCATCACGATAGACAAGCCCGACCACCACGTCAGGGCAGCAGCTACGGTTTCAGTTATTTATTTATAGATTCCGCCCGGGGCCCCCTTGGATTGCTGCAGGTCCCAAGCCCGGATAAAGAAGGAGGGTTGGGCATGGGGTTAGCAACCCCATCCCGTAAGACAAAAACCTTGCTAAAAAAGCTAATCAGTGAAAACCTTTATAACCATTTATGGATTCTGCTTAGAATTATTTATTCTGATTATATAATTCAACATGTTATTATCCTTTGACCCATTATTATCCCTATATCTGTTTACTCTTCCTCAAATTTACATGATTTAATAAGTCAATCCAACAGATTATCTAATCTCTTCCCGTAAACATAACTAAGAACAATATATGTGTACAAATGATTGTAATATGAAAGTATCCACGTAATGCACATCTTCGTTCATCCACAGCAAATCAACACTAATTCACTTATACTGACTCATGTAAAAGTACGTTCATCCTTTGCATTCGAATGGACATTCGTAATGTAATTTGACTCCTTATTTACATTTTTTTTATACGATAATTTTTTTTATTTTGGTTATTTTCCTGAAGATGCACGGATCACTTAGCTGAGCGAAACGTTGAAATTTACTTTAATTTTACTCGCCTAGATTATTTACAAAGGTATTCTATTCATATATATATCTGATGCACAGTTACGTAATATATTTCAAACAATCTAATCACTGGGCAAATACGAAGATAAGAAAACAAAAATATTATAGAAAATATTTTGAACCACACTTTACTGTGGATATAATGTCAATATTATTAGTGCTCTGAGGCACTCTTATACACCACCAAAAAGGATGATATTTGTTTTGTGGACTTTCTTAACTAAACGTTAAGCAATAAAGGATAGTGGTTTATTCTGTGCTCCTTTGCTGTCATTAGAGTTGAGTTGTTTATGAAGTCATTCAGGTAAATGTTCAGTTCCCCTTACTAGCAGATCATAACTGATAAACACTTAACTGAGACAAACCGCAAAACTTGTATCAAATCATCCTTAGTAGTAATTAGAATGTATATGGATCTTCCCTTTGGTTTGTCATGAACAAGTTCTAAATAAGACAAAACGAACGTCTTGCATTCCACTTACCAGCCACAACCCAACTCAAGAATCCTTTGTAGCATTGTGTAAGTGTACCTTATGGTGTTAACTGAAGTTTATTGAAGCTTAAGTTGTATTAAAGTTCAAATATACCCGCCACCACTCATTGTATGTTTAAAAATAATTTGTACTTACACTGAACGCACTCAGGTAATATTGATATTATATCCAGAGTAAAGAATGATTCAAAATGTTCCCCTTATTATCTTTGTCTGTTTTCTATCTTTGTATTTTGCCTAGTTAACCTTTATTTCTCATTTATTTTCAAATATAACAAGTTTGTATATGATCAGGTTATTCGTAATGTAATAAGTAACTATGCAGAAAATATTATTTAAGTTGGGTTGTGACTGGCAAGTGTAACCCAAGACGCGCGTTTCGTCTTATTTGGGACTCATCGGCTGGATGCACCTGCATCCCAATGTTGATGTTCATACTGGGATTCGAACTCAATCCGTTTCGTGTCGAACGCCAAGTTCATCCTAATATGTAAAAAATAGTTCTGATAAATTATGTCTTCTTATCATAATGTCAGACTTACTTAAGCAATCCATCATATTTTCCAGATGTTGTGTTTTAATGTTGCAATGTCAATGAATAATTGAACAAGGTTACTGTGTAGGAGCCAATGATAACCCTAGACATAATATTTCACTTATTGTCCATTCTTATCTTGGTATACATGCTACAGTATGATCAAACAGCTAACCTCACTACATTCGCTCTTTCTTGTTTTAGTTTGCTTGGTTTCGGCTCGCTGAAATACGTTATCTCGTATCAATTAATCTTTTACATTTTATTGAACTCATGGAACCTACTAGAGTACCCATGGATTGGTCAAAGATAGTTACTGAGTTATACAGGTCTATTACATTTAAGCAGTCTGATAAATTCCAAATATTATCTAAGTATTGGGCTAATGAGAAACTGCGACCAAACGTTTCATTAATTCATCATTGTCAATTCTACAATTACATGTGATCTAAGATGATAACTGAGTTGTCCTATTGGTTAACTGCTAACTCAGTTTCAATATACAATATATTCACCCGTCCTCAATGTCTTTCAAGTTATTGATATACTGATCGTTTAATTGTTCAAGAAATAGGTCTAATACAGCTCTGTGATTATTGAATACATACAATTAAAGATGTTTATAATATTAGTAGACAGTTTTGTAATTTTTATGCGTAGAACATTCAATAGGATTGAAATCAATCTATTTTCTATTCATAATTTACTTACTTAATGAATTAACAGTATTATCTCTCCAGTTATTTGGTAAATTATCATGATACTTATAGATTGGTTGATCTATTTCATCATTAGATGCTCTCAGATAAATACCGTTATCTTGAGCAGTCCATACATCAGAAACTGAATGTATTGGTAAATTATGATTTTCTTCATTAAATGTTTTCATCTGAGATAAATTCCTGAGAAGTATTTAAAAAATACAATAAAATGAGATATTTTTTCAATAAAAAGAACTACGTTTTTTTACAATTGAATATTGAATTCACTTTATATTCAGTCTACATGACCTTTAATTCAATTCATCTATTTGTTGATTACCATAAAATCAAAACATTTATTTGAATAAGGTGAAGATTATCAACTAAACATTTAGATTTGATATTACAGAGTGGTCTGAATTAGACAACTATTGATCAACTGGAAGCAGTGGATAGCTGTTTCGTCCTAGTATGTGACCTTGCGGCAGCGCGCATCTACGATTTCATCAGGGACCGAACCTAGGACCCTTTAGCTTCGCGACGAACGTTTTATCATTAGACCACTGAATCGGCCGTTCAGCAGTTAATATATTTAATTCAGTCTATTCATGATATATTTAGAAATAGATTGATGACAGTGTTTTCGCCAGTCGTTCTGTTAGAATTTCACTGTCAGACTTCATATTTCACCCTAATTATATCATCTTCCATTCTTTTGTAATCTAGTAAATCACTCGATATAGACATATGCATAGAAATTATTATTATTATTGTTATTGTTATTATTAAGTAACACTATCATATATTTAATATGAAGCTACTATTCTGGTAAAACGAATGCAAATATTTACATTGATTCAGAGTCTTAATGAAAAACTGTTTGAAAGGAAATAACTCTTTGAACTGTGTGAGTTGGATTGTGACTGGCAACCGGAATCCAGGACGAGCATTTTGTTTTGTTTGAGACTCATTAGATGAATGTACTTGCGTGTCAACAGAAGTTAATCAAGCTCAGTCCATGACAAATCAAGTGGAACAGCCAAATAATTTCTAATTCTCTGAATGTTATAATCTTAACAATTCTAATATATGTTTTCAAGAAGACTTCAAAAGAAAACAAGATTGATTATCTATTCTTAGGTTTATTTATTCATAAGTAGTATATTCTCCAATAATTATTTCATGGCATTTCTTTAAACAGCTTTACCCTTATGAGTAACAATAAATATAGAAAACTTACTTCTGATTACTTTCTATTGACTTCTCAGCGTTCAACTTAGCTAACTGATCAAATAACCATTGTTTACGTCTTCTCGACACAGAATCACGCAAACTCTCTAAACATTGATTCATCTGAAATCAGAGAAAAGAACAATGTTTTTCAACAGATATTAAGATGTGAATGAATTTCATGCCAATCATCGTATAAATCCTGTGCATTTATGCTTTCATTATGTAATCACTAGAATTCAAAAAGTTGTAACTGGTAATATTCTAATTCATAGTGTTCAGTTTAAGCCTATATTGAAACTAGGTGGATAAAAGTAGTCTACGGGAAGCACTGTTTCATACACGTCCCAAGTTAATTGATATTTTTTAAAAAGGTGAACTTGAATTCTAGGAGGAATCGGTGCTCAATGATGAATTCTCTTAAGTCAATTATAGCATAGAGACCCAATTCTCTTAAATTCATACCAAAACAATTAAATATGCTGATTAAATGGCTTGTATACAGTTTCAGCCGTGTAGATTTCTCGTGGAGAGAATGTCTTCATACTTGCATGTGAAATAAAACAATGTGATCGAATATTCTATATGATTAGTGCTATCATTTATATTATAATCCTTCAATAAATGCTTCATTTCCTGATAGAAAAGCGATGCCTAAATTATTACGAGAAAATTTACGATTTCCTTCATTAATGATCCAAAAATCTGGAATAAGCCACAATGTGATCGAATATTCTAATTCATAGTGTTCAGTTTAAGCCTATATTGAAACTAGGTGGATAAAAGTAGTCTACGGGAAGCACTGTTTCATACACGTCCCAAGTTAATTGATATTTTTTAAAAAGGTGAACTTGAATTCTAGGAGGAATCGGTGCTCAATGATGAATTCTCTTAAGTCAATTATAGCATAGAGACCCAATTCTCTGAATGTTATAATCTTAACAATTCTAATATATGTTTTCAAGAAGACTTCAAAAGAAAACAAGATTGATTATCTATTCTTAGGTTTATTTATTCATAAGTAGTATATTCTCCAATAATTATTTCATGGCATTTCTTTAAACAGCTTTACCCTTATGAGTAACAATAAATATAGAAAACTTACTTCTGATTACTTTCTATTGACTTCTCAGCGTTCAACTTAGCTAACTGATCAAATAACCATTGTTTACGTCTTCTCGACACAGAATCACGCAAACTCTCTAAACATTGATTCATCTGAAATCAGAGAAAAGAACAATGTTTTTCAACAGATATTAAGATGTGAATGAATTTCATGCCAATCATCGTATAAATCCTGTGCATTTATGCTTTCATTATGTAATCACTAGAATTCAAAAAGTTGTAACTGGTAATATTCTAATTCATAGTGTTCAGTTTAAGCCTATATTGAAACTAGGTGGATAAAAGTAGTCTACGGGAAGCACTGTTTCATACACGTCCCAAGTTAATTGATATTTTTTAAAAAGGTGAACTTGAATTCTAGGAGGAATCGGTGCTCAATGATGAATTCTCTTAAGTCAATTATAGCATAGAGACCCAATTCTCTTAAATTCATACCAAAACAATTAAATATGCTGATTAAATGGCTTGTATACAGTTTCAGCCGTGTAGATTTCTCGTGGAGAGAATGTCTTCATACTTGCATGTGAAATAAAACAATGTGATCGAATATTCTATATGATTAGTGCTATCATTTATATTATAATCCTTCAATAAATGCTTCATTTCCTGATAGAAAAGCGATGCCTAAATTATTACGAGAAAATTTACGATTTCCTTCATTAATGATCCAAAAATCTGGAATAAGCCACAATGTGATCCAGCTCTAAACCCAACCAAATAAACATCAGTTGTGAAACTACCTCTTCTTCATAATGACTACACTATTTATAAACAGCCAAAATGATCGTATCAATTGGTCGGTGATAATTCATTAACGAACGTTCGTACGCTTATAAGAACATCATACATCTCAACCTTGTGTATTTACTCAGAGGATCAATATTATAACAAAACTTTAAATCAGTAAAACAGTAGCAAACAACGTGAAACCTGACTCAAAGATGAATCGGCTCAAGTTGCTTTACTTCATGTCATCACATTGAGAAGAATATGAGTTAAAGGAGAACCATTTAGAGCAAGCTCTACAAAAGAGTTAATTCACAAGTTCTTCTTCTAGATAGCAAGTATGCAAACACTAGACAACACTACTCGTTAAAGGTGGCATTTGATACATGCAACAACTGTTAAATTATAAATGATCTATCATAAATCTCTAGAAAATGCTTTATTGATCAGTGGGTGTTAATCAGGTATCGTGCATAACAGAGGTAACTGTAAACTATTACAAATAAATTAAAGTGGCGTTTTGTGGTGGTCGGTCTAAGTTTCTTGTTTGTCTTCGTTACAGATTGATATCAGCTGAGCACAGTTGAAAACTGGAGAGCATTTAACAGCCTTACATCCTAGTATCAGTTGTCGAGCTATGTTAGAAATCGATTGGAGTGAAAATCCTGCCAGTGGTGGTTGACCCAGCGATCCATCCACTTAACATCAGTAATAAATAGTACCTGATACTAAGTCATCTTGACTGGTAATTGCATTGTGACTTAACCGATGGAATTTCGATTACCGTTAAACGACTAGTCAAGTAGGATATTAGTGACTACTTAGTAACCGATTATTGTAAATTTTTTCACATAATAAATATGATACCTTAAACAAATATACAAGTTTACACATTAGTAATATGAATGAGAGTAAATCATATCAGATATACCATAAATACACCGATGTTTATGATGACTTCATTGAACTAAACAAGTGTTGTTACATTTACTGTATCCTTGAAGTTGGTTCATTTTAGCTTCAGCTTCGTAACTAATACACTAGTCTCTACAGGTTGATTTTAACTTTTAAATTTCTATATTACTGAAACTAGTATCATAATGGCTATTAGACATACCTTATCTCCAGGGCTTTGATTGTACCAATTAACTGGACAATTTATTGGCTCCATTCTTAATGAATTCTGAATATTAGGAATTACATCAGTAGTTATTAATTTATCTGAAATTTTCTTTTCATGGTCTAACTGATTTAGTCTCTGTGCAGAAAAATCATGAGTTTTCATTGTAACCGAGGTTTTTTGTATTGATTCAAGATTGTCTGACTTATATGATTTTAAACGTTTGCGATCTTCAGATATATGAAAATAGGATCCATTTAAATGATTTATTCTATTCAAATCTATTGGCATCTTATACATATTGAATGTTCTCAGTGAATTTCGACTTATTGATTTATCGACAGCATGATCGCTGTAATTCAAGTGAGGAATCGCTCTCATACCTAAAGTAAATATATAATAAGCTTTGTGAAATAATAGAATTTAATACAATCTATAGAATCTTGTCACGTTAATTAATGTCTTGAATACTACAGAGATGGATATACACCATAAAATAAATAGTTTGGTAAACGGTTAACAGTGACTGTGAATTCGTTGAACCTAATGGTCACTATTAACGAAAGGAGATGAGTCATATATAGGGCTATATACATGCACAGCTCATTTGCTATGCTACTCATAAACTAAGTAGTCAGGTTAACAGTTAACTGTTCATCTGTTTAGGATTTTACTTAAATATATTGTTCCTCTCAACTATTGTTTTCTTTTCAATGTTTGTATATAAGGAGTTACACTTGAAGTAGTTTGAAAATAGTATCGTCTGATTTTGTTGTACCCGTAGGATGATAAACTCACTATGAAATCTCAATTGTTGTATTGAAAAATAACACATAGTGACCTTGATAACTGCCAATCAGAATAATGATACGTCTGCCCCACGACTACCAGTTCCCAAAGCCGGAATAGAGAAAACAACAACTACAAGCTAACCAGACACAATCAATCCAGTTCAATTTCGATCTTATTGTATTTCAATCATGTGTTTACAAATATACAAAATCAGACCGCACAGCAAACCAATTAAGGATTTTACATTAATATAAAACAGAAGCGATTATGGCAGTGAATGGAGGGTAAATTGTACACAACTAATTAACTGTAGTTCACGGCAAGAAACAATGTACTAAGAGTAAATATACTAAACGGGAGGATAGAGTAAGAGGAACATAACAATACTAGAAATGTAATGTTTACAATACACACGATCAGAATAAATGAATTAGTTCTCTAAATCACAGTTCTGGAAGTTTTCACTCTTCTTTAGTGGTCCAACATAACATCAATATCATTCTGATACTTAACATATCGAATCAGTTCTAACAACAGTTAACATTTCTATAATCATAAGCTGCAATTCAGGCGTAATATTAAAGTAGGAATTTAATCGAAGTTTCAGCCGGAGTGCACAGATTGTACTCATTTAAAAGCCTACTTTATACATGTTTTTGTCATTTATATCCAGTTTAGAGAGTTTTTCTTCTAGTCTTAGTAT
Source organism: Schistosoma mekongi (assembly GCA_034768735.1). Taxonomy (NCBI): domain Eukaryota; kingdom Metazoa; phylum Platyhelminthes; class Trematoda; order Strigeidida; family Schistosomatidae; genus Schistosoma; species Schistosoma mekongi. The sequence continues at coordinate 40,779,886 of CM068309.1, forward strand.
AATCATCAATTTTCTTATCCACTTTATATGTGGTGCATGCACTCACATGATTTTAAAAACTTAGAAAATATTCCAAACACCAAGATATTTCTACTTGAATCTTCCCGTATTTAACATTACTATTCTATTTTGCAGTGTACAACATGACCAAATGACTAGAGTGATAAGAATAGACTTTAAGTTTGGTAAACACTCAATCAGAAGCAATCACTCAACCAGACATATTGATTTAACTAACGCAGAAGTTATCAGTATCATTACTGTCACCAATGTAACACTGTAAATATTTTACAATGATATGCAAGTACATGTAATTAGCATTTATAATTATTTATCAAAATGTTTTAGCAGGATTTAGTTTGATGGTATAAAACCATTAACAAGTTATGCTAAAAGAAATAAAGACTATAATTGACTATTAGTCAAAACTCATTGGATTCGATTGTAATGAAGTAAGTGCTTAATTTACGTAGTTTTACATTCAAGTCACACCATCCAATGGCTTTCAAATATGATCCATTTTAACCATGTAGTAAGACTCTTTTATTTCTTTAATGTGTGCAATATAAGCGACAGTTCTCCTGGGTGATAACATATTAAGGAAGGTAATGAGATAGGTACATAGATAGCGATCCAATCTACTTCATGTGATCAATCCACTTTGTATACTTAATTGTGTGAGTAGATAATTATTCAATTTAACGAGTTAATTAATTAATCCAACTACCAGTGATTAGTAACTACAGTATAACTTACTTACGGCTTAATACCATTACTCCTAACCCTTAACTGAATAATTGTACAGTATGATTATAGAACTAAATACTTGATTAAAAAGGCTTTGATACTGTACTTCACTTATTGTAGACAGTTTGCGCACATGTACAACATCAAAATATGAGATACTTCATAACTTACTTTTCTGTTCTACATCACTTTCAACTTCGAACAAGTCGTTCTGTTCAGTAAGATTATCATTATAATTTTTACATTGTATACATTTCTTTATCTTTTGTAATAGAAAATTCACTTCAATATTGGACATATCATTAAGGAGAAGATTTTTAATTGTGTATAGAATTGACATATGATTTTCTGTATTATACAGTCCTATAAGAACTGCACAACATTCAGCTGCTGCTGATTGAACCTGTAATTCAAATAAAAGTTATAAGTTATCATTTAAACAAAGAAATAGTCATTATTACTGAATTAATAGATGGTTAACTAGACTGAGGAATATAAAACTTTGTTTAGAGTTCCAATCACTTATGTATGTCCAAGAAATAACATCATCGATGTAAGTGTATGCATAAATTACAATCTAAGTTCATGATGATAAGGGGGATTAAAATCGAACCAAACGATCCCATTATCGTTCTTAGTTTTGGTTTATCATTATTGCTGAATTCAGAGAAACAATAACGTGTCTAGTAAACAATCTATCATTCCATGTATCTTCCTATCAAATTTTTCATGTCTCTTTCTATACTAGGAAGTTTTGCATTTTTGGTTGTGCGGTTTGAAAACTCGTATTGTTCAGCTGAATTATCTCCTTTTCATCGCTTCACAACGAATAAAGATGATGACTGACAAAGAGTCAGTCGGCCAATCAGTCAATTACAATGCAGAATTTAGTACGTGCGTACATCAGTTCAAGTTGCCATACCTCAATTAGCAGATAGAGATGAAATTGTCGGGTCAAATCCCAGAGTAGTGGAGGTAGTATCAAAGTTAGAATTAATGGGGAAGATTACACACTGAAGATAAGATTTAAGAAAATATAATTCCGTAATCAGGATGTTACGATGAATTCAGAAGCTTAGAATTTTAAGGAGGCCAAAAAATGGATGTAACTGCTTGATTGCGATCGATTTGAAGCATTTTACTCAAAGTTTCTAACCACTGGTTACCATCATCATGCAGACTCCAATCAGGTAGTTTACACCTACTAACATGACTCAACTCAATTGTCAGTGACTTCATTGGCTGGTGCCATGTATTGGTTTGGCCACCCCTAGCTTTTACTGATAGAATGAGTCGAGAGTATTTATTGACTGTTTTAAGTGTATTCTCAAAAGTCTATCTAGTATGATTACACAATCATTCTCGTACTTAACAATAGTATGATTACTACTTTGTTATTAACGAAAACTAATTCATAGTTGAAGGATTCGTCATCGTGTGTCATATTGGGGGCAAATAACCTGAAATCACAATCTGTGTCGTTGGGACTCTTACGGATACGATACATCCGTGTAACCATTCAGTAACTATAAAATTTGCATTGTGCAAATTTCAAGCTATTCACAGACTCATCAACCGTTCTCATTTGTGTTCTCCTCAACAATTTATTGTAAACGCATTCTCCTCCTATTATCCCAAAACCTGTACACCATTCATCTAACTCAGCCCTCATTGTATTTCGTATTTCCTGTTACTAACTGGTTTGGTATATGATACATGAGTTACTATGTTTACCTGATAAATGACTCAATCTTGACTCTCAATCAACTGTGTTTGTTTCTTTTATCCGTATCTCTGAGGAAGGCTTTGACCAGTCAGGAACTACAACTAAATGTATACCTGTTCGCCAAGTTCTCGATCATTATTGTATAAATGATATTTTCTTTATTGGTCAACTGTGTGATCAGGTTTTGTATGTATATAAACGAATGTATGAATTTGTTTCCAGTTATTGGCTTCATTATCATGTGTTGTTAATTTCGCCTAGGAGACTAGCATTATCAGAGACGACGTTCAAGCGTTCAATCAGTCTTTGCATCCTGTTGCTGTATTATTTCTAGCAAGTTTATTATTTTCCCTTTATTGTTATTGACTTCGTTCATAAGAATATCAGTACTTCACTCCAAACATTAAACGAATTACAGACTAACTAACAGCAACACAAACTGTACTCATTACAAAACACTTGAATGATGCATGAACGATACCATTTGTAGAGTACTTTGTGTTTAATGTGTTTCTTTACATTCTCGTCAGCTACATACAGGCTATTGATTTTAGATAACTCAAAATATTAACATACATGTTGATTATGAATTGTAATGTTTAACACATAATAATCCTGAAAATGTCCGCCTTTCTGTCCTTTCAATGAGTATGAAGATGAAATTGCAAAGATAAAAGAACAACTTCGACAAATGGTTCTTCGGAAATATGGGAACAATTATTAACAAAACTCCGGAAACGAAAAACCCGAAAAGAAACAAGTATTTAACGATGACTAAATATTCATAAGAATGGATCAATGACTTTAAACAGTTGTCAAACAAACATACTTTGCCGAAAAACTATCAACATTATGCACAACACGATGTTTAATAAATCACACAAAATGAACGAATATCCGTCTCACATCACCTCCTGTAGCATTTACCAGTGCACACGTACTTGCAAACGCAGGTACGCTTGCGGGACAGAAAGATGAACATGTTCACAACATATTGACTATATTCACGAGAACTTATGTTCGAAAAGAGCAAACACTGTTGGAAATTGGATCGCATAACACTTAGCAGATATAGAACACAAAGTTGACTAAACAAATGTACTTGAAATTATCAATAAACACTCTAAGTCAATTCTATTAAAATTTACTGAGGCCACTGCAATTGAAGGCTTAAAGCTTGACCCTTATATTCAAAAGGAATCAGTGGTTAACCTTCAAGTGCCTGGGTTACATTAGATCGATGACCTAGTTTTCTTTCCTAACTATTTATGATTCAGTGAGTAGTATTCTCACATTTCCATTTTGTTCCTTTCTTTCATATATATTCATAACAAATACCTAATCATAATTGCATAATCAAACCGTTTCGACTATTTTCTAAAACTTTCATTCCTTTGGATTATCGTTGAACTTTTTTCATATTCATCTAATTTATTTATAGACATGCTAAGTTCAACTTATTTGTAATTGCACCATTTAAACTGTCCGTTGTTGTGTTGTTAGGATGTCAGAAAGAGCTGTTACGATTAATGTGTATGATCAAGTAGTTGGTGCGTCGTTTTGCGCGCAAAGTTAAAATAGTAAGCGCCAATGAGTATCTAGCTAGTCACTATTCGTCTACCTTAATGTCCAATCAGTCACAAGCTGGAAATACAAAGTCAATAAACCAACCAGACAGAATCATATTATATTTCAGGCAGTCCATTATATATACATAAAACACTACCATTTAGTCAACCAATTAAAAAAATAGTATTAATACAGAATAGGAGTAACAGTGACTTAAATTGGAACGACGGACACACAATCAATTGACCATAGTTCTTAAATGACAAATAATCTACTAACAGTTAACGTGTTAAATGAGTGGATAGATCTAGGGGGGGGGGAAGTGAATAACAATCAGTATAAAATATTCACATAATCAAAAATAAGTGAAATAGTCTACAGAGAAATAATTCCCGAAGATAACCAACCTTCTTCTGGTGCCCGACATATCAGTTATGCATTACAATGCATAATCAATATGCGTATGACTATCAATAGACTATTGAGGCACCTAAACGATACAATGAAGAAACTACCTGGGAAATTCAGTAAGTCAGAACGGCCAACAAAGAACAAGGATAACAAACCAATCACTGAAACCCAAAAACAACGAAACAGGTGGACAGAACACATTGAAGAACTCTTGAATAAATCAGCCCTACTAAACCCACCAGTAATCGAAGCAGTATCTACGGTTCTACCTATAAACACCAACCAACAAGAATTGGAGAAATCAAAATAGCCATCGGACAAATTATGAGTGGCAAGTCAGTAGGGCACTGAAGTCAAATATAGAAGCAACTGTAAAGATGCTCCTCATTCTACTCAGGAAGATTGGGAGGAAGAGTAAGTACCAGCTGACGGCAAAGAAGGATACCTCATCAAGATACCAAAGAAAGGAGATCTTAGAAATTGTGTGAACTACAGAGGTGTCACTCTTCTTTCAATACCAGGAAAAGTCCTCAACAGAGTGTTATTAAACCGAACGAGGGATCCGGTCGGCTCCAAACTTCGAGATCAACAGACCGGATTACATAAGGATTGATTGTATACCGTCCAAATGGCGACTCTACGGTTTAAAGTTGAACCATCAGTTAAATAGAATTCACCACTTTACATCAATTTCCTCAACTGCAAGAAAGCATTCGACAGCGTGGATAGGGGAACATTATGGAGCCTTCTTCGATATTATGGCATACTTGGAAAGATAGTCAACATCATACAGAATTCTTACGACGGACTACACTGTAAAATCGGGCATGGAGGTCAGCTCACAGATTTATTCGAAGTGAAGACCGGTGTCAAACAAGGATGTTTACTTTCGCTCATCCTCTTTCTATTAATGGTTGACTGGATTATGAAAATTTCAACATCTCAAGGCAATCTCGGAATACAGTGGACGACATGGATGCAACTAGACGGCATGGACTTTGCAGATGACATAGCTCTTCTATCCCACATACAGCAACAAATGCAGGTGAACTCGGACAGTGTAGCAGCAACCTCTGAAGCCAGCAGTAGGCCTCAACATACACAAAGGGAACGGCAAGATCCTTCGATAAAAAACAACGCACACTAACCTAGTTACAGGTGACGAAGAAATTGTGGAAGATTTGTAGACTCTTACATAATTGGGCAACATCATCAATAAACAAGGAGAATCTGACATAGATGTGACGGTACGGATTAGAAAGGCAAGGCACGGGCAGCATTTCTACAGATGAAAAACATCTGGAACTCAAACCAACTGTCAGACAACGTTAAAGTCAAAATTTCAACACAAATATGAAAACAGTTCTATTGTATGGAGGTGAATTTTGGTGAACTATGAAAAGTATCCTTAAAATGTTACAAGTATTTATAAACAACTGTCTACGTAAGATACTTCGGATCCGTTGATCAGATACCATCAATAACAACCTTCTATGGGAGATAACAAATCAACTTCCAACCGGCGGGGGGGAAGAAATTAGAAAAAGAAGCTGGAGGTGGACATGACAAATATTGAGGGAATCATCCAACTGTGTCACAGGACAAGTACTAACTTAAAATCGTGACAAGCAAAAGAAAAGCGGAAGATTCAAGAACACATTCTATCCGGAATTGGAAGCAGATATGAAGAGAATGAACAATATTTGGCAAGAACTATAAATGAAATCCCAGGACAGAATTGGTTGAAAGCTACTGATCTGCTGTCAATGCTCCATTTGAAGTAAAAATCATTGATTAATCATTAGACTATGCATTACAAATACATTAAATATACATTCACAGTGTTATATCGGACTACTAAAGAAGAGTGAAAGAACTTCTAGGACTGTATTTTAGAGGACTAATTCATTTATTCTGGTCGTGTGTAATTGTAAACATTACATTTCTATTATTGTTATGTTCCTCTTAGTCTATCCTCCCGTTTAGTATATTTGCTGTTATTGTATTGTCTCTTATTATGGACTACAGTTAATTAGTTGTGTACAAGTTACCCCTGTTCACCGCCACAATCTCTTCTGTTTTGTATTAATGTAAAATCCTTAATTGGTTTGCTGTGCGGTCTAAATTTGTGTATATATAAAGGCACGATTAGAAAACAGTATGACCGGCAATTGAACTGGATTGATTGTGTCTGGTTGGCTCGTAGTTGTTGGGGGGTTGATAGTCATGGGGCTGACGTATCCGTATTCTGATTAGCAGTTACCAAAGACACAAAATATTTATTTTTTCAATACATAACACACAGTATTCTATAAATGTTCTAATTTTATATTTAGTTGCTATATTATCAAGAAAATATAAAGTAAACTTTAATCATTCAAAATAAGAAAAAAAAAGGAAAAGGAAACAGTACTTACTGCTCTACTTTTATCTTTTAAACAATATACAATATATTTTATTATTTGCATTATATTAATATTTTGTTTTAATGAATTCTTTAATAGAAATGTTATACAATATAATATATTGGCACGTATACGAAAATTTCTATTATCTACATATAACCATAATTTATTCAATAGAATATTCAATGTAAAATGTTTCATTAATTGTAATAATAAATTATGTATAATTTTACGTATTAATTTTAAATTATTATTTCTTAAAATTATATTGAATATTTGAAATATTTCTTTTATGTTTAACTTTATAATTGAATTTGGTAAATAATTCAGTAACATCTATATGAGGGTAGGGGATTGGCATTAGTAAAAAAAAAAAAGAAAAAAAAACAGAAAAAGAAAACAGAAGTTATCCCGGAAACATAGAAAGATACATGCTAAGATACAAGATGAGTTAATTGTCATTAATTCTGATAAATTATTTTTATAATTAATTAAGTTTATGAAATATTATAGCGATTGTTGTATACATGTATGACATATATTGGAGTGTAATTAATGTATGGAATATTCTAGAAGTTATTATTTATCGTAGGACTTCTTTCTGTAAACAATTCCGTATCCATTATCATAATTTTGTATTATTATTAACAATGATGTATTGTGTTGATATAGTGATACAGTCGAAAGATTATCCTATATCTTATTTTTTTTGTCTACTTACATGTATTAAACATCTGGTCTTTATTATTTTTATACTCCTCTCTCTGTCTCGCTCCCTCATTTTCCACCCATAGATTTCCAATGAATTATTGAATGTAACTACATCATTTTCTACTGAGGCACTGTTACTAAATAACGCATTCTCGCAGTGTTTTATCATTGTATTGATGTCAGTTCTATAATCAATCTGCTGTCTGATGAAGTCTTGTATTTATATAAGCAAATGATTGGAATATGTATTTGACTTCGTTGATTGGCTTATGAACTTTGTGTTATTCTCTACGGCTATTAAGTATCGGACAAAATGTACGAGCACTGAGTATCAGTCTTCTTATTACGACGCATTGTATTGACTCCAATAATGTCGTATCACTAATTGGTAAAATGTTCGACAATACATAATATTATTCAACGAAATTATGCACATATTTATAGAATCGTCTTAAATATGCAAATATGAATTACTTGAAAAGTCGAATTCATGTGTTCATCATTGTTTGAGGCTAGATAAATTCAAGAAAGTCTTACAAATGTAAAGAATACCTTGGTAAAGGTTATTGGACTATTCAGTAAGTAAATCACTGATCAACTGAGATTCATTATCAATAAATGTTTAAGTGTTGACCATAATATATGTAAATTTCTAGCATAACTTCCACTTTATCGTGGAACCTCTATTGTAATATTACTTAACAAAATTCATTGGTAGATGAATTTGTACATTGGTTGATCACTGTGTAGTGACTACTTTGATGTTCATCAAGTCCTCTATTGTGGCAACTACCCCCCAAACCTCCTTTCACCTCTGCCTAATCGCAATAGTGTCATGTCACTTATTGAGTGGCCACATTACGAATCGATCGATAGAATTCCGTCAGCATTATGTAAGACGTGAAGAACATTTAGCTGATCAGAACACACTGATCAACTAACGTACCCATAGGTCCTTCAGATGGTAGTAGTATTTAAATAATAGAACAATCCTCTGAATATATCCTGGATGTCAATCGAATTGTGGAAATAATATCGACCACATGATCATAATTAACTACCTCGCCAATGAAATTAAAATAATATAATTGTAGACCTGTTAAACTACCACGTGATCTTGCCTGCGACGCCAAATATGCTGCTCTAATTAGCACTTAAAATTACGAATTGCACTCACGCAGTAACACAGTGAGAACTCAAATATAGTAATAATAGAATTGTATTGAAACCACCAGTAATAGGAACCGCAGGCAGTCGGCACTCACCAATCCAGGCACCAGCAATCACGAAATACAACAATGCAGTAATACAGGAACACCGTTTACGAGGAATCTAACAACCTCCTAAATATAGTTAGTCACAAAGGGGTGGGGACTGGACAGTCAATGACAGATAAAGAATGCGAAGGTCAGACTGACATTTGTCGGCAAGACAATATAACATAGGTATCGAAGGCAGACACACATAGGAGGGGGGGATACATGAATTACAACACACAATGTAGCACTTATAAAAACATCAGGAATAAAAGTACACAGAGTCACATAATCGTCTGGATCCATCTGAACTAGATATTGGTTGCCACCATAGTTTTACCCTTCCTCCTCCATCCACTTCAAACCAACTATCTCTAGGCCACTATATTTTCCACTTGTGTTCTTGTTGTTAAGATTGTCTCATGAAGTGGTACCTTGACATTCATTGCTATATTTACAATTAACTATTTATGAATGGATGATCGTCGCGCTTTATATCACAAATTGATGGAATTGGGAATTCTACCATTGGATACTGACCTAGTGGTGCAGATGGTTAGGCGTTCACCGTCAACCTGAAGCCCCTGGTGCGGAATCTGGGGTGTGCACTGCTGAGAAGTTCCACACTAGAACGAAACAGCTGTCCAGTGCTCCCTTGTTGTCAATAGTACCCTGCCAACATCAATCTGTGATTATATTCAATCAAATAAAATAACCAATCTCCACAAAAATAACCATCCTAATTGAAGTACTTATGAATCAATTAAATTATTATTCCTATATTCATATTCATTACAATAACAATTACTTACTAATATAATATATGAAAGATGAATAATCATATGCGTTGATTGATTCTGCATTATATTCAATATACTGATTAGATAATAATGTATATTTTTTGCATAACATTGAAAATTTGCATATAATTGATATGAATTCTTACTACAATACATTTTCCATGTAAATAAACATAGTGCATCAATACCTTTCAATTGCATTGATTGATTATATTTATCATATAATAAAGTATAAATATAATTTGGTATAGTAACTAACAATTCAGTTTTATTAAACAATTCATTAAAAGTAAATGAGTTTACTCTTTTATTTAATATTTTTAAATTATCATTAAATGATGATAGATAATTCAGATTTAAATTATTATCCAATGTAGTAAATAATTCTGATTGTATACATTTTATAGCATTTTGATAATCTAACTTATCAATATTCCAATAAATTAATTGTATAATATTTAAACAAAATAATTTAATTATTGAATGTGATTGTTTCATTTTTTCTATAAGTAATTTTAATGTTATTACAATTTCAAAAAAATCTATTTTATATTTAGACAATATTTTTATTAAATGATGTAATTTAATAAAACAATGTTTATATTCAATTAAATTGTAACTAGTATATATACCAACATATATAAGAATACGTATAGGCGGTAGAATATTATTACAATGAATTATATAATCACAAATACAATTCCATGTATATTGATCTATATATGATTGTTTGTTTAATAAATTCAATGATATATCCATTTCTAATATATGCATTAAAGTATTCTTTAATTTTATTGAAAAATAAGGAGATGTAAATAAATAACTTAATGTTTCAATACATTTCATGTTTAAATAATCAACTTGACCATAATTCTTTATTATGTATGAAATAAATTTACCTAGTGCATTAATAGTATATAATGAGAAATATTTCACATTATAATGATTAATAACATCATCAAGTAATGCATAAGAATACCATGTGAATTGATTGAAATCACTATGTTGAGAATAGATTGTCTCTAAGCGAAATATTAAATTATTATCTTGCATTTTGAATAAAAATTCATCAACATAGTTTATTACCATAAGAGAATAACATTATGTTCTAAAACTGATTGAATTATTCGATATTTATGATCACATAGATGACCTTGACTAGGTTACCTTAAAAATTCATACTTATTAATTAAGATCGATGTATTACAATAAGATAATGAAATTGTACTTCATAATCAGTAAGAATCAAAAGTTCGTACTGTCAGCGATTTGTTATACAACTTATTTGTTTTGCGACATGTTGTGACATAGATAAGTCACAAACTACAACTTGTGACTTGTTTGTCAACTGAAAATATAGACCTAGATGAGATAATTTACATGAGCTGCATAACAAAACTAACGATTCAAGTAGGTATATTTTACTGTAAACGTGACTAGTTAGAAAGTGTCAACTACAGGTTGACTGAAATCTGAATTCAAAAAAACTGGAAGAAACCAATATGACTAACTGGTCAGAATTAATCTTACTCTATCAATATTTATTAACACTTCTTAAGCTACACTAGATATTAAATTAGTAAACTAAAGGATATGTAACACTGTAGGGCAGTATTCTTTACTATTTAACTACAATAAATATCTCTAGTCTAAATATGTTATTAAGATGTTAGATTATGATCTCCACAGGTCGTTTAAAGTATTTACTTTCAAATGTATCCTTTAAGAAATAAACACGTAAAACTTGACATAGTTATACAGGACCCTAAATGACTATATTTGATAATGGAAAACGATGAAAAACAGAGGGTTATTCTCACATAAGATAATGAAATTGTACTTCATAATCAGTAAGAATCAAAAGTTCGTACTGTCAGCGATTTGTTATACAACTTATTTGTTTTGCGACATGTTGTGACATAGATAAGTCACAAACTACAACTTGTGACTTGTTTGTCAACTGAAAATATAGACCTAGATGAGATAATTTACATGAGCTGCATAACAAAACTAACGATTCAAGTAGGTATATTTTACTGTAAACGTGACTAGTTAGAAAGTGTCAACTACAGGTTGACTGAAATCTGAATTCAAAAAAACTGGAAGAAACCAATATGACTAACTGGTCAGAATTAATCTTACTCTATCAATATTTATTAACACTTCTTAAGCTACACTAGATATTAAATTAGTAAACTAAAGGATATGTAACACTGTAGGGCAGTATTCTTTACTATTTAACTACAATAAATATCTCTAGTCTAAATATGTTATTAAGATGTTAGATTATGATCTCCACAGGTCGTTTAAAGTATTTACTTTCAAATGTATCCTTTAAGAAATAAACAACGTAAAACTTGACATAGTTATACAGGACCCTAAATGACTATATTTGATAATGGAAAACGATGAAAAACAGAGGGTTATTCTCAATAGTAAAGAAAAATAAACCACGAATGACAAGGTAATATGGGTATGAGGAACGTAAGTTAACGGACATCAATATGACCGGTTTAATGTTATGCCGTTATTTTCTGTCTTGAGCTAAGTCAAATAAGAATGAATTGACTCAAGTATTTAATTTTAAGACACGAGGTTAGTACTAACAGCTACATTGTATTCTTCTGAAGACTACAAGCTATTCATTGTACTTCACTGAAATGGACATTTGTGGGACCCTACTTATATCTAGTAATATCAAGATAATAATTTGACACCAGTGAGTTTCCTGAGGCAGCACAAAAACGATAGTGGTTTAGACAATCTGCTTGTGATTGGTCTTCGGAACTACTTCTCGTAGTTTGTTAAAAGAATCATGATTTCAAATGTATGCTCAAACCAAATTCAATCAATAATCTTGACTAATTGTAGAAATCAAAGTAATAATCCAAGTGGTGGTTTATGAAATAAGCTTTTAAAAAAGAAGAGATAAATGGAGGACTCAAAGGATAAACGATCTTAGAACTCAAGGACATATACACCTACAATTAAACGGAAACATTGCTTAAGTGCTGCATATCCTTCTTAGTTCGCCATGTTCAGACCGGGACGGGGAATGTATTAAGGGTTGAGAACAATACTACTGATAATTTATGAGTAGTTCACAGTATTCATGCTACTTCGGTAACGCATCGACATAACTTGTCCATTTCAGTATGCAGTCATTTTACATTTAAGCAATTATGGTACAAGTCCACTAACTCAACAGAAACGTCGTATAATGATTTTAAAATAACTGACTTCTGTATAATGACGCACATAAATGGAACACGTTAACTCAATACGTCACAGATCTTTTAGTAGGCATAATCAGTGAAGTGTTAAATCATACAAGAGAGGATAATCAAAGACTCTATATCGTCTTAATCTCAACGATGAAACATGGACTAATCACATGTAAACAGATACAACTTAAGCTGAATTAGTAAGGCTGAGAAAAGTATGTCAACCTAGTGACCAAGGACACACTATACTAAATTACCAACTGATAAAATGGCTGGAAGCGGAGTTAACACCGTATACAAAATACCTGTAATATTCTTATTAGCAATATTTAGTACTCGATACTTAGGATACCGAATTTATTAATTAAAACTGCAGTCACAAAATAACGCAATGAGAACCCATGATTCCCTACAAAATTTCCACTGATAATGATGATACTCTATGAAATTTTTTGCATTTAAGTCTCCACGTAAGGTTAGGCACAGATTAAACACAAGTTTCGCCTCAATCTAAGTACATTCGAACTGTAGTATTTTGCACGAAATTCGTGCTGGATGTTGTATTTGACGTAGATTTCTAAGTTAGGTAGTAATTTACACTGTCCAGTAAGGAGACTGATATTTGATAAACCATATGTATTCAGATAGACAGAATGTACAGACAATACTAAATAACTATGAAGGCCATTTGTGTAAATCAAGTCAATTGCATTGGATGTCCGAAATATCAGGAAAAGTACCAACTACAAATTAAGAAGTGAACAAGCAACTAAGTAATTTCAAGAGATTTACATAATGAATAAACCTATATTTAATCAAAACTAGTTGTACGCGCCTATCCGTCAGGAATGAATAACCTAGTGTTACGTTTCTCAAAACTTGCAGAGCGTACCTTTAGGCAAAGTTATGTAAGATTTGCACGAAGCAGTTGAACCCTAATTACATTTTACTGTGCTAATGGTTTTGTTCTATTTTCTATCTTGTAGACTGCTTGCTTTTGACCCCAAGATCGCTCCCTTTACCTACATAAACTGTAATCTGATTGCATTCAAATGTTGAGGCACTACTTCATAAAAATAAACGTCAAATCAAATAAAACACGAGAATCATTGATGATTTGGCAGCTGAGTTAATGATTTGAAATCTTGTCAATTCGAACGAAGTATTGCAATTCACAATACTTTATGTATGCATGCAGTTCTCAACTAAAAACAAGTGAGGCATTCAGCTCTTATTAAATGCATTGCAGTGCACACAAATAATTTCATGTAGTCGTATACACCGTAAAGACACACGTCAAAAGAAAAAATCGTGCGTAACAATCAATATTACGATGTGGCAACAATCTTACGGAGTCGATACACATTCGCCTTAGGTAAAATAACATCTTACTATCCGGTTGTAACAATAAAATACTAGACATTAACAAGGAAGTGAATCCGTCTACAAATAACCTACTACTGGTAGTTAGCGACTGACTGTTAGGAAAACAAAGATGAGAATACCCTCTGGACTGATTCAGAAGTACTACAAAATGAGATGAATGATACCTAGGAGTAACGCGCAAGGCTGCCTATCAGATATAGCGTTTTGCAATCACCCTGAAAATAATGCGGTCATCATCAACAAATTGAATCCACAGCATTCCAGCAATTGTTAAATCCCACCCTTAAAGCAAAATAGATCAGTTACTTAACGTAAAATCAGGCCGTGATAGCTGTTACCTTACGGTACCTCATTATTTGGATGGAAAATTACACTGACTAAACCTAGTAGCAAGCAGCAGTGCGTTCTTCTCAAGCACAGTTACTCTAGGTTTCAACACTAGCCAGTGAAATATTATAGAATTCTCATGATGAAAACAACCATTCCCGCGTCCCAAATAAACAAACGAGCCCAATTAGGACCAAACAGTTATCTGCTCCAACCTAGATTCCTGTCTAAAACTGTGAGCGTCTTCGCCAACCGTTTGCACTGCAACTGGCAGATCACCTTCCAACCTTCATCTGTTGGTCAATCCCGTCAGCGACTACTAACGATATCTCTTTTAACAAAAACCTATAGCTCGATTTCTATGATGATGAAAAAGTACGGAACCTAGTAATCCCAGAGAAACACCACCTTTGCATTCCTCGAGGTCTAGATGTCGTGTGATAAATGCGCAACTACCAAAAAGACATCTTGGCAGTACGAACTATCCAGTATACTCGGCTTCAATCATTACATTAGAGTCCAAATTATTAAGCCAGACAGTTGACCCGAAAAAAAAAAGATTCCCTATCACTCGAGCTAGGATGATCAAGTCATGCAGGAGACAGGTGACCAACGAAACTCTGCAGATGATGTAGTGCAGAAAGCATTTAACAATGTTTGATATGCACTTATACAGCAAATTACAGTGACACTAATTAAACCTAGAAGCACGAAGCTACCACAATTAACAAAACAAATTTAAACCATAAATGCAGACATAAAACGCTTAATCTACATAATATGCAGAAACTACTTAACTTCAAGGTTCCTAACAAGCTGTCTAGTTAAGAGTGAAGATTGACAAATAATTGGCAGTGGCTTAACAAATATAACCCAACCGAATTAAGACAAAGGCTTTTAATATCGTTTATTCTGATCTCTGTATTTCAGTGATCAAACAACTACAGCTTCAACTTCGTCCTTCTCCAGTGACGTCGTTTTGCATTATACCTAGTAAAATACTTAACAAAATGAAGCGCAATTTACTTTATTCTATTACCAGTCTTCAATCGAACCCAGTATGGCAAGGTTCTGTTTTGTTTAAGCTTCTTTCCAAGCTTGGTTTTAAATCTGAGAGTTTTATGTGAACCCTAAAATGCTTAATAAAACGCAGTGACAAAATTACCATGTTGTCCGAACGAACTCCCGGTTGATCTTGCGACTGATGTAAACAAAGTTGTCGTATCTCAATAGTGATTAAGTATCCAATAACCATCATTAGAGGTAGCTTGAAGCGATTTCTTTTTCCACACTGTCGTCTGAATTCTAAAGTATCATTTTAGATTGCTGCATCATCTAATTAGTGTAGTATAGTTAACCAACAACCTTTGGATCTCGTGAATTACTCTACGAATTTTGCTCGAAGCGTTTGTGATCCTATTTGTTTTTCTTCAACTCTTTTGTTTGGAAAATTTTTCTATCTTGTGACTCGTCATAATACATTATTTTGCATTTTGGTTATAAAGTAAGCGTTTGTTGCTCTGGTAATAATCCAAACATAACTTGGTCATATACCAGGTGCACCTTCACGTTCGTAAATTACCACAGGGAGATCACAAATGAAGCGAATAACCTGATTTGACATATTCAAAAGTTTGAGTAGACGTACTAGTTAAGAACAGTATAGAAGGCAATTGAATAACGATAACAGAAAGAATTAATTTTGGTAGCGTTGTTGGTAATAACTGTCCGACGAAATATCGAAACAGAAGGTAATGATAAGTGGTATGCTTTTTCATGTTAGTGTGTGAGGTCAATCTCTGAATTACAGTCGACAGTTAACCATGATGATATGAATGGTTATGTAGCCTACCCTCTAAATTTTGTATTGAAGGGGCCCTAGTCATATTTTAAGTTATTGCGTTTCAGGTTAAGGAGAAAATACTTAATTTAGCTGATAAGGACGGTTTGTACGCTTTTGCTTTTCTCTGTGCATTCGTTTGCTAAAGTAAAAGGAACATCTTAAATACTCTTTAAAAGGGTCAGCAGGTCAATGTGCCCTGATGTTTTAAACTTAATGAAGAGTGATATATGCCTTCAAAGTATCTTTCTGGTAATTGTCAGTTGTTTCTAGGCTGTTACTGAACGGGATTCTTACCACCTGACCAATTATTCAGAAGTATTAAATCCTATGAAAGCCCCGTGGATCACTCTCCTATCCGATGACTCTCTACAGTTTACATCATGCTTGTGAATATTAGTAACTTAGTCCAGTTTTAACAGAAAATCTATGATGAACTTTAGGGATATGAGTGGTTAATAGTGGAGCTTAGCAAAGCACCTAGGACCAGCGATCTTAATTTTATAACACTGATTCCATTTTTTTGGAACTTTTCTTGTAGGTGGTTCCGTAATTAAAATCGTGAAGGTTTGGTTGGTCCAATCATAGCTACTTATGTATTGGATACTTTTAAAAACAGTGTCAAACTCGTGCGTACGTGACACCGAATGTACATGAAAAATTATTATAATGCGTTATTGAGATATTTCTAATAAACCAATTGTTCAAGGTGCGACGACCAAAACTGTTGTGCCTTTTGAATGAGATTATTTTATTGATGAACCCTTCTACTAGGTCATCAAGGAAATTTTAAAGTCATCTAATTAGTGTAGTATAGTTAACCAACAACCTTTGGATCTCGTGAATTACTCTACGAATTTTGCTCGAAGCGTTTGTGATCCTATTTGTTTTTCTTCAACTCTTTTGTTTGGAAAATTTTTCTATCTTGTGACTCGTCATAATACATTATTTTGCATTTTGGTTATAAAGTAAGCGTTTGTTGCTCTGGTAATAATCCAAACATAACTTGGTCATATACCAGGTGCACCTTCACGTTCGTAAATTACCACAGGGAGATCACAAATGAAGCGAATAACCTGATTTGACATATTCAAAAGTTTGAGTAGACGTACTAGTTAAGAACAGTATAGAAGGCAATTGAATAACGATAACAGAAAGAATTAATTTTGGTAGCGTTGTTGGTAATAACTGTCCGACGAAATATCGAAACAGAAGGTAATGATAAGTGGTATGCTTTTTCATGTTAGTGTGTGAGGTCAATCTCTGAATTACAGTCGACAGTTAACCATGATGATATGAATGGTTATGTAGCCTACCCTCTAAATTTTGTATTGAAGGGGCCCTAGTCATATTTTAAGTTATTGCGTTTCAGGTTAAGGAGAAAATACTTAATTTAGCTGATAAGGACGGTTTGTACGCTTTTGCTTTTCTCTGTGCATTCGTTTGCTAAAGTAAAAGGAACATCTTAAATACTCTTTAAAAGGGTCAGCAGGTCAATGTGCCCTGATGTTTTAAACTTAATGAAGAGTGATATATGCCTTCAAAGTATCTTTCTGGTAATTGTCAGTTGTTTCTAGGCTGTTACTGAACGGGATTCTTACCACCTGACCAATTATTCAGAAGTATTAAATCCTATGAAAGCCCCGTGGATCACTCTCCTATCCGATGACTCTCTACAGTTTACATCATGCTTGTGAATATTAGTAACTTAGTCCAGTTTTAACAGAAAATCTATGATGAACTTTAGGGATATGAGTGGTTAATAGTGGAGCTTAGCAAAGCACCTAGGACCAGCGATCTTAATTTTATAACACTGATTCCATTTTTTTGGAACTTTTCTTGTAGGTGGTTCCGTAATTAAAATCGTGAAGGTTTGGTTGGTCCAATCATAGCTACTTATGTATTGGATACTTTTAAAAACAGTGTCAAACTCGTGCGTACGTGACACCGAATGTACATGAAAAATTATTATAATGCGTTATTGAGATATTTCTAATAAACCAATTGTTCAAGGTGCGACGACCAAAACTGTTGTGCCTTTTGAATGAGATTATTTTATTGATGAACCCTTCTACTAGGTCATCAAGGAAATTTTAAAGTCATCTAAATTATTGGTAGAAGTATACATGTCTCTGGTTGTTTGTATTTCTTCATTTATCTTTTACAAACAACGGAAAGGCTGGATTGCTTTCAATTCTCCATAATCTGCTCAAACTGATGGAAATTTTAAGTTTATAGAGGTGCGACGTTTTTCGAAACATTAATCAGAGACGACAGGACGCATATTATAACATTCCTGTTTTCTACTCGTCGTCAGATTCTTCGGAAATTTCAGGGCTGGCTTAAGTAGGGCTTTAGTAGACAGTATGACATTTTTTCTAACATACTCATTTGGAATGATGCAATCACAGTCAACTACGGCTCAAGGTTCACCTTTGGTCTAGAACGAGACTTAAATAATATTTGGAGGCTTCACCATCGGCTCAGTCATAATAACTTAGTTTAGCTAACTTGGCAGTGTGACATTTTTAAAAAATATTCAAAATCGAATCCTTGTCTCTTCAAGGATCATTCGGATTTCAAACATTGTGAAACACGTTTCCAAATCCTAGTGATCGGCTTCATATTACAATGGTGTTTATATCGTCAGCGTACATGTATGAATTGAAATCGATTTAAGACAATTTACTTGCATTCACAGTGTATTATTAAAGAAATCAACACAGAACCCAGCAAAAGATATCCCGGAGTAAGTTGTTGAATGATGCCATTTCAAAATAACTTATTTGATGCCATAAAGTTAATCGGGAGTATTTTAATAACGGTTTGCTTTCGCTGATGTTCTCTTGACTTAATAAATAACACTATATTGTATAGATGAAGTCGAAGTACAGATATAAAGCTATATAATCCCTGACAGAAATGTGATATATGCGCGAACATTACGATGACTTAGGTTTAGCAGCTTAAATGCACTCTGTGGCCAATAAATAATAATTTTTGAAATTACTACCCCACACTATATATACAAAGATTAGTCGCCTTTGAAAAAGAAACGTTCGTCCAGTTAATGCCTGGGGTGGAGGAGATACATCTTGTGATGAGACAGCAAAGATTTTGATGTCCTAAGGTTGCAGCAACATTAACCTGCTGAATTAAATCATTGCAAATGATCTGGTTGCATACCGGCTTGTAGCCTCCTTTAATACTCCCAAAACTGCAAGTAAGTAACACCTACAGTGGAACAAACCACACTGTCCACATTTATCACAGATATAAAAAGAAACCATATAAACGAGTTGCTTTACTTTCAGTACCGTCAAAAGTAATAGTAAGCTTGATTAATAGTGGAACTAGAAAGCTAATCAGTCAAAGAAACATCTTCCAAAAAGACTAATATATTTTGAAAGAACCCAGACACTATGCTGTACGCCCCCTTAAACACCGTTTTCTACCGCACATTGACTTCCTTGCGAAGATATCGTGCGTAGATTTCACCTCTGAACTTATTTCATAGTTGCAGAACTACACACAAAACTTAGAATTCTTTTGATAATATACAAATTCTGGTTAAACGTTCTAAAAACGTTATCATAAGTTTTGCAGAGTGCTTTTATGGGCTCATCATAACTCCTCTAGCTCATCGTTGACTCCCCTGGGAATCAGTTTAGAGTTCTAGGTATGCGTGGACGATTTAATGCTGATCTAAGCCGAACCATGTGTTGGTGAAGCGTAGGCGCTACTGCGAAAGCCCACACACTGAACGTAAGACACAGACTACAACTAAATATTGATTGCTACCAAAGGCCAAAATACAAAACAATCTCAGGACAAGAGCACAGAGTAGTTGATTGGTGTATACCGCCAAATATTAAGAATACACATTTAGACCAGTATTAAATATTGGTCAACAAAGTAAGATGTGAGGAAGAAGACAGACGGCAGGTTTAGTAACACGTAGATCAATATACATACAGAACCATATTCTATGCGAAATAGCGAAGTGAAATTGTCACATTCCGGAAGACAGTATGAATGCTTCACATGAGAACCCAAACAGCCTAAAATGTTATGCACCTTTCAACGGACATTTGCTTTAAAGAAAACATCGAATACAAATAGATTCACATGGAAAATATTATGTACACAAAGCAGATAAACGAATAATCCCAACAGCAAAATATAGGGACCCGAAACAGAGTAAAAGAATAGACGGAAATAATCATTCTTACGAGTCTCCTTTTTTATATCCTTACCGCTTATCTAACTCTCACACTGCCAAATTATTTGCATCACTTTACTATTTACACTCCATGCACTACTTTATTATTAATACTTGTTTATTAGACACCCTGAATGGTAGTAGTGGGGTAATGAGTAGTAAAGGTGACAATAATAATAATAATAATTCAGTTCTTGGTATCAGGATCAAGCCATTTTTACAGTCGAGATCAACAAAAACATATCAAACGGTAAAAGGGTTTAATCGTCGCACAAGCTTAGTGATGTCTCACCTAGCAGACGCAACTTAAGGAGTTCTGTGCACTGTATTGACCCTACAACTAAATCAACCTACTAAACCGGAATGACTGACAGCTGTCCAAAACTCAGTGCTAAAAACAAGCTCTAGATTCCATCAGTTATCTACCTGGCTCTCAGCATCACTTATGGATAGAAAACTTGTACCTGAATTTCAAACGCAGAACTAGCTTACTCTGTTTGCTCGAAACACAACACAGAACCAACTCCACGTATTGAGGGCTTTACCTCAAATCATCCATTCGAAAGGGATCCAGGGGACCGGAAGACGACTAATAAGTGTTGCTGTTTCAAAAAAACACCAACAGAGGGAGGAATAATACTGATGATCGCTATATTCTTCCGTTTGTAGTAAGGAGGACTTAAGTTCTCGAATGTAAATTATGTTACCGACGGCCACATTGTAGCTGTGATAGTGGAGTGCCAAAGTAATACTATGTTTTTATGTCTAAACATCTATGTCTGTGGTTTTAGTGCATTGACGCAGAATAAAGAGTTCGTGTTTTCGTCGGATCAAATGTGTTAAGCGCCATAAAACCACCAGCCACATATGGGAAACAACGTTTGGGAATTGCCACAGAGGAAAGTGTTTATAATTGAAGAATAATTCGACGGATTTCTCGGCAAACTCAGTCGGCAGCTTCACCATCCTACCAGTATATTTACATCTTTTCTTCTCAGTTGGCAACATCAGACATAGAAAAGGTATAACGGCATTGTGCTGGTGCTATTGTTCTAACGTGCATCCGTCCTCAGCCTATTTGATCATTCCTTGGAGTCACAACAAACTCCAAGGTGGTGTCAAAAAGCCATTCTTCCTTAACATTCATAGGGAAGTAAAGATAAGATCTAGCCTATTACAGACCAGCTGTCTTAATCTCAATACCATCAGAGGTTTAGGAATACATAGTAGATGATAAAATGCGAAGTTAACAAAAAGATATAGGATATTCCAGAAAATGTAATATAGCTTTAAAGAGAGCAGGTACTGCACCTTGAATGCTGCAACAGCGACGCTCAGGTACTACGTCAAGATCTGCTTCAGCTCGAACACCTGTAGCACCTAGCAGTTCAATGTCATGTACTTTCGCGTTTTAGGGCAAGAGAAACAGGATCACTACTTTTTCTGAAACTGACTCTAACATCATAGCAGAGTAAGATCTAGGTCCCACTCAAAACAATAAATATCACAAAGTCGTAGATGAAACTTACGCCTTGTATTACCTCGTTCAAGGAAATCTATGCATACTGGCCTCCGTACGCTATTCCACTATCTACGAAACATACTTTCTACCATCTCGAGATATACAACACTGTTATTCCACCTTTTCAGAAACGAAAAGCGGACCTACTAAAAAATGCAGAGGTTGTCAGCAAAGTGGGTGACAGGTCTATGACGTAGTGAGACTTACTACATTCACTTGGTCTGTCCTTGCTTAGATACAAAATAATGAGGGGTGCTCACTAACGGTTAGCTAAATCCCGAGGAACCCAATCCGCATAACAAAGTCAATACTACCTCGGGTTTCGCCCGGTCTACAACTAGACAATTTCTACATAATCACATACCAAACTGTGAGCAAACTTGTAGTCTGTTCCGTCTCTTGGAAAAGATTATGAACAGGAATTTTAGATCTCTTCATATCGCACACCTATTGCTGTCTCATGTCACTGACGTCATCTCATCTCCCCATCTTCCGAACATATTTGCAATCATTTTTCTTACATTTTGTCATTTATAACCTATCCTTACTTAGTTATTTCGTATCTCCATACCTTTGCATCATTGATTTACTACTCTCCTGGACAACAGGCGAACTGTCCAGTACAGCACTGAGACACACTGTTACATATTTCCTAACAACATCAGCCCACAAATCGATTCCCAAAATCTGATGGCACTGCCTAGTCAAGTAGCCATAACTAATGCACTGAATAATGCCGAAAACCTGCAACCCCATTTCAATACCTGGATGCGAGCGCAAAGAAATCGGTTAGTTTAAACTACCTTGTCAAAAACATTTTGATATCGGATCGAGTGTTATAGCTCCTGGTTGAGTAGGTTTATTTACCAGATACAGGATTCGGAACCTGTTCAAGCAGTTGGACGACCCGCCTGAATGTAGCAGTACTAGAACGTTCCATATTTTTTGTCCCTCAACACTATACTGTGCATAATATTCATTAGTAAAGTAGCATATTTTCGATTCATAGACCTACAATTGTTTTAGATCATAAATCACCTGGAGGATCGGGTGTTTTATACTAAGGCCAGTAGGGTTGTCGGAAACCAGACAGTCTTCCATATCAGGGGTTCCACAAAGTACAATCCTTGGACCCCTCTGTTTCTTATTTCCATAAATGACTACACGGTCAAAGTAAGGTCACCGACTGACATGTACGGCGATGTCCCTATAATAGACAACTGTAAGGAGAGAGATTACAATTCTCTTCGAAAACAAATTAACAACATTAGAAATATAGGCTGAAGAGAGTGGTATTAAATTCAGTTTAACAAAATGCCATGTAATGAATGCTCACCTTCAAGTCAAGTACCAGGCCGAGCCTACCCAGCACTACTATCATGTCCCAAACTGATATGCCGGGCACGCAGTGAAGATTATCTTCGAGAACTGTGCTATAGAACATTATTTCAATTGTTATAACTGTGGATAATGTAATCTTTTCAGTTCTATGACTGTTACGTCCCCCTTACCTGGTCCTCCAGCCTAGTATATTTACTCTCAGTATATTATTTATTACTAAGAACTACAGCTACTTAGCTGTGTGCAAGTTGTCCCCACTCACTGCCACTATTCTATTCGTTCTGTATCAACGTTAAATTCTTGACTGGTTTACTGTATGGTCTGATTGTGTATATATATAAAAGCGTGACTAAAATACGATACCTTTCCGTTTTCCGGTTCCCGATTCAGGTTCTTCTATTATCGGTCTGGGGGTAAATGGGCGTAGGACAGTCGCGAACTACCAACTAGGCACACTTCACTGGCGTTCGCATCTACCAACTAAACCTTCCTTTCTTTCCACGTCGTAACATAAACTCACTGGTAGACTGTCTCCAAGATCTGGTGCTACAAAAAATATTGGGGATGCAACTTATAGGCATAGTTCTACCAAGACGCAGGCTACTGAACACTTCATCCTAAGACAAATGGGTGCACTGATTCGCGGCGAATATCTTAAATTATCCCGCCTTATCCAGAAAAGTAAACCATTTCATTTTACTAGTAAGCCAGAGGATGTAGTCTTTGTGGAGATAGCTTGGTGCCAGGTAACCAGGTAGGTATTTGGTCTAAAACATATGCCATGTAAAAATTAAATTCAGGGGCTAGGGCTGTACTCTCCTCTATAAAAGAGCCAGGCTAAAGTCATTTAGGAATAGAGAACACTCAGTACTCACACAACTATGACGAAAAATTCCTTTCATATCGTACTATACGGACCACTATCTGTTGTCTGGAACATTACTTAAACTTAACCTCACTTCTTAAACATGAATTCGAATATCCTAACATTATCACATATTATCTTCACCTATGAAAAAATAGCTACTATGGGACGACAAGAAAATTACGTATAACGTCTGCTGGGGACCATGGATGTTGTATCGTAGTTATATTAGATTCAGCTGGATACAAATCCCATGTGTTTATAACTTTAGTATACCCATTGACTTTATGCACATATACGATTGAGCGGACACACGTAAGTAAAAAAGTCGATACAAAGGACTAGTTAAGAATACATATTAGAACCTAAATAACCAAATAAGCAACCAAAATGTAAACGGACTGAGAGAGTTTAATCACAACTTGAACATAAACAAAGGAATGTGGAACTTAAAAGTTGATATGTTTAGGGAATAATCTGGGCCTTTACACCTGTACATCTAATCAATATCGTCTTTTCACAGCAACCTTAGTTCGCTCCGTTCCCTTGCATATATTTGCATACACCACTCCCCTCCTAGGTAAGAAAGCATCAGCTTGAAACCCTTCAAAGTGATAATTCAATGGCAAAGCTCTAGCCTCCTGAAATGTACTGGAGCCATCGCTACCAGAAGTCAAGAACTTGATTCATGCGTCCAAAAAAGAAAGTCCTTAACCTCACCCTGACTCAGTAACATATTCTCCGCGCCAAACATTTTCAAAATAATCCTCATTTAGTTGTGTTAATACGTCACCTCACCAACTCCCTTCTGTTTCAGTAATCCCTATCTTTACTAACTGAACCCTTCTTATTTATTTTATCTGAACCATCATTAGAGGCTGATTATTGCGTAACCACTTGTTCCTAGTTACTTGGCCTTTGTTACTACCACTATAACAAAATATTCTTCGACAAACGGTACACATACACACAATATCTTATTGTTTAAAACTTTCATCCACTGTGATGTTGGTGCTTATATTCACTTCCAACTAGCTTCATCGCATAAATTCGTTAAATTTCTATTTTATTTGATCCGAAAGTAATGACGGAATGCAAGCAGCTGATGAGAATCTAACGAAATAAAGTCAATCATCATGTTATCCGGCTTAAGTGTTTATTTTTATTCTGTTTAGATTTATAAAGGAAAACTAACATTTACTAAAAATAGTAGAGTAATAAGTATGAGTGCTACACAACATGATAGTTGGATCACCAAAATAAAACAGAAATATGAGGGTGAAATTACAACTGATGCATTAATTTTACTTAATCGATCCCGTCTCGTCACGTCCCCTATGAGAAAATTCACTTTAGCGAAGAAAGAAGAATAATAAACACTGCTCTTATCTGGACATTATCATCATTAGTTTAGTATTCATCTACACTAAGTGTTAGAAATTAATGTACAAAGAAGAAAAATAAAACTTATAAATGCTGACAACAGTAAAGAAGATAACTAACAATCCATTATAATTGGTTCACCGAGTTTAATTCGTTGACCTGGTTTAATACGCCATTTCAGTGTATTTGAAGGCGCTTCAAAAATGAGGACAATTGTAGATCCCAAACGAAAATAGCCGAATTCATCACCTTTCTTAACTTTTATATGATTATCAAGTATTGCTTCTAAATATGGTGGATTATATTCGTCATTTATCGTCATTGATGTATTTGAAGGACGAAAACGTAGTGAATTGTGATCTGTCTTATTTGTAATTAGTGTTGGATCAATGTTTACATGTATGTTACCAACACCGAATGCGCCAACTGCTGTAAATGACATTAGTCCATAGTCCCATTCACCCAAATAAACTACACGCTCATTGATAGTATAAAGACCGGGTAAACGCCCAGCAATATTAGGACGTACTGAAAGTAGCCGACCTTGTAGTAAGAAAGACATAAATTTGTAAAAATATAAACACGATAGTGCACTACATAACTAGATGAATGTTGATTTATACATGGCAAACAATGGAGACCTGATACACTTAAGATATGAACAACTTAGTAGAAATTTCCTCCAGACTGGACTTTCATATTTCACTCAAAATCAGTTGGTAGAAATAGTCAAGTAGAATTAATACAGCAATGTGTCAGTACTTTTTATTCCGTTACAACTTCACAATTATCGATCTCTTGGTCTAAAAATAATACATCGGGAAATGATCATCGACATTTATCCGAGGATGCGTCTAACATAAGGTAGATTTGTAGTTCTAGTTACTTGCATTCTTAATGAGTATTTTTAACGACTAATAGAGTATATTGCATTAGATTCGAAACAGCTCTGAAGGTAGTATTTAATGACGAAAGACGTTTTGACCTTAAGTTACGGGGATGACATCATCTTACTGTGCAATCACATATAAGCCCTGAAAGTGCACTTAATCAGTTAGCAAACGATGTCCATATAAGTGGTTTGTACTTCGAATCTTCACAATGCAAAGGTATCTGGTTATTTGTGCTAATGGTGGTGTGACAGATGAAATCAATCTCCAGATTATGAAAAATACAGCGGATTATGCCAATGTGACGTCGTCATTTTGCCTTCCAAAGATTTTCAAAAGTTCTCCAGGTTATTAACGCAACCAATTTTCGCCTCCTTATTACCTTCAAAACTATTACACTGATTATAAATGATACTTCAAGCCTTTTGATTCCTTCTCATCTTACTTTAGAAACAATAAAAAATAATAACTAGCTTAATACCTGTAATATATTATACACTATGGTGTGAACTGTTACTGTATGTAAATGACGTTGTCGAAAGGGAACTCTTATTCATTCAATATGTTGTATTAAGCTTTCACAATTGAAAGAGGTTTTATTTAAATTTTTATCCGAACTGTATTGTCTATTATGTAGTTTTCTAGGACTCCCTGTTAGATCTTCGCCTTTTGGTTATGATCACCTTTTTTGAACAATATTCTGTTTTTACATTCGTTGTGCAAACACTCGGTATTTAATTGTACCAAATTCTATTTGCTTAAGCAAATATAGTCTCTAAATGAGCAAAATGAATGCTATCGGCTATACATACAACACGAAACTTTCAAAGTACATATGGTAAATCTTATACCTGGTGACTTCCTACTAATGATTATCTTGGTTACCTCCTGAAAACCACATTTTCTTATCAGTACGTGTAGTGATTTTATAAAATTAGTTTATTTAAGCCTCTTCGCATACAAATTACCCTCAAAACAAGTTAAGCATATGACTTCTAATACTGCTCGAAGAATAAAGGAGTTATTGCTATCCTGGATTATTTAGTCCTTATATGATCGCTAGTCAATGCAAGTCTGGGCAGCTTTTTTAATATATTCACTAGATTTGGTGCAGTTGTGATTGCATGTTATTTCATTGTTACTACTTACATATTATTTATTATTATATTGTTTGGGAGTTCATCTAGTTACTGCCATAGGAGTTTAACCATAGTCTAATTTGCGCTTATACGTTTACAGATGAAGTATAATCACAAATATTATTTTTTTATAAATTAGTAAAAAGATTACTAAGATTGGAAAGTCTAACTTTAAGCTGCATTCCGAAGCGTCCAATCTATACGCCAAAACGCTCTACATCATATTTTATAATAAGATGCATATACAAAGACCCTTGATAGAAGTAACTAGATATGGCCCAAAAAATCAAAGGAAGAGGATAGGATGTGTCATCGTACATTTGTTTTGAAACCACTTTTTAGTCTAAGTAAGCAACATGATGCATGTGCCTTAATGATTCAAACATCCAATTTTGAACTTGTAAGCTTCAGATTACAACTCTGCATCACCTATCACAGCTTTGGCATGCAGGCCATCAATCACTACATAAAAAGTGGAACTCATAGCAGAGTACACAAACTTGTACTTAGTGGATAAGCTACATTACATTATGTCTTACGTTACATATAAACACGTTTATGAATATGGAAAAGCTATTCGGAAGTGAAATTCATCACTACTGAGGAACAAATAGTCTCAGTTCACTCATATTTCCAGACGTAAAGAACAAGTATTTCATTAATGATGCCTCAATTACATGAGGTTATCAGTTAAAATTTATTATCGCATTAAAGAAGCTGGTACAAAACGTCGAAGTAAATCCAATTTAGCACCTCACCCTATCATTTAAATGCTACCAATTGCTAAAAATAAACAGTATAATGATGGAAATACATTTTTTTTGGTAGAAACGAGTTGACTAATACTTATAACATACCTGGAAAATGTCGTCTGACTGTAGGCACCCATTCAACAGGACTATGAAATCGATGGTAATCACCTGGAGCTAAATAAATAACACATTGATAAAGGGCACGATCAGACTTCTTTCCAGTAAAGCTTCTATTGCTTCCTATTGGACCAAGGAATTCATCTAATGAGTAACGAACTCCTTTTATTTGCTCCAAAACAGCTTTCCGTGGATCAATCGGACCACAATGGAGTACTTTACCATCAACAGGACTAACCTATATTAGCCAATAAAAAAATCCAACCCTTAGAACATTTTAAAAATACTATTTGCTACATACGAACGTGTTACGCGATTGTTACGAATAGAGGTCAACTAGCATGATGGCCACAAGAGAGTAATCAACTTCATCTTAACTAATCCTCAACAGTAATCAGATTCTGTCGACCAAGTATTAAATACAGCAAGTACGGTGTAATGCAATAAAGAGAAAACTCAAGAATCAAATCAGAATCTATAGTGTTATAATAGAGCTACTTAAGCCACATGATTTTTTATATGAATTCCAAGGAGCATAAATTTTATTGATTATAAAGAGAGGTCTTGACAGTAAGTGACAATAAATGCAGTAATTAGAAATAAGCCTTTCGAAACCTGTATGACGAACAGGAGTGGCTACCTTAATTGAGAAAAACATTCAAATATCGCCACTTTCAAGTTCACAAAACTGATTGAGTAGTCGTTGGGTTTGTAATGTCCTACAACTGAAAAAGTATAATTCTGAGTAGAATGGGCCAAATTCACAACAGAGAATACAATTAATTAAATTGGTAATCGGATTTTAATAAACACATTTATACCAAATCGATATTCATAGTTTGGGCTGAAACGTAGTAAACATTCAGTATCAACGCTGCAACTAATATGAAACACAACTAATATGAAACTGAGTTCTCATACTAAAATACTGAAATATGATAAACTATTACAATGTGATAGGTATGTGTAGCTATGAAATGGTGCAGAAGCACTTGATTTCGTTCACGGAGTAGATGTACTGACCACACAGCTTCCATGAGGTACCTAAATATGCTTACATAGACAGACTGCAAATGCCTTTGACGTTCAACTGAGAGATATTTATTTGCTACGCCACTTAAGTAATCAATCAACAGCAAACGGAAAGTTTAGTGTTTAATATGGTATACGTCATTAAGTTAATCACTAAATACCACCATAATAACTGCATGGTAAAAAAAACAGGGAACTCACTTCAAAATGTTATCACTTAGCATCTAAGTACAGCTTCACCTATATTAAGTGAACTAACTTGGTTGAAGATATGTGCAAGAGATGAAAACATTTTAAGTGTCATTATAAAACTACTACAAACTGGGCAAAGATATACAGTAAGATGCAAGTATGAGGATTATCATGAATAAATGAATGACAAATCTAGCCGATCCCACCGCACGTATGTTCTTGCCAGTCTGGCAATCCAGAAATGTACAAACTCTGCAAACATTATTATTTGACTTTCGGTAGTAAAACTTTCCAAACAATCTTGATTTTATTTGTCAAGCGTTAGAAATATAAATGAATCGAATTGCGGAAAATAACAGGTATATAATGAAAGTAAAATGAATAACAACCAGTTCGTGAAATCGACTACTTACTACTGATGCTGAATAACAAATAGGTCGCTTGTCTGTAGAAATCTTTCGAATGAAGAAATCTGATAGACATGGATAACTTTTTAAGTTTGGATCTTCAACTTCATTTAAATCACAATTAAAAAATCGTGAGTAAGAATGGTAGACAATCGGTCTTAGGGGCACTGGAATGTGACATTCAGCCAATTGACCCCAAAATTTAGATAAACCGTTCAGTGGAACGTGACGGAAAAGTGTGGCCTGTAAATAGTAAGTGGATATATATTATGAAGGACTGATGCATAAGGAGACATACTAATGTAAAAAGAAGAAATTTTTCGTGATTATTGATTACACCCGGACACTCCGATATCTTATGAAAAAAGTCTAGACTCATGGACAATTAAACAGAACCATAATGGTACAAACACTGGTTACGATTAAATTTATCTGAAATGATATTTCATCAAGTAAATCTACGTGTCCAGCTAAAGATCAAATTACCAACTGCATATCAACTAAAAAGTTAAATGAGTAAATGTTAAAAAATTTACAGTAAAAGACGGAAACAGAGTTATCAAAATTATGTAGGAATGTGATTTGCTATCTCTGAATTACAATAAGTTTTTACAACAGTGAGTTGAACAAAAATCCCTACTATAAAAAAGATATATCGATCCCTACATCTAGAATCGAAATGATCACTGTACAACAATATGCCAACGCCCTAGCATATATTTCTAGGAAAACCTGCAGAATGTATCAACATCGGGTTATAAAAGACAAACCTGATGATACACCTACGGTATACTGTTCGAAAGTATATGCACCAACATATATTACTACAGCCAGCTGAAACACCCAGTAACAATAATAAAAGTGAATGAAAATAGAAGCAAATTATGTCCATTCTTTTTAAAATAATATTATACTTTCAGATAAACAAAGGGAATAAATGGTTAAAGAATGAAAGTATATATGCATGTCAACAGAGAGCAAAACTTGTAGACGATGGTTATGTATGATGAGTAAGTTCTTCAAAAATATGCACGTACAGTTAAATGACTAGGATAGTACAGCGGTGTATCCTCACTATCTGCAAACAGCAAATACCCAACATATCCACAAAATATACCGCACGTTCCTAGCACTAGTCTGAATTTTAGCCCCTTTCCCGATCCATTTGAAAGGACTATAACAGTGTACATGTGACAGACCACAGATTACCTGAATTATCAGTTCTAAAAATAAGTCTCCGCAGCCGTGAAGGTAGACCAAATCTATGCATGAAAGACAAACCTGAAACGTAAAAACGGGATCAAAATTTGTGGTTGAAAATAAGTTGGTTAGTATAAGAACACGAGATATGTAGAAAATATGCACGAAATGCATTCATTATAAACAAGCAAGCAGAATAAGGAATGGCTTGAGAAACGGAAAATTAAACAGGAGGTTGTGGATGTATACCTAATTTTTAGCAATGAACATTGGGAAATGTAAAACCTGAACACATTTTTGATGTAAAACCAAGCACAATTGTTTTGATGCCTTAACCACTTTTACTGATGAATTAGAATGTGAGGACTGTGTTACCTCACAGACATTACATGTACACTCATGTTCAATACACTTCGATTCCAAATCAAAACTTTTGATCATTACATTTCTGAATATCGCTTCACAGACATTTATAAAGTAATCAAACTACCAACAAGTAACTTCGTAAAGCTAAAGTCATAGCCTATCGACCCAAAAGTAATGCACAAGTTATAAAAGAATAGTGATTTATAAAAAGCTACTTTTAAATTTAGTACAGTAACTAGTGCAGCAAAGAGCCAAGGTTGCAACTCAGTATACGCACAGAAGCCGTAATGAAAAGTGACGTTAATTCAGTAGTTCACGCTTTAGACCAAAGTTGACTACGGTACTTAACCTCACTTTAGTGGTTAAAATCACGAAAGCTGAACACAAATTTAACCTGCTTGTAAATGTTGTGTGAGTTCAATCAAGGAACTTTTGATTTGGATTAGAGAGAATAACATGATCATTCTTTCAAAACCATCCTAACACACTAAATTTACAACGGGATTTGTTTCCTGGGTCCTTTTTTACTCTTGCTCCTGAATGACATAGCTAGGAATTGGTCACAGTTGCGCAAGCTAACTCAGTTTGTCTTTTCCTAAATCATGACCTTAAAATTGCTTTAACCCCCCCCCCCCCCCCCCCCCCCCCCCCCCCCCCCCCCCCCCCCCCCCCCCCCCCCCCCCCCCCCCCCCCCCCCCCCCCCCCCCCCCCCCCCCCCCCCCCCCCCCCCCCCCCCCCCCCCCCCCCCCCCCCCCCCCCCCCCCCCCCCCCCCCCCCCCCCCCCCCCCCCCCCCCCCCCCCCCCCCCCCCCCCCCCCCCCCCCCCCCCCCCCCCCCCCCCCCCCCCCCCCCCCCCCCCCCCCCCCCCCCCCCCCCCCCCCCCCCCCCCCCCCCCCCCCCCCCCCCCCCCCCCCCCCCCCCCCCCCCCCCCCCCCCCCCCCCCCCCCCCCCCCCCCCCCCCCCCCCCCCCCCCCCCCCCCCCCCCCCCCCCCCCCCCCCCCCCCCCCCCCCCCCCCCCCCCCCCCCCCCCCCCCCCCCCCCCCCCCCCCCCCCCCCCCCCCCCCCCCCCCCCCCCCCCCCCCCCCCCCCCCCCCCCCCCCCCCCCCCCCCCCCCCCCCCCCCCCCCCCCCCCCCCCCCCCCCCCCCCCCCCCCCCCCCCCCCCCCCCCCCCCCCCCCCCCCCCCCCCCCCCCCCCCCCCCCCCCCCCCCCCCCCCCCCCCCCCCCCCCCCCCCCCCCCCCCCCCCCCCCCCCCCCCCCCCCCCCCCCCCCCCCCCCCCCCCCCCCCCCCCCCCCCCCCCCCCCCCCCCCCCCCCCCCCCCCCCCCCCCCCCCCCCCCCCCCCCCCCCCCCCCCCCCCCCCCCCCCCCCCCCCCCCCCCCCCCCCCCCCCCCCCCCCCCCCCCCCCCCCCCCCCCCCCCCCCCCCCCCCCCCCCCCCCCCCCCCCCCCCCCCCCCCCCCCCCCCCCCCCCCCCCCCCCCCCCCCCCCCCCCCCCCCCCCCCCCCCCCCCCCCCCCCCCCCCCCCCCCCCCCCCCCCCCCCCCCCCCCCCCCCCCCCCCCCCCCCCCCCCCCCCCCCCCCCCCCCCCCCCCCCCCCCCCCCCCCCCCCCCTAATATAATATATATATATATATATATATATATATATATATATATATATATATATATATATATATATATATATATATATATATATATATATATATATATATATATATATATATATATATATATATATATATATATATATATATATATATATATATATATATATATATATATATATATATATATATATATATATATATATATATATATATATATATATATATATATATATATATATATATATATATATATATATATATATATATATATATATATATATATATATATATATATATATATATATATATATATATATATATATATATATATATATATATATATATATATATATATATATATATATATATATATATATATATATATATATATATATATATATATATATATATATATATATATATATATATATATATATATATATATATATATATATATATATATATATATATATATATATATATATATATATATATATATATATATATATATATATATATAATCATTCCTCTTTCAAAACCATCCTAACACACTAAATTAAACGGGATTTTGTTTCCTGGGTCCTTTTTTACTCTTGCTCCTGAATGGCCATAGCTAGGAATTGGTCACAGTTGCGCAAGCTAACTCAGTTTGTCTTTTCCTAATCATGACCTTAAATTGCTTTAACCCTTGTTCCCCACCAATGGATTCTTTATCGCTGTATCATATTCAATATGTCCACATATTTCCTACCACTAATCTAACTATTACTGTTAATTTGATCATCTTGGTGTGATAATAAGGTGTAGAATCTCGGACTAATATGTAGATAGGCGACGTACATGACTGGTTGGCTCTCACTCTTATATATATATCTATATATATTATATATATATATATATTATACCTGATAAACTAATTCACATTCCAGAAATAACTACATTTTGCGAGTATGAAACATGTATACTAACTACGTAGAATTTAGCATAACGTGAAACAAGACCCCCCTAAATTCAGTCTTAGCTAGGCAACTATCTTTTCAAATGAGCATTCGGATTTTTAATCCCAAAAGACATTAGTTTACATAACCTTTAGTCTTATGAATAAAGTATCGAAATTACTCATGAGTTTATTTGATAAATGAATAACTTCGTAATAACGATGATATATAAGCAGTTGTAACTGCTTTCATGCACTAACACCAGTTCTTGATGGCAAGAATTTAACATCCACTATTTAATTTAGAGATAATGGCAAGCTGCATTTTCTAAAGTTAGACGAACTAAATGGTTACAGTAACATCAAACATTGACTTTGTGCACACTTTTTATGTTCTGATGACCATATGCCTTGAATTAGGCCTATATTAAAATAATTCGGATCACAACAATAATTATCTGATATATTTACTAGATAATACAGATTAACCAGTCACCGATAATGCATTTTAACATAATCTAGGAAAAGTAAATAGATGGGAGTCGTATGAGTTTATGCATTCGGTTTTGTCATGCTTTTTGATGCCACCCAGTTACTTCAGCTAATGTAGGTGGAGAATGGTTTAAATCTGAAACATGGTGCTCTTATTACCAAAACATATTGTCTACAGCAATTGTAGGTGTCGTGGCACCTTACTAATGTGTTTAACGCCACTAATCAAGATACTAATTTACCATACAGCACCAATTACTTATGTATCTCTTACCGATTACTTAGTTACCCATGACAGAAACTACAGGTCTGCAACAGAATAAACGTCTTACAATGCTGGATGGGAATGTCAAAAGATATAAAGTAATACGGTTGGAACGTCAGTTAGTTGCGTTTACTCAGTGACTACACAAAGCAATAATGATGCAAATAAAACGAAACACTGAATAAGGTTTGAGACCTTACCCTAATAGCCGGGGACTAGTGATTTTTTGTAGGGTCAAAAATTAAGTGCAGATGAGAATCGGAATAATGACTAAAAATCGAGCTAATCTAAGTTAGTTACCACTAGGTGCATACTCGTAACTCAGTCGTCGAATGAACTGTAAGTAAAATCATGAGACATAAGTAATCTAAAAATAGACTTAAAGTAGGAAAATCACAATTTGATTACTTAAGCAAAAAGATAGGCAGTACTAGCTTGTTCTGAGAGTGGATGGTAATCACAAATTTTGGTTTCTTGTGAACAGACAACTAGAAGTTGAGTAAACGGCAAACCAATACATCGAACCTACAGGTACATGCATTGACGAACAACAGTTTCAAATCTAATTTTCCAGAAGCTATTTTGAAGGCAGACGTTTATATGATTTATTAACAAAGACAGTTCTCAAGGAGTATATATATATATATTCCGTATTACGGAGACCTCGTAAATGATGTAAAATTTGAGGATCAAGCCCCCTACACTTAGATAAAACAACAGGACAACAAGCAGACTACTGCAGTTATCCGGCCGTTACGGGCTGATATCCAGGTCAGCATAATCATTAATGATTACGTTTTCTAGTCTCATAGTAGATAGTGAGAAAAGTAACTCTCCTAGTTTTAGGATATATAAAAGCCCAAACTCCCCTAAAGTTACTTGTCCCCCTCCTCATATCTAGGCGTTTATTTGGTAAAAAATCTAAATAAACTTGAAGTCCGTTTGATCACATGTAAGCTTACCCAAGAGCGTCACATAGAGTCATGTGTTGCGCCAACACAGTTTTGACTCAAGGTGACATATCCAATACCCAAAGCTGTTTTGACGAGCTAGTTTAAATCAAATTATTTCTTAGCGTTAGCATCTTGAAAATGAGGCGAAGTTCACGGTCTTTTGTGGTGTCCAGTGTAGCAGTTCCAGTTACTTGATTGCATTATCATTCAGTTGTGACGAACCAATACCCAATTTCTACATGATGAGGTCGTGTAAACCTACTGCGTTCGCATCTTGAGTGATGTGGTTTCGGTTTTGGGCCTTCGGTTCTTACTGGTAGTTGGTTGGCCACACGGTTGCTTTAGCCACAATCATTTCAGGTGGTTTCTCTACCGTTTTCCTCTTATTCTTTGTTATTCACTCTGCTTTCTCCGTTTTTGTTTTCTTATGGTTTTTCTCTATATTTTATTTCCTTCCTGTTTTCCTTTTTGACTTTGTAGTTTCATGCATCATTCTCCATCCCTTTATTTCGTTCGTGGTAGTCTGGTTCGTGAGTAGAACTCACGCAAATACCGTAGAGTGGGTAAGTGTTGAAAGTACGAAGGTTCGGGGTTACAAACTAATATCAAGTCTTTTCCAATGTTCCAGGAAGCTTTATTTATACGGTAGTGGTACACACAGTTGTTTAGCCTTTTTTTGAAGAGTGCGAAAGTGGAGGCTACGGCTATAGCCTCAGGAAGTGCGTTTCAAGTGAAGTGTACTCTCCGTGACAAAAAAATTAACCCTAACTTGTGTTAATAGTCCTTGATGGGCAATAGTTCGTGGAATTTTTAGAGATACATAAGAATGCGGAGGCACTAGTATGTTTCGATTTGAGTGTTCAGGCGTGCTCACTATATTATTTACGGTAATTCGGTCTCCCATCCGTTTGTTGGCTGTTTCTATTTTTTCTCTTGAAGGCTGGCGTCCATTTTCAGGGTGAATGGGAAATACTCTTGTGAATTTCCGAATGCAATTTCATGTACGTCTTAAGTATTGTGTAGAGTAGGTCTGGTGCCAGCATTCCCAGCTGCCTATGGACTTAGTGCAACGTGGTGTATGCTTTCGTGACATACACTTGATGGTTTTCCATAGTTCCAAGTCTATCGGTGAAAATGAAGCTCAGGTCCCGTTTCTTGGAGGTACTAATAAGTTGTTGCTCGTCTAGGTAATGTTCTGACTAAGCACTGTCTGGGGTGTGGTATTTACGGCATTTTTGTATATTGACAGTCAGGTAGTTGTTGCCTGTGCACTTCTCTATCGCGGACAAGTCTTGTTGTATGAGTGTGTTCCTATCATCTCACACAATTCTTCACAGCTTTGTATCATCCAAATATATAAGAATAAAGAAGCAAATATTTAGCGGGAGGTGGTCAGTTAAAACTAGGGTCAGCAGTGTCCTGAGGGACGAGCTATGTGATATTCCAGACATTGCCAGTCTCCAGTCTAAGTGCACCCTGTTTACTTTAGTACGGAACTTCCGCCTCATCAGGTGATTCTATAGTCATTGCTACTGCACTATAGATTAAGAGGCTGTAGGGCACAGTGTCGAAGGATCAACACAGTCCAGGAATACTGAGTGACCTAAATGTTAGTGTCCTAACAGGTTGTCTAGTCATCCTGGGCTAGAAGACATATGGTGTTACAGGACCTGTCACGTCGTAAGCCGTATTGTGCTTCGTGTCATAGGTTGTGACTGTCGACGATCTCCTGAACTTGAGTATCCACAGTATTTTCCAAAGTCTTTGGGAGTATTGCCAACGGCCCCCACCAAGTGGGGTCCCATTATATCCCCCCCCTATAGATCGGGGATACAGTCTCTAGCTTTCATTCTTCTGAACACTTGTTGCAGCGTGTGTTGGAAAAGACTACAGACAGGGTGATTTATTTGGTACATTGCTTTAAAACCACGGGCCTCGTGCCGTTGAAGCCCGGTGATTTGTTAAGATTTGATTCCCCTAGTTTTTTCAAGACTAACCCAGGTTTAATCTCAACTTTCCAAATTCCTGTTTTAGAAATGTGATCACCAAGTTTCCAGTCACTACTGTAGGATAGTGATTGCCCTGGCAATAATGAGAGTCCCCTCTAGGGCCTGTGATTGTCAGGATGTTCGAGGTGGTAGTCGACCTTCAGGCTGTTAACCTGTACATTTGTTTTTTACTCTCCTGAATATTTATACCCAAGTGTGCATACAACTTTCTTTTTTCGTATCTGACACGCTTGTTGCGCACAGGTTGATTAGTTAAGAGTTGATTTCCAACTTTAAACATGCGCCAAAACAATAAAGCTCAAGTATTAATTTACTTCTTTGTTCTCCTTTATTATGTCTAATACTATTTGAATGCACAGGAGCCTGACACCTCTATATCTCACTTAGCACGTACTGAAGATAAAATAATGAAAAGATGTTCCCCCCCCCAATTGCACCACGTATGATACACCATACTCAAAAGGAGGAATCAGCAAATGAACTAGTCATAGCGTAACTTATTGCGAATGTTAGAAGTCTCATAGAGGCTGTCAGTGAAAGAAAGATGGGTCAAAGAGACAGGAGCTGGTCACCACATCGCCTGTGATCTAAGTCATGGAACAGGTCACAAGGGTCCAGACAACCTGAATAATTTTGTTGGCATCACAGGAAATTTGGTGTCCAATCGACTAAATGCAGTCAACCATGGGCCTGACCCAAACACTCCGAAGAATGTGGGAAACGAATAACCCCTCCCTGGGTCGCAATGACTAAAGAGGGGTACCTAAACAATAGGCTGTTTTACATTAGAGACATAAATCCAGGCTTAAACGTTTTGGTGAATACTGGTGCTGCGCATAGCATCATTCCACAGAACACAACCGAGCTGAGTCAAGAAACTTCCTCGAGCTGCCAATAAAACTAAAACAGCAACGTCTGAGAAGAGGACTATTATGCTAGATTTGTGGTTTGGAGGACAATTTCCCTAAGTTTTCACTGTAGCAGGTCTAGCTCTGGCAATATTGGGAATGAACTGCTTAGAGAGATGTGAATTTCTAGTTGACACCAAAAAGCAACGTTTGACATTAAAAGAGGCTTCGAAATATACAAAAGATAAAGAAAGTCTTATCGCATCTTTGAATTTAATACAAACTCCTCCAGCAACAACATCAAGGTTCTAGGATATACTCGCGGAATTTTCATACCTAAAAATACCGAACTCCCAACCTTCCAAAAGGAAGATAAAAGTAAGTCATACAATCGAATCGGAAGGGGCACCTGTTTTCGCTAAACCCAGGAGCTAGTGCATGATAAACTTAAAATAACTAGAGCCGAATTCGTTTACATGCTACAGCTGGACATAATACATCTACCTGATAGCCAATCGGCATCTGTTTTGCATATGGTCCCAAAGAAAAATAAGGACGATTAGAGACCGTGCGGGGATTAAAGAGTACACAGCCGTCAAACGGTACCAGATAGGTACCCGATGCCGTATATCCATGACTTTACGAATAGCTTACAGGTTACGAAGGTATTTATTAAAATAAACTTAGTCAGGGTATATCGCAACATTCCAGTAGCAGAGGAAGATACTGTGAATGCAGCTATCGCAACCCCGTTTGGACTATCCCAGTTTGTACGCATGTCATTCGGCCTACGGAAGGCAGCGAAACATTTCAAAGGTTTACGGATAATCTACCTCGAGATATGCCATCTACACAGGGGTACATAGATGATTTTTTAATTGCCAGTACGGACCTAAAATCAAATGAACAACATGCGGCGGCAACGTTAAAACCATTAAACGAAAATGGCATGAACACACACCAAAAGTAAATGTGTTTTTGGTGTGAAAACACTAGAACTGCTTGGACATACCATAAGCCCTGATGGAATTACACCAATCAAACAGGAGACGAACACTATTGAACAAAACCCTATACCAAGCTCTCCAACAAAACCTAGCAGTTTCCTTGGTTTACTAAACTTTTACTATAGATTCATACCCAGTTGTGCACAACCAATGCAACCATTGACAGATTCACTTAAAGAATTCTACCTGACTTCTGAGGCCGCTGAAACTAATAATCAATTAACGGATAAACTTACCATAGGCGGCACTCTTAATCAACTAGTTAAAAACGCCTAGAAACCGACCGTATTCTTCTCAAAGAAACTCGCTTCAGGAGAGACGAGATATTCTACCTTCGATAGAAAACTCCTTTGCAATCTATCCAAACATCAAACATTTCCGACACATGCTCGTAGGCAGAGAATTCATGGTTTATACAGCCCATAAACCGGTAACCAATCCATTTAAGCGAAAGCCGATAAATACTCACGTCGAGAAGTCCGACACCTTGACTACATATCACAGTTCACTAATGATATCCAGCACGTGAAAGGTGAACACAACCAGGCAGCAGATACATTATCTCGACTAGAAATGGATATAATACGACAGAATACAGCGTACTTTTGAATTTTGAGAGACAGCCAGAAAAATGATCATGAATAACAGAACCTACTGTCAGCTAAAAGCCTTAGTCTGAAATCAAAACAGCTGCCATCACCTATGGAAGGTGTTCTGATTTGCTGTGACACGACGAATGCGGTGCTCCGACCTTTCGTTCCCAAAGATATGCGGCGGTTAATATTTAATAACTTTTATTCATTGTCTCACCCTGACGTGAAATCTTCGACTAAACTAATCAATGCCAGGTGCATATGGCTAAATCTTCAGAAAGATGTACATAAATGGGTCAGAGAGTGTTCGGTGTGTCAACAATCAAAAGTTATCCGACACACAAATTTGCCCATCGGAGTTTTTCCCAAACAGGATGCACGTTTTGTACATGTACATATCAACTTAGTAGGCCATTTACCGCGTTTGAATGGTTTTACGTATCTATTAACATGCATGGATAGGTTTACAAGGTTTTTTATAGCCGTACCGATCGCGGACATCGGAATCGAAACAATCGGCCATAGTCTTCATACAGAACTAGGTGAACATTCTTGGTATAATTATTACAATAACGACGAACAGAGGAGCTCAGTTCGAATGTGAACAGCCCAACAACCTAGCTAAACTTCTAAGCTCAAACAGAATACGCTGCACCGCATATTATCCTCAAGCAAATGGAATTGTAGAACGGTTCCATAGTCAACTAAAAGCCGCTCTTATATCTCATTCAAACCCCAGTCAGTACACAGAATTCCTGCCATTAGTTATGTTGCGAATACGAACAGCTATCAGAATTGACTCACAATGTTCAACAGCAGAACTATTCTCTTGGACCACTCTGAGACTACCGGGTAAGTTTGTTAGCCCTCATATTGACGGTAAAATGCTCAATTCGGGAACTTACGTAGACCAACTACGAAATCAAATGTCTAAGCTTAAGCTAATTAATACTTGTGATGAATTATGAGCAACGTTTTTACCTAAGTATCTAAGCAATTGCTCCCACGTCTGGATAAGATGTGTCAAGACAAAAGCATCATTAAGCCCTCCTTTTGAAGGCCCATTCAAAGTTATTTCAAGAAAACCTAAATATTTTGTGATACCAAAACAAGGCAACATCAACTCAGTAAGTGCTGATAGGCTAAAACTGGCTTATCAAGATAATGAACCACCATACATGTTGTTAGATCGTTTGCCTGGCCTAACAACCACGTAATCGACAAGTAAAAACGTGCAGGCTGCAAAAGTGGCTAAAAGCGTTAGATGGGCACAGCCGATTATTCAGTCGGGGATGTTCACAGTTTTAGTTTTTGCCTAAAAAGCAATCATGTAACTTGTAAAATTTCAAGTCAGTAAATAAAAAATGATGAAACTAATGGAACAAAATAAAAGCAATATTTTTTTATCTTATGTCGACGAAAGGCTACCGGAATAGTAATAGTTCTAAGTATTATTCTACCCATCTCTCCTCGGACTTTGCCTTTTGATGCATGAACGGTGTGGTCACTTTTTAAGAAGAACTTGAACAATGTATTCTTAAACAATCCACTGAGTAATATAAGTTGCAAACCTATCAGCTGAGGTGAATCACTAAAGAACGAAAAATTTTCGACTCTTGTAAGCAAGCTTCGCCTGTGAAACTAATCATCTTTCTAGATTTCTCCACTATCATTGGATAGTGAGAAATTTGGAATTAAGCATTGAACAAAACCTTATGGATACTTACCATAAATTGTACAGTGAACCATAGCAATAGCGATGAATTTCGAGAAGAACCCAGGCTAGTTGATTTGCTATACACCAAACTGGTACTTAACTTGTATATATTTTTCCTTAGACTAGATATATATTTCAAATAAACCACTACTAAAACCGTTTCCCACTTAAGATATGTATTCCTGATGACTTCACACGACAACATACTTCTACGAAAAAATACGTTTTTAGGCAAAACACATTAAATTCTAAATTTATTCGACTTTCCTTAGTTCTAAGTACATTTTCCACAGTATATAAATATCACTAAGCTAACGACAGAAACTTATTAAACGTCTATATTATTTCTAGCATCTGTCAAACTGTAGTGGCATGAGTTATGCCCAAGAATTTAAGTTCTGCTCTTAGATTCTTCAATGTTTATATTCCATACGAACTTGCTCGACGAACTAACTTACGCATATGTTGTATTGTCTCTGTGATATTTGAATTTAACAGTTTCTATGATTCAACTATGAATTTGTCATTAATTCTATCATAGTAGTTACTGCTGGGCGTATTTGTTCATATAAACTAGGCGATATTATCAGTTGCCTTAAAATACATTTAACATTGTCTAGGTAATAAGGTTACCACATTTAGGTACTATCGTGCTTCACTGATGTAACGATTGAGCTAACGTGCATTTATTAGTCAAGCAAGCATTTAAATAAACTCTAGAACCTAACATTAAAAGTAATCCTAGATAAACAAGTACTTCTGGACCGTGAATTTAAATATTATCAGGCAGCTTGGAGCTATTAACGGCTAAAAGCATCTATTGTATCTGGATCGCAAATCAACACCACCACTAGTTACTCAAAACCGTTTCGGGATATCATCATAAAACATTGTCATTACTTGGCAATCGCGTAATATGATTTATAAAGTTAATAGAACTATTAACATACCTGGTCCGTTAACTAACTTATAATTATCATTAAATGGTGTGGTTTCCCTAGTTAGCTTTATACAAACAATTATTATAAGTCCATGACATTATCATAGATATGGGTAAGAAGTAATACTTACCTTAGATAAAACCTATGCCCTCTCGAATAATCACATTGTTCGCATTCACGTTATCAGCATTCGAACATTTAATTAACTGAAGATATTGTTTTGCACTTTACCTGTAAGCTTACTATATTGGCTGTGTGGTTTTCATTGATTTTTACCTTTCATTTAACGTAATGCTCACAACTCGCTTACGTGAACAGCTATTTCTAACTATTTATCTTCAACTATAACAAACCTAAGCATTCCTATGTTCTCAGTGATTCATTTTCTTTCCTAAGAATATGTTATAATTTTCCGTCCTGACGAGTACTATTAGTACCTACCGTCACAAACCCAGTCATATGTGGAGGCCGTCACACGTTTAAGGTCACCTATTTGATCTGGCTTCTGGCAAGTTTACGCGTTTATATTAATACTTTTAATGAAATCGATTTTTTTACTACATTTGCGTGCACAAGATATCTACACTATGTTCGTTTTTCACCACATTTCCCGGCAGTTCTGGAAACCAAATACTTGCGTAGAAATTGTATATCTCCTTTTTGTACTTTAATCATTTATTCAAACAGTGGAGCAATTCTTTAGGTGTGACTGAGTTTTACCATTTCTCTAAAGTAGATTCTTCTTTAATTTCGACTTGAGGGCGACTCAAGAGGCAGGTGAGTAAACACCTGATAGCTGGACAGAGCATGGCAAAATTACACCTTATTAACATGGTGTTGGGTAGCCCGCTAGCGGTACTTCCTTAGATATTTTTGCTTCATTTTCTTACCCTCTGTTACTTTCCAGGCTCTAGTTACTGTTAGGAGGTCAAGTTTACCAAGTATTTAACCATCGTTGGTAAGAGGATGTAAACGATACAAGATTAGATAACAAGTTCAAAACGTAAATGTCATCCACGTAGTATCGTCGAATACTGATAGACTGTTCATGATTGATCGAATATCAGGCTCTGGACGAGCTAGTAATTTTACATTGAGCTACAGGGGCAGGACTGAGATGATTTTGTTTGATATGTTGATTGGACCGACATTTATACGGGA
This sequence comes from Schistosoma mekongi, assembly GCA_034768735.1. NCBI lineage: Eukaryota > Metazoa > Platyhelminthes > Trematoda > Strigeidida > Schistosomatidae > Schistosoma > Schistosoma mekongi. The sequence goes on from CM068309.1 coordinate 40,824,242, forward strand.
GTCGATTCTAGGAGGAAGTTAATGTAACAACTTAGGTGGATTCGTTAAGAATTGACTTCAAACCTTTTGCACACGCCAAAACAATAAAGCCAAAGTATTCAATTACTCCCTCATTCTGCATAGGGTTTATATTCCCTATTATCTTATATTAAATATTGAGAGGTTTAGTGTGTCTGAATGACTAGGACTGAGCTCCACTGTCTCCTGCCCTATGATAACGGATAATGCGTTACAATTCCAAAAACAGGCTGAGTTAGCAGAATGGATTACGTGTGGGATAAGACCAAGAGTACTTGGAATTCTGGTGCTGAAGAGGAGTTAGTAGCATTGTGCCATACTTGTACACAATCATCTATAGGTTCTGGTTACTGACGCACTTCACTAGCAAGATACAGGGTTCGGCGGGCATCCATCGTTAGATATTGGGGTCTGGAAGGTTGATATTCGGGTAAACTTTTAAAAGAAAAGACAAAAATGGAAAAGAGATTTTGTGTGTGTAGTGCACAAGTATGAGGATAACCCAGAGCATGATCCGATTGATTGTAAGCCGTTGTTTCTGGCAAGTGAATTGTAGATAAACGTTTAATGGTCTATTGATATTTATTTATTAATTCATTTTAATCACATACTACTCATTTACAATAAGCGTTGTGAAGGAACCATTTTGGGCTTCATCAGTTGAGTATAATAATTCAACAAATCAAATTAGCGAAGTAGTATTAAGAGTAAAAACGCCAATGTGATGTAGGACGTGTAAATAAAAAAATTGTGTATGTCACTATGAAAAGAGATTATAAGTGAAATTCTAAAGAGTTCAATGCGTAGTTGTAGCTTAGACTTTGCATAAATAGGTTTATTAGCCAACTAATAAACCAAATATAATTAAAAGGCCAAGTTGTAACCAAAATTTTGAATTTGTTTATAAGTGATGACAGAAGACAGATAATAATGACAATAGAGTAGACAGATAATAATAATAATGTTATTATTAATAATAATAAAATAGACAGATAATAATTATAGTATTAATAACAAAGTAGATTGGAACAGAGTGGAAGTATGCACTGTTAACCATATAAAATACATAGAGAAATATAGTAATGGAGAGATCAAACAGTGCAATTAACAGTGTGATGAAATTGTGAATTTTTACTCAAGTGATATTAAAGGGGTGAAATTTCTGAATAAAGAAGTGTGTTTGTACATGAATAAGTATATAGTGTTGAAAATCAATGGTTAATTACAGTATGGATTCAGTGTGAATAGGATTATTAGACAACTAATGAACCCAACATAATTAAAAGGTCAAATTGTCATCGAAGTAGTGAATTGGTGTATAATTAATGATAGATGGATAAGGTAAGTTATCAGTGTAATCAAATTATGAATTTTCACATAAGTGAATTAAGATGTATGCGTGTAGATTGGAACAATATGAAAATATGCATTATTAACCATGAATCCTTAGGCGTATGGTGTATTATGAATGCATTTGATGTATTTTAAAACTGTTTATACGGAGCTGGGACCTTGTTTATATGTATGATCAGTTATTTCAGGGTAGTTGAGGAGGTTACATAGACCTTCACCTGAAAGGTATTCTTGAAGTAATGTTTTGAATGTAGCTAACGACTCGCTGCAACGAATGTGCTTGGGAAGTTTATTCCATAGAGTCGCATATCTCACTGTGATAAAGCTCTGGCGTAGCTGTGTGCGACATCGCTGGAGAGTAATAGTGTTTTCCTTATTACGTAGGTTATGTGTGGAGGTGTAGAGGGTGGGCTGTGATGTCGACGCGTAAGTTGCGCCACTAATAAGGCGGTACATGAAAGTAAGGTTTAGTTTCAAGCGTCGGAACCAAAGGGGTTCTATCTTTAGTTTATCGCATCGTTGTTGATAAGTTTGTGTGCTGTAATCACCTAACAAGCTCATAGTAAATGCTCGTTGAATTCGCTCGATTTTCATCAAGTCTATGCGTAGAGTTGCTGTAGAGTAGACAACCATATTCTAATATTGGACGAACACACTTTGTGTATAGTAATATTTTTGAGTTTAAATTGAGAAAATTTTTCCTTATAATTCCAGTTAGCTTCCTCGCTTTGGAAGCTTGAAATGTAACATACTCCGAGAAGTTAATGCTAACAGTATATCTGAGCTCCAAATCTTGAGCGACGCTTAGAGGCTTTATTTTCGATTTGCATAGGTGGAGACTGAGGTTCCATCTGCGATCAGTGGAAATGTATCCACTTTTGTGCACGTTTAGGTGGGAGATGCCATATTTGGTCCATTCTGATAAGTTATCAATTTCTTTGTGTATTATTTTAGTAATAGTGTTTTTATTTGTATTGGGTGGGAATAAACAGGCATCTGCAGGTCACCTGCAAAGAGGAAGATTTTACCATGCACAAATTGCTGGCACACATCATTGATTAAGAAAGAGGAACGGTCCAATTACGCTTCCTTGTACAACTCCGTTGGATACATTTACTGGCTTTGAGTAGCTAGAACTGATCCTTACAATTTGGCGGCGCCCTGTGGGGAATGATTTAAACCATCTTAATAGTGGATTTCGTATGCCATAAGAGTGTAGTTTTGAGAGGGGAAGGTTGTGGGGAACACAATCAAATGCTTTACTGAAGTCAAAATAAAGTACAATAAGTGAGAAACCTTTGTGTCTTCCAAGTGTTATATAATCAAAAAATTCCAAGAGGGATGTAGCACAAGAGCGTTTTTCCATGAACCCATGTTGAGATGGATTGATCACGTTTTCTGAAAGCAAGAATGATGAGTGATGTACTTTGTCAAACGCTTTAGTGAAGTCAAAGTATAGGGTAACAATTAATTTTCCGTCATCTCTATTGTTTATTATAAAGTCGAAGTATTCTAGGTGGCAAGTTATGCAGGATTTCTTAAACATAAAGCCGTGCTGGGAAGATATAATTACTTTGTGCTTAACTATGTGAGTGTAAATCTCCTCTTTTATGACTTTCTCTAGACTCTAGATAAAAAGGAAGAGTGATTAATTGAAGGTTATAAAATCAAAATCAGCTTAAAAATGGATTTTTTGAAATGATTCCAGTCAACCACCAGTGGAAAGAGAAAGGACGAGAGTAAGCAGCTCTGTTCACCACCGGTCTTTTCTTCGAATGAATCCGTGAGCTGCCCTTCATGCACAATATTGTGGCGTAGTCCACCGTAAGAATTCAATGTGATATTGACTACCCACCATCTCAGGTACACCATAGTATCAAAGAAGGATCCATAATGTTTTCCTGTCCACACTGTCAAATGCTTTTCCGTAGTCGAGGAAACCGGTGTAACGTGGTGAGTTTCGTCCTGCTGATTGTTTAACAATGAACTGTAGTGTCGAAATTTGGTCGGCAGATGATAGATGCTCGTGGAATCGGAAGGAATTCGAGGTAAAGAATAGTTCAAAGGTGAACATTCCTAGCAGTCTCTGTGTGAAATTAAGTTTCGCGTGGGCTTTGGTTGTAACCGCCTGATAGTTGTTGCTTATATCAAGTGTGTTAACAAGACCTAGATCTGGATTTGCTTTGTAGATGGATAAAAAAATCTGCCAAGACTGTAGCCTAGCTTCTGGTTCTCTATAGTGCTGACGTACACGTCGCTTTACTTCAGGGTGTTGGATTGCAGGTCATCCTCCTATGATGATTGTTTGAGAGGTTGTATGTCTTGTAGTGACTAAACACCATTGTCGCAGTGAACAGAATCCGCGTAGATCAACGCTGGCTAGGTACATCTATCAAGAAGGTCATTAGTTGGGAAAAGGATAATCAGGGATGCCAGGAGGGTTGACGATATCTCGCTCCCGGCTGACTTTATTCTGTTCACTTTGGTGCAGAATTGTCAGAATTGTAAGTAGCTCTGCAGACACTTGAGTAGAGGGTAAAGGACTCTTGTACCTCAAACCTTTGCTAGCGAGACTCCGAGTCATTGTGTCGAATATCTTGGTAAAGTTTAAAAGTATTGTATGGACGGGGATTTTCCCGTTCCACTTATTTCTCTCCTGAAGGATTTGCCTTGTAGAAGATTTGCCTGTTCTGAGGTCGTATTGTGCTTTGTACAATACTTGTTATTCTTTGGAGAGTTTCCATTCACGCCGAGCTCTGTTTCCAAAAGCAGCCGTATTAAGTGCCTTTTTAACCACGGTTACAACTCGTCGGTGATAAGGTTGAAAGTGACTCTTCCAAGGTCACTGTTCCTTATTTGAAATTTTCCTACTAGGATCCTGTCGTTCATCGTATAACGTCATAACTCCACCTACTGTTGATTCGAATGTTTTCAAAGGGACCTTCATTGTTTGGGATGGTCACCATGAGAAATTATTATCCATTTATTTACTTTATATATGGCGGGTAACAAGTCTCAGGATGTCAGCATATAGTTTCAGCCAACGATCGGTCTTTCTCAGCCAACTTGATGTTAACTGATAATTTTGAACTTCTATAAGTATGCAGTTTATCCAACACTCTTGTAACCAGCCAGTACAAACAATATGATTATCTTGCATCCCAAAAGCCTGTTAATTGTGGTCAAATTTCTGGTCGTCGGGGCACATTTTTCTCGGTATCCTGTATTTCAGATGTTCTCAAATAGTACGCAAATTGCAGTGAACCTAGACGTGAATCGCGAGTGAAAAGTTGTCAACCGTTATTGTGAAAGAGACATAACTTGTTCAACTCATGACGCTATAGCGTTCTACGCCCAGAAGAACATTTTAAGCTCGCAGATGTATGACAGTAACATAAAGATAGCTCATTATTTAGTGAGTGAAAATAGGTAGCTAACAGGTGGTTCATGAGCATCAACCAGCCATCCAATAAACTTGTGACAACTTGGCAAAAGCTTATTCATCAAATTTTTTCTCGCTTCTTGTTGTATATACATAGCTCCAGGCCCCCGTTAGCTTTCGATAACAAAAATCTGTTTCTGTACCATCGAAATACTCTCCGGTTTAGATAGATAATTTATAGGCGTCTGATTTAGTTGTCGTGAAACGCAGTGAACTTGTAAGAGTTAGCAGCTATCGCAGAGCTTGGTTATCGGTTAGCTATTGTGAAACAAGAGTTACGAGATTATAATGTAAAGAAAATTGAGAGATGAGGCCAATCTGTTGGACACAGACAACAGGAAGATGTAGAAACGAAATGAAGTAAAAAAATAGGAATAGTCAGCAAATAAATACATGCAGAGATGGGCAAATTAATAAAAAGTTGTGCTACTGACAGTAACGGGTGTCTGGTGTAAACAGTGTCAGTGAAACGTGGTCAGCAACTTCACTAAGCAGATGACAGAATTTCGTAGGCGTGCAGTCATCAAGTCTCTTCTTGAACATACCCAGTGAGGTTACGGTAGTAAGTATACCATTTCAAATGGGACAAACACACGAAGTCAGTAGTTCTCACTTCGCCTCTTTGGGGTGAGGTGGAACATGATGCAACGTTTGTGGACGTTGAAGTGATCTTCAACACTACTCTTAAGAAGCAGAAATTTATCTAATCTAGCTCATGTCATGGAAATGCACTTTGTCAACGTGTTGCATTTTCCGCCACTGTTTTTTCTAGTTTGAATGACTATGCTTGGTTGTCTGGCTTGGTTAAGCTTTTACGCTCGGATTTCATTCCATTACACTTGAGCTCTCATATTAACAGCAATTTTATATGATGTTCGATGCTTCACTGTTAAATGTCGTTTCATGGTTTACTTCAGACGTGCTTTCACGGATCAGATAATTAATTTGTGCGATAATGAATTTTCAGACACTTCAGCAAACACCATAGAGGTAATTGTTTAAACTAAAATATTCGGTTAAAGTTGTAACTAAAAAAAATACCACACACGCCCACCAACAAAATACAACCAATCTTTTGATGAGTCATATGGATCTGGCCATTATTGATTCTAGTTATGAGGAAAATGGCAGTCCCTTGTTGACTTAGGACTAAGGTACTCTTATAACCTGTCTTTTACAGAACAGGTCAATATGCAGACATCTAAGTCACATCGACTACTAGGTTGTATACTACGTAACTTTTATAGCAACGATTCTCGTATTCTGCTATATAAAGTTTGTGTCAGACCTTTGCTAGAATACTGCACCTTTATTCTCAGTAATGTTTCCATTAGGGATAAACTCAGACTGGAGTCTGTGCAACGTCGCTTTACTCTTCGTATTCTTGAGGCTGATCGTACTCTAGACTATAAAACTAGATGCACTAAGTTAGGACTAGATACCTTATGGAGGCGATGGCTAAAATTAAACCTAATCTTCTTTTATAAAATATTAAACAAATTAGCGTTTTCATCGCCTAATACAATCCAGCTCGAGGAACCCTCTTGCTATAACTTACGCAATTCAGCCTCGAAAATAAAAATATCGCAATCTAAATCTGCTCTTTATATGAATTATTTTACAAATAAATTCTCGAGAATCTGGAACCATTTGCCTCAAGTCATTCGGGAAACAGATTCACTTCCTTTATTTGTACGGCATGTTAGTAATAATAATAATAATAATAATAATTTATTCTCAAGTAGCAATTTGTACATGAGAGCATACCAGTTTACAGGCATGATCAGAATGATATGGCATAATCGTAACAGAGTTTTAGTAGAGTTATTGTTATGGAGTTGACGATATACAAAGGTATTAATTAATTAGGAAGCCAACGGTAGCTAGCTTCACAGTTTATAATGCTGCAGTATCAGAGGTATATTTTGTATTACAGAACACTTCCAGTAAACAACCGCGCGCTTTTTGTCCCTGGTGCTGTAATCTCAGGGAATAGCTGCGAGAGAGCAGGACGAACCATGGAGACTATCCAGAGACAGGATAAGGCTGGTATTTTAAAGTTTGGATAAGGCAGACAGTTTGTGTGGACTAGTCTTGAGCGGTGAGTTGTTGGTGCATTGATTGCGTTCCAGGCCAGCGTTTGGAGTAAGGTGCTTAAAGGAGATCAGTTCTTTGCCAGTTCAGACCATAGACTCGGGAAGACGGAGACATAGATTTTGCGATAGAAAGAAATAAATAAATTTGATTAGTGGTATCAAAATAATCAGTTTCAAACTAGAGTCTTCTTCCGTTTATATGTTTTTTTTTTTATTTACTACAACGTACACGATTTTAGTGTTAGCAGTTTTAGTACCCTAATAAGCCATTGTTTATTGATTCGAGGTTTAGTGGTAAGTCGTCGAAGATTTGATACAAGTCTTTTGATTTTAGATATTGGGAGATCAGGCGTTTGAATATTAGGATAGATTTGGTAGTGCGGATATTTTGTGGTAGTTTGTTCCAGAGTTTGCTGTAGAAGACGATAAAAAACTTACCGCGATGTTGTGTTTGGTATTTGTTGATAAGTAATGTTGCTTCGTAGTTCCGAAGTTCGTATCTAGGCATTTGGTTCCACATGGGAGAGAAACCCGAGAATGATATTTCGTTGATTACTTTATAGAAGAATATTAAGTTGTGTCGTAGTCGGCGACGACACAGGGGTTCTAAAGAGAGTGTTTCACATCTAGTCGTGTAGTCCATGTTTCCGTTAGTTGCCAGAATTCGACGTGTGAAACATCTTTGTACACTTTCGACGCGTTTTCTATCTATGCTATTCATACTCGAAAAGATAAATGAGCAGTACTCCAGTATAGGTCTTACACATATCTTAAACAGAGTAAGTTTAGCCTCCGTTGTATGGAAGTTTTTAAGAAGGAAGCCTGTTAATCTTCTAGTTTTAGAGATAATAGAGGAGGTATGTTCCATGAACTTTAGGTTGCCGGAATATTTAATACCCAAGTCGCTTGTTGATTGGAGTATTTGGACCTTTGACCCATTTAAATAAAACGTGGACTGAGGGTTATGGTTGCCTATGTGCATGATTCCACATTTACTGTAGTTAAGTGGTAGTTGCCATTTTTGGCTCCAGGAAGTTAGGTTATCGAGGTCCTTTTGAATTAGAGTCATGCCTTCTTCTAAAGAGTCCGGTTTAAAGCTATAAACAATCTTGAGATCGTCCGCATATAAATACGGTCGACCATGTTTTATAACGTTATTTATGTCATTTATGTAAATAACGAACAATAAGGGACCCAGTACACTTCCCTGTATAACCCCGCTGGTAATTGGTTTAGGCGATGATAGACTATTGTTGAACTTTACTGTTTGCTTTCTCCCTTTCAGGAAAGACGCAAACCATGAATGAAGTGGGTCTTTGACCCCATATGACTTAAGTTTAATGAGCAGTCGTTTATGAGGGACTTTGTCAAAAGCTTTACTGAAGTCGAGAAATAAACTGGACACTAGAAGCCCTTTGTCCCGTTGTGTAGTTATGTCATTTAGGTAGTCTAACAAGCATGTGTCACACGACCTATTCTTTAAGAATCCATGTTGTGAAGGGAAGAGTAGTTCGTTTTTAAGTAAATATTGGAGTAATTCCTCCTTGATTATCTTTTCCATTACTCTTGATGAAACAGAGGTTAGATTAATAGGACGGTAGTTCTCTATATTTCCTACAGGTCCGGATTTAAACTTAGGAATGACGTGTGTAATTTTCCAAAGGGTAGGGTAGCATGCAGTGGAGAGTGACATTGCAAATAGTTTGAGAAGTGCCAGATGGAAGTCCGTGCCACCATTTTTAAGTACAGTGGCTGGTATACCATCAGGGCCCAAAGTGTATGAGTGTCTTAGCGTAGTGATGGCCTTGGTAATATTTTCTATAGTGAATGCTATATCATTGATTTCGCATGATAGTGGCGGAGTGGGCTCGATCCCATCTGTGTGGTTTTCAATAGTAAGTGAAGTGGCAAAGTGCTCACTGAATACATCAGCTATGCGGCAGGGGTCATCATATACTTCATTGCCACAGATAAAGAGGTTTCCACCCTTTATCTTAGAGCTACTGATTTTGTTCCGGAAGGTCTTGAGAAGTCCCATGGAGTTATTCTGTGCAGTAGCCTGTTTTTCTAGTGCAACTTCCATCTGAATACGCTCTGCCCTGGCCTTAATGCATATTTCCTTCATAGTTATGAGGGAGGAAAAATCTTTAAGTTTATAAAATTTATTTGCATGCTTACGTAGGCTTCTTCTTGTAGTAGTGGCGATAAGCATACACTTCGGAATTCTAGGTTTAGTATATCCTAGAGGTGCTACTACATCTAGTACATTATAAGTGTTGGAGTAGAGTATACAAGTCAGCTTATCAGCATCGTCTTCCGTGAAGTAGTTGTTCCAGTCAAGATAATTGAAGTAAGTCTTAAAGCTTTTCCAGTCTATCTTGTGGAAGGATCTGCTAGGTATTGTACTCGGGCATTTATACAGTGTAGTCTGTAAGTCAAAGCTGCACATAACAACGTTGTGGTCACTACCTGGGAATTGTTTGCCTGTACGTACGGTGCATGGGGAAAGTTCATTTGTAAAAACTAAATCCAAAATATTTTTATATCTGGTAGGGCTACGGACATACTGTGACCAGCCACCAAGCTCTAAGCTTTCCATAAGCAAGTCATAGCGTTTCGGCGTTTTGGTGGGAAACCATGAAATTTCAGGCATGTTAAAGTCTCCACAAATGACCTTACCTGTAAAGGGTAGGGAAGAGGCCAGTGTAAAAATGTCAGACAGTAAGTTTATATTCTCTATTGATGGGCTAGGTTGTTGGTATACACAACCGAATAGGTAAGACTGTGATACAGTAGGCCTCACAACAATCCACACTGAGTCTTGTAGTTTGTTTAAGTCTGTTGTATCAAACAGAAGTGAGTTTAACTTTGTGTTAGCATATATTAAACAACCCCCTCCACGTCCATGTAACCTGTCACTACGATACAGATTATAATTATCAAGGGATATACTTAGATCAGAGACGTTAGGAGTAGTCCATGCCTCAGTTACCATAATAATTGATGGTTGGCAGATTGACGCAAACAGAGCTAAGTCGATCATTTTGTTGCATATTGATCGCGCGTTAAGTAGGCATAGACTAAACGAGTGGCCAGTGAGGTTGAAATAATTTAAGGCGTCATGGATGAAGGCGTCAGGTTTAGAATCCTGGATGAAACTTTGACTTGGGGATAGTTGAGTTTCGCATTGTTCAGATACTAGTGAGTAGATAATGGGTGATTGCTCTGCAGCGTCAGTGTTTACGTTGTCACTGCTATCGTCGTTTTTTACGCTCAAAGTGTTTGTGATTAGTGGAGATATGGTGCTGTGAGATTGATTACTTAGTAGTGGCAGAACTGGAAGTTGGTGGTGTTCGGGCTCGTCATCAGCTGACTTAGTAATGGCTGCGGGGGCAATGAGTAGGGGTGAGAATGGTTGTGAGTTATCGTACGAGGATACTCTAAAAAATGGTTCGAGTGTGCGTACGTGACATATGGATCATAGTAGTTAGGTAATGAGTTTTGGGATGCAGCCAAGTAGTTGTAGTTAAAACTGTTTACTGTAGGAAAGTATATAGGTCGTAAGTTTCCAAGTTTAGGAGGGTTTTTATGTTGATAGAACGGGTGACATCCCAAGTTAAAATTATTCCCATTATCTGTTTGGGACAGAAACGATATAGGTAGAGGAAGGAGGCTTTTCTTCCTGGAATCAGCCTTCGGGGTCATTCTGTTGCTTTTAAAGTATTTGTGCGACGGAACAGAAATAGGGTGATAGGAGAAGAACCGCTTGTTGCTGTTCTTAACACTGTCCTTCAAACCTAGTGATTCAGAGATATTGTGCCCAGCGGTTTGGCGTTTGTTACTTATTTTATTACTCTGAATTTTAGGGATGGGGTTATGCTGAGCCTTATTGATAGGGAGAGCATTAGGCCTGTTGTAAGGATAAGGTATGAATTCTGTTTCTGTTTTAACGGTAGGGTGGTGGATTAAGTTGTATGGTTTGATCCTATTCACCTCTTTATTTTGTGAGATAACTGTACTCCCCTTGGGAGTGATGTCTAAATCTACTAGGTCGCTGCCATTTTCGTTGGTTGTGAGAGGTATTGGGGTATGAGCGACTATACTAGGTAGAGTTATGGGTATGGTTGGGCTGGGTGGAGTACAAAGTCTAGGTGGTGGAGTACTACCACCAGAGTGCGTCTTAGACTTTGTTTTGGAAAGTTCATTTAGAGTGGTTAATTGTGACTCGGAATCTTTTATGTCTGAAACAACAGCACCGTAACGGTTGAGAGATCTACGTTGTAGAGGTGTTTTATCAGCAACTATTAGTATATTTTTGAAGTCACTGCCGGATCTAATAAAGTTTACTGATTTTATAAAACGCTTGCAATCTATGATGGATGCAAAGTGGAATAGAATTGGGCAGCTAGTCTGCCAGTCTTTTTTACGCAGTCTGTTACATTCGCATGGAATATGAGACATGCCACTAGCCTTTAGTAGGGTTGCTCTAACCTTTTTGAGTGGAAAGTTCCCTGGAACATTGTAGACGATGGCTTTGTGAAGCGAGGTGAGTCGCTTTACAACTTCTGATGCAATAAAATCTAGGAATGTTTCAGCTCGCTTTGCCATATTTATTTCTATGTCTTCTTGCTTTCCAAGCAAGTAGGTTAGCGGGGTTAGGTCACTTAGGATAGATTCCATTTTGGTAAATGCTAATTGTACTTCTTCAACTTTGTTTTATAGTCAGCAATGTCACTATTTAGATCAGTCAGGTTGATAGCCTTGACAAGTGGTGTGCGATTGCCTATTATCAGCGGTTCAGTGGCAAATAGGTCATTAGAGGAAGATTCAGGGTTTTTTGGAGAACGGCTATCCAGCTTGGACCTTTTAGCCTTATTTCGAGCCATTTATAAATGGGAGGGTGAGATTTCAGTATGAAGTATGCTTTTATTAGGTAGTGGCAAATTTGTAACTAGGATTACAGCTGTTTGTATGAAAATGTGTTAGCTCGAATGACGTGATATACAATATATATTTAATGCGATATAATGTTTTATAGTACTATGGATAAGGCGGTTGGCCAATTTTGTCGCAAAGATCAAAATATATAAACCACGTGTAAAAAAGTAACAACCTTCGAACAGCGCTTCTGAAATCTCGTTAAAAATGTTCACACCAACTATTGTTTCTTACTCCACTAGCGAAATAATAGGGACTCTGAACATGTGAGCACCACTCACCTGTCTTGGTCATATGATAGTATTCTTCCATTTTAATCAGCCTATAAGCATAAGTGGCATGTCGGAAGTATAATTACTAATCCTGCCCATTAGTTTTGTTAACCCCGGAATACCAGTGCTGTTGTTTTGTGTTCTTCCTTCTTTTGTCTTTCCTCTAGTTGCAGAAAATTATGTGCAAGATAAATATGGAACTTACTGGCACAAAACTATTGCCTTCTCCTCAACACCCAAGTTTCAAGTACCCTTGCTCCTATCTCTCGTCTGAACATGCACAGTGATCCAATCTGCTAACCCTCAGCCGTTTTTTGGAACTGTAACGCATTGGTCAAGGAGCGCGCGGGACATTGTCATATATGCACCATGCTACAATACATATAAATGGTGTCCTAATACTGTGAAATTTGTTGCAATTGGTTTGTTTCTCAATGCATATCTTTATACCTAGAAAATTCCTGACACTAAAACTTCGTCGAAATACTTGTATGTATGTAAACTTATATCATTCAGATCATGCCTGTAAACTGGCATGCTCTCATGTACAAATTGTTACTTGAGAATAAATTATTATTATTGTTGGCCGTGATATGTCTGCTGACCTACCTACTCAATATTCTCATAATAACAAAACATTCCATTGAATTTAATTAAGTGATAGAAAGAAGTAAGTAATTCTGTGCTTCTCTGTCGCTTTTTCTATAGTCAGTACAGCATTAGAGGTGTCTACAGAAAATTTCCAAATTGTGTTATTCTCCTAATTAGGTAATAAGAAGAGTTGAGTGATAAATGAGAATGAATGAACTGGTGTTGTCCGTTATACTATGCTAGCTGTATTTATGTTGATGAATGAGAAGTAAACAGTAATATCTAGCACTCAATAAGCTGGGTTTATTTATTTCCTAATGAAAGCACCAATAAGGACATCTAATGAGGGCAGGCTTTACTAACAGCTCCCAGGACTCTAAGCAACACAATATTGTCTATTCTCAAAAGTTCGGGAAAAGATAATGAAGAACTATATAAAATAATTGGTACTATACAGGAATTGACAAATTGAAATAATAAGGGCTTGGTAATACAAACTACCTGATTGCTTCACATAGTATATTAAACGAAAAACTCTTTGATATAAGCAAAGCATGAGAAGACCAAGATTGAATAGAAGTAAAAGTTACACCATGATAAGTAACATTTGACTTAATCTTCATTGTAGAATCTCCAATTTTACAAACATCGTGCGAATTCATAAAAGCATTAAGGTCATTTTGCATGTCCTAGACTAAAATTGACAGTTTGACATTCAGAGGGATTAAGCTGAGGACCATTCAAACTTGACTATCGTTCAACATTTGCTAAGAAACTATTTATTTCACAACAACTTAAGGAAGAAGAAACAGGCATACAATTAGTAAGATCATCTGCGTATTTAACAAAGATATTTTTCATAGAAGAGAGCAAGTCATTCAAGAGAAATGAGAGGAGAAAGGGAGAGGAGTCGCATACTAACGTACAACAACTATCGTTAGTAGATGAGTGGTGCACTTACATTTGCATACAGCATATTCCACTCTAACGGAGAAAAAGGAACACATCTAGTTGATTATCCAGCTTTTAGCCACCATGATGTTTTTCTTAGATATAACTGGATTACTCACGATAGGAGGATGTATACGCTATCCAATGATTCAGCAATCAAAGCAAAGCAACTAACGGCTACGTAACTTGATGAGAGATATGGTGGAAGGTGGTAGCCCAAGATTTTAAACAGGTCGCAACCGGAACTTAAGTCCAGTCAAACAAAACTGACGACATCAATGGTAAGTAACCAATGCCAACAATAACACATATAAGAACATAATTATGAACGACAATCTAATAAATCATATCAGTTTTGATGATCAGTACACATAGTTTTAGTGGTATGTTAACTCGAAAACAATTACAACGAAAACATTAATGTCTTAAAATATTCCGATTATTGTGTTGGAATTTACTAGAAGGTTCTGTTTTATGATGACGGTAAAACAATCGGAATGAAGAATTCAAAGGACACTGAAATAAACCATAGTCAGCAGCAACTTTGTATCCGAAATCAACTCACTTCACTACTACTAATGCTTATAAAGTCAATACCATTAGTGACCACCAACAAAAGCGATAATCAGTAGCAATGGTGTGGTGCATTTCTGATAGTTTGATAAATTGGTTGTTCACAAGTCAAGTAGGCAAGCTAAATTTAGAATTATCAGTGTATATCAATGAATGTTGGTTCATCCATACACATCTTTTCGAAGTGGTCCGACTCAATTCAAGTGAATTATATTTAATCTAAATATTGCAACCTGTTAATTAATGCAAGTCATATAAACCGGTTATTTGAATTAGTCCAATAATATCAGTGAAGAAAGAATAATAAGATTATATCTATTCTGAATGATTTTTGACCTACACACAGTGTTATTTCACTAGCAAAACATTCCATTCATTCTATTCAAAGTTAAGTTTATCATTTTAAAATGTACAGTAATTTTGGACTAAACTAACTAACTAATTGGAAATTAATCACTTTTCTCGACTTCATTGTTATATTGCTGGTAGTTTCTTACTGTCTATGTGAGGACATTATGATAATGAAAGGTTGTTAGATGACGACATGAGATGACTTATAGAGTAGTAGAAAAGTCTACTATTTACAACAATTGTGTGTAGATAACGAATCTACTCAATTTACTTGTGACGACTTTGAAAGTCACGTTTTTTATTGATTACATTAATAAATATTCCCTCTAGACCATCTATTCTGACTTTCAATATACTTCGATTGCAGTTGGTACTTAGTCGATGTTAGTCAATGGAACAACGAAGCATATAGTCCGTAAAATGTAGTAATGTAATCACAGCCTGCGCATAACCGTAACGTTTCTAAACACTGCTCCACTCACTATTCACTAAAGGACAAACAAAGCTTCACTAAATAAACTTGATACTTCACTTAGTTGAAGGTGATTAATCTTAGATGAGTTTCATGCATCCACCGTTATACTCGGGAGTACCATCCACAACTTCAACTCGCTAAATTATCTAGGGGAACAGATACTAGCAACCGGTGACCAACGAGTCGACAACTGATTACCCGCCCAAATGCAAATCAAGTAGACACGAACTCAGCACTAACATGATTCGATTCTATTTTGTCCAAATCTGTTTATCTGTATATCTGTATACAGCAACGACCTTGTGATAATTAGGATATTTGCCACACTAAACATCACTACAACCAATCAGCAATAGCAATGTTAATACGGAGAGCATGGACGGTGCTACTGGCTACTGTTTGCTGTACGATTAATAAAAAAATTGCAAAAATACGAATAGTTACAAAAAAATAACTAGTTCTGTCTATTCTTAAAACATCGTTGACCGGAATAATCTAGAAAGAAATTTGTCGAAATTTACTTTTGCGTAACAGCTAACTGATAGACCGACAACACCCACCTGAGTACAACATTTAAGAGAGATAATATGCTCCAATTCTGACCACGCTTCATCACCGTTATAATTTGTACTAACCCATCATGAATTAAATGTCATATATTTATCACATGCCACCACTAGTTGCAAGTGGTCACGCGTTATTATCTTCCACTTTCCAAACCTGCACCGCTAGTAATGCGTCATTCTCAGCCAAAATAAATGTACGAACAGCAATTATGTAGGCAAAATCTTTAGTTGATCGAATAGTTATTTCAAAGTCTACCAAATACACAACTTGTGAGGTTTCAGGCTCACTGTTATTTATCCTGTGCGTATATATCCTTCTTAATATGTTGTCATCATTGTTCTCATTATCAGCTGACTTCTGAAAAGTGTTGAAAGCCATATACAACAAAGGCGACCGTTCAAGACCACAGAAGAAACCACAGACACTTGAAGAATGGCCGATTATTTGGCGACCTCCGGTGAGTGCCTCCAAACGCAGTATGATGCATACTGGATAACACGCTACAAACAAATATAAAGTAAGTAACTTGTGCCTTTCGTTGTCCTGACACATGCTCATCTGGAAGTCACTAAAATATCTAACGACAGTAACTACAGAAAATTGCTTCACACCACTGTATAAATTCTTGATGGCTGACTCTTATAGACATTTTGAGGAAAGTTTAAGCGATTTGTCGCCTGCCAATGAAGCTCAATCATGGTAAGTTTTTCGATAGTTTTGAGAAATGTAGAAGTTATAGCTATGGGTCTAAACTGAACATTATCACCAATATACGCTTTCTCAGCATAGGTGTTGATTTCGTCTTCTTCCAAGCTTTGAGTTTCAAGTTTGTAGAGAAAGATTCGTTCAAGATTCTAGTCAGTGGCTGATACAACAAATCAGAACATTTCGTGAATAGAAAGTTTGGAATCTTACCAGGTCATGGACATCGCGCTTAGATATTGCTTAACAGAACTAATGCGAAATGCTTAGACACACTACTTAGTAAAGCTACAGAATCCTCCGACGGTACTAGTAATCAGTAAGCAGGCGTCACAACTCAAGCCATGAAGATTTTAGCTGAAAGTACTAACGACCACTCTTTATGCAACGTAAATTTAGACCATGCATCTGCTGATACTAAGCCTTCCAGTGTAACATCAGTTGCATAAAAGTGGAATTCATAGTGCGTGATACGGCTACAGTCAACCCACTAAATAAATTAAATAAGATGAAAGGCAGGACAACAAAATCCTCGAAAGTTAAGTCGAAGTCTAGTCAAAGTTCTGTTGCCACGTCAATCAAAATAGGACATCCTATCACTGTACTTACTGCATCATTATATTGTTAGACAGTCTACAAGGCCTCAACTCTGGAAAGTAATCAACTCAGTAACATTTAAGTCGTCACTACCCAGAGGTAATACGTGATCCATTGGCACTTAACACTTTAAGCCACCAGCCTGAACCGATTAGCATACCTGGACATGACACATCATATTGCCTTAAAGCAAACAACTATGTATGAAGTTCTGCGACACATGTGAAGTACCAGTATACTGTAAACCTTAGTAGTCTTATATCACCCACCCTACTCAGGTTTCAGAAAAGATTTTTATTTCCCTCTTTACAATTTTGACTGTACATGTGATAGGATACCATGGTATTTTCCACCATCTTTAGTGTCATATATATATATACTTTTTCATATTGACTTTTTATTCTGAATATTTTTTTGCTATGTAAACTACTTGCTCCATGAAACTCAAAACGGTTCATTAACAACGCTCATTGAAAATAAGTTGTATGTGATTAAATTCGAGTTAACAACCTATTGATTTTCCACATCACATACTTATTTATGCCCATTAACCCTCTTTTGTGCAGGATTTTCAGCCATCATCACTTGTGCAAACATTTAAACTTTCATTGATACTTGCACAGCTGTCTAATAAACCTGATCACACTGTATCTGTGCACCGAAGGTCTGTTGATCTTCTATCCAAATTTGTCCCAACCATTTTCACCTCTTTTTAATCATCACTCTCTTCCTTTTTCTTTAGTGTCATATATATATGATAGTTCATATTTGCGTTTTGTTTTAGATATTCTTTTGCCTTGCAAACCAATTTTAACCACTGTATATGTGTATTCCATTTATGAAGCCCAAAACATCTTCTTCACAAGGCTTACTTTAAATAAGCGGTATGTAATAAAAGTAAAAATAAAAATAAATACTGGCCGGAAAGCTGGATTCCCCAAAGCATCTTGATATCTCTGGCCCATATAATGATATTTATGAAATTCGGCAATCCCTTGTGCCCCTGCACTGCAGCCTATTGACTTTAGCTTGAACAGTCAGACTGGTCACTTAAATAGTTACATGGTTACACCGTTCATAATTCGCTACAACACATTCTCAAGAATTTTAGTAATTAATATACGCTAATTTCTTGATAAAATATCCATCCTAAGAACTGTGGCCCTACTGAATAGACCTTTTTAAATTTGTCAAAGAAATATAGTATTCATCCTTGGTAACCGACTGTCAATTTGATATTCACAACCCTATACTATATCCATGCAATTGAGTATGGACAGGGTAAAGGTTGTTTAAAATATGTTGGTGTTTACTCTGCAACTAAAAATACGTTAAGATAGAACCCTCTGAAACAAACCAAAATCGGTCAGGAACTTTCTTAAAATCTCGACCTGTAGTTTATTTTCAGGTTGCGCATACAAAATCCCCATCGCGTAAACTACTGTAGACGATTTCACTATTATTATCATTACACACAAATCCCTCCTACATTTTGATGGAAAAGTCGTCGCAAATGACTTTAGGTCTTCTAAGATAGATTGGAAGTTAAGATGTTAATCAAATCATAGAGAAAGTGTTTCCCTAATATTAAACATACATTGCTAAACACTGTGCACACATTCTCACGAGATATAACGTGCTTTGTGTCACATGATATGCAACATTTATAGGAATCATTTCCGTATTCTGCCTAAAGTGATTAAATAGATCCTAAAACTGCGCAAACTTCAGGCCATGTTGCAGTCACTGCTATAATGATATAAAAGTGTAAGCATTTAGAAGAATTATCACACAAACGCCTTATTAGAGGTAAAGTTTAAGATTCGCAAATCTCATGCATTTGGATTTCACATGGGGATAACAGCAATTGTTTGAAAATTGCTAAATGTTGAACATGGTACGAGATATGACCGTGAGTGAGTAACTGTCGAGTAGCTGAATGATAACAGAAGATGGTCTAAGGCAGTATATTAGAGCGATGTAATTTGATAGAGAATATACTCTTCGTTATTTAGCGTAAATGTTCGACGTTATACTTAGCGTAGTCTGCCAGATCCTTCTATAAAGAAAAGAAAGACAAGCAGCATAGCGGGGGAGCATAAATGACTGATGTTATATGATTGTTTCGAGTTTACATTACTGAGATGTGTTAGTCCTTTTATCTGATTCATTTCCTATTTTTAACAGGTTGAAAAAGCTAAGGATCACTGTGAGCGGTTAAAAAATAATTAACTGTGTAAAGTTAAGGTTGACAAGTGGTTTATTCGAATGATGGAAAAACTATAGTGAGTTGTTATGGAAAAAATATAAAAATTACTGGCTGGGAATATAGTAGAGTAGATGTATCTAGTTTGGATGCTCACATATGATTAGACTTCGTTGTCGTGTATTAGGCTTTGACATCATAAGAAGCAGTCTAACAGTCTGGTTATCCCTGCAGAAAGATGTATTGATAGGTAGGTATAACCAATTGAGTGTTATGTACGCAAATCAAAGTAGCATACATAAGGGCAAATCAAGCATTGTTTCTGTTGAAGATGCAGCTTGGCAGGTCTCCAAATAAGCTCTAATTGAGCCAAAACTAAAAGAATATTATGTCCAAAGAATGTATTTCTTAACTTACCAAGTAAATAATAAGTGATATATATTTGTAAAATTCCAATGAGTAGAAATTAAAATTTCTGACGTTTAGCGGCCTAGTGCAAGTCGCTTCTTCAGAGAAATGAATAACCGAATTTAATTAACACAAGAATAAATAATACAATGGAACAAATCAAAAACAAAATAAACCCATACAATCAAAATGCAAGTTTGATCGTGTTATGATGTCAAGTCATATAGGTCAAGGTGGTTTGAAATGAGACATGTATGTACATGTTAGTAAATAATGTTGTGTGTGACAAATTATAAATGTATCATTACAAACCTTTAATATTATGATCTACAACAAATGGTCAGACAACCCAAAACTGTGGCGCAAGCAGAAGTGGTCGTGGCTAATATAAACGAGACAAACGCGAAATTAAATAAAACAAATAGGCCAATTAAAGTCGAAAAGAGACCCATAAAAGCAATCGACAAATTTTTATAGTTCTTAGGTTTACTTCGACAACTGCTTTGCAGGAAACCATTGTATGTTATCGTAAACATAAAACAGGTTCTGCCCTACAGACAACGGAGTTTGAAGTCGTCGCTCTCATCACCATGTCTGTTGGCTAGAATCGCTTCTCTCGTCTTTAATGGTGTTAAGCTCGTATATTTAATGCTTTGAAGGTATTTTTAGCGATGTCATCTCTACGCAGATTACTAGAGTCGAGACCTATATGTTGTTTTAGTATTGCAAAGATTAAGTGTATAGTGATAAGGCTTAAGTAAGAAGTCACATGGAATGATAAGATGAAGTAATAGTTATGTGATACGTATAAATGAAATGAAGAGGTATTTAGCAGGAACTCTATAGCAACTACATGGCCATAAAAGTAGGCAAAAGAACAAACGAACTCTCAATGGACTCCAAGTGCTGCTTTCCATAGGAAGCTTACTAGTAGGCGAATCATTTTCATATTTGTGTTGAGTCACTGGATTTGCATAACGAAACATCTGGATAGTCTCCATGGTTCGTCCTGCTCTCTCGTAGCTATTCCCTGAGATTACAGCACCAGGGACAAAAAGCGCGCGGTTGTTTACTGGAAGTGTTCTGTAATACAAAATATACCTCTGGTACTGCAGTACTGTAAACTGTGAAGCTAGCTACCGTTGGCTTCCTAATTAATTAATACCTCTGTATATCGTCAACTCCATAACAATAACTCTACTAAAACTCTGTTACGATTATGCCATATCATTCTGATCATGCCTGTAAACTGGTATGCTCTCATGTACAAATTGTTACTTGAGAATGAATTATTATTATTATTATTACTAAATAGTTAAAGTCCACAGAACTCTTTTTCGTGCAGTATGTTTGGTTATAGTTAAGCGTGATTGAGGATATGTCTGTCCACATAGGAAGAAATTAAGGTAGGGGTTTAGACACGGAAAGAAAAGTGGTATTTCCGGTTACGTAGTTATGCCCATCCCAGAGTGGTTGTTGTGGATTTGTTTATAGAATTGCTCAGTACTCTGGATGTTCATAGAGATAGTAGTAAATCAGATATCTATTATCTTACGTGCTACTGAGTAGCACCCAGTTTACATGAGCGTGCTATACATTGAGCGAGACGTGTCACTTGGTATACTAAGGTTTGAGCAAATCTGGAATTAATCCATTGACTCGTATGAAGTAGACAAGGGTATCTAACCAATGGATTTCCGCCGATGAACTACTCTAATTGTCCGTGAATTTGTGCACGAAGAAACTAGAACGTATTCTAGTCTTACAATTTTCCGCCTGCACTATTCCTATGTGGCTTCCGAGACTACAATTAGTTGCTTTAATGAATCTTAATATAGTGTGGGAGGAGTATGCTACATGGTGTACAACTTTGAAACAAAATGTCTTTTCCAAGGTGGCTCTCAGCCTAGAGTATCACACCGTGTAGTTTAGTCCACGAATCATCCACAATATTTTTTGTGAAGTATCTCTGCATGCTTACAGTTTTAAGCTTGTCACTTATTCGGAGGCTGCTGAGTATGAGCGGGCAGTATTCAAGTAGAGGGCGTATGCAGGCATTATGTATTATGAGTCTAGACTCACAGTGGTAAAAACTATGGATTATATAACACATAAATCTGAGTGCCCTTGAGGTGACAGATATTGTCTGGTCCGTGAATGTTAGGTCCGTAGGGTATCTTAAGTCTAAGCTTATAGTCGTTTCAGGCCCACAGATTTGTTTCATACCTACTTCACAGTGAAGATCTAGGTTAAGACACCCAACACTGATCCAGCTACATCTGCTAGTGTCAGAGTAAAGTTGATATTATTTACACCAGTCACCGTAGTTCGTCTTTGTCTCATGAGCAAACAACTTTCAAGTCGTCTGCGTATAATAAACTTTTGCCAGAGGTAAATAGCTGCCAATACTGTTGATGTATATTGGGAACAAGAGAGGCATTAGTATACTTCCTTGTGTATCCCCACTGGCTACCCTCTTAGGAGATGACTGCACAGAACTCCCTATGGTTGTCTAATATTGATCACTTAATGAAGGATTTAAAGCAGATAAGTAAAGAGTCATTAATTCATACAGACCATAGAGTATCATTGAATATGTTGTATGATACTTTGTCAAAAGCTATGGACATATCAAAGTAAAAGGTTATGATCGTGTTGCGTAATTAGTAACATGATGTTACGTGATTAAAAAGTCAAAGTAACAAGTTAAACAAGAACGACGTTTTATAAAACATTGTGATTTACATATGTGGCTTTAAGGTGCCAGGAAATCTGAGGAGCAATTTACATGTTTCTCTCTATGACTAGCGGAAGAACGGGTGTGAAGGTGCACCCGGTATATGACCAAGTTACGTTTGGATTATTACCAGAGCAACTTCTAACGATTGAACCCACTCTTACGAATGAGAAGAAATCAGAAGGCAATGAAGGATGGAAGAGAAGTTATATTTGATCGTGAATGGAGCGGCAATGGGATAGCAACGTCTAGGCTGGCAAACTAGAGAAAGTTGCTTTTAACGGTATGGCGTGACGTGATCTGGTCGTGATGCGTGACCGAGCGCCTTCAAATAGTAGTGTCCGCTAAAACAAACATGGTCAACATCAATGTCGAAACCTATGCAACTATTTATTTTGGGGATTATATACCACAACAGGTGTAATATTTGTTAGCTCATAGTTATTTGCGTACATACGCCAACGTTGGCTTTGTGCTTTGTGATGGTGTAGCATCTATTCAATCACTGGTAGAACACTACTATTTTACTCTCAGTAGTGTTTGCATTACAGATGAACCCAGACAGAAACCTGCCAGGCGTCGCTCACCTCATTTTCTTCCTGGGACTGATAGTACATTAGAGTGAAAGATCGGATACACTAAGCTGGGACCAGAAACTCCATGAAGCCATAGTCCAAAACCAAATCTAGTTTTTCACAAGATACTTATCAAATTATAATTTGTGTCTTCTAATATGATTCACCTCGTGGATTTTTTCTTGTTACAGCCTGTGCAATTTAGCTTCAAGAGTAAAAACATTTCACTAAAAATCCAATTTTATGTGAACTATTTTGCAGACGAATTTCTAAGAACCTGAAAGGGTTTATTTCAAGTATTTTATGAGGCAGATTTGTTTCCTTATTTTCTTGACGAATTGCTACTTTCTCCTCAGGAAGTAAGCCATCCAACACAGTATTCAAATCCAGACCATCCTAATGAATTACAAATCCTCTCTACTGTTAGAGCATAAACTAATATCAACTACTTATTCAACTCCACTCGGTTAGATTAGGATATCGTAGCTGACTAACTTACATAGGACTCCGCTGAAGCCGCATAATCAAATGACTTTGTAGGTTGGTCCACCCCAGAATTTTCTGTTCCACCTTAACTTCCTATATATGAACAAATCTTACAAAGTAGAGTATAATTAGAAAGATGCTGAAGGAGAATCGCAAAAAGTAAATTACGGAAATACTGCACCAAGTTCTGTGTTCACTGACAGTGTTGATTGTCCCTATGAATGATAACGACCTTGAAATGCTAGAATGCCTCATCTGGCGTCCAGAGACCAATATTTACAGTGTCACTTTGTCAGGGTTTGGCGTATAAGTATTAACCAAACAATACATATGCACTCTCTCTCTTTTAAGCCATATCAGTCTATAAATCATCTTCCACAACAGGACGTTACTGAACAATAGGTTTGCTAGAGCTTGTATACTGGATACCATTAATGCGAAGTCACTCCTAAACACTAAAAAAAAGGTCGCAAAGTAATCAGCTGATTTAAACTAGCTTGTCACAAAGATATTGGATGTTTAAGACTGCCCACTAGTTTTTTCTTAAAGTTCATATTTTGTTTATTTGTATCATTTATTTGGTGAATTTGTCATGCAATTATTCATGCTTAGCGTCTTCGTAACATTCGTTTTTGATATATATGTGGTAGGGAGGTAACGTTACTGGATCAAGTAAAATGCCTAGTGGTTTATATCTCCGTGCAAGAGCCCTAGTAAATTTACTGTACAATTAGAAAACGAAAGGTAGGAAGGAAACGGGAAAAAATTATAAAGGTCACTTAAACTGCTGCTTAGCAAACTTTCACCATACCCCTCTGAAAAATCAAACACCGCTACTTGGAAGCCAAGACCTAAGGACCAAAAGCCGGGTTTATTGTAGCTTGACGCTAGGTTACTGGATACATAGTCGATAGATGACAACATTTCTGACTAGTAACATCGTTTTATTCTTCTTTCTGTTGACGGTAGATTCCAAGAGTTTTCATTGCTTTTAGTTTTTGATTAAATGAACGAACCAGATATCATGTACGATGTACAATTTGTTAAAATAAATTATCTAGAAACACTGAACTGAATGCAATAGGTTCTGTGCTCCGATGGTTTTGTAAGATATATATTGTAAGGTCTTGTGGATGTAATTATCTCTACGCTTGAACACCAAACGAGTTTGAAAGTCCTTTTTTAACTAAATTATTCGTTTTTCGTGGAAGACTAAAGCACTATATGCCGTCGTTCACTGTATTTAACACTGAAAAGTCAGCAATCAGTGCTGTAAATTTTTGACCTGTAAGACTCAAAAGTTTAATAATGCTATGTTCCCCAAGTCTTCTGTAAGTTTAGACCGATTTATTGATGTATAAAGCGAAATGTTAGTGCAATATTATAATTAATTCCATCTGGATTACTAAAACTGACGGAAATGTTAGGTTACAAGTGGAAATCATACATAATATTACCTCATATCAAATGCAGAAATTTCGAGACTACAATAATTATCTGAAGTATTATGCAAACTAATTATATAGTCCGTTTGCACCGTGGGACAAGTTTTCGAACGTCTACTGTTCTGGTGAATACAATAAACGTAAGAATTAAATGTAGCGTGAAGTTAAGATAAAAAACCCAACAATCAAAGGATGTTTGTAATATCTAAAGATAACAAATTATCATTCCTCTTATTAATGCTAACAACAACGACCACGGTATTACACAGGCGACTGTTCCCAACACTTCCAAAACTACTGGGCCTTATTGTTTGTGACTTTATTGACTAGATACATAGCAACCACATTTGTGGTTTTAATTTCTTAGAGGAGTGATCGTTCGCGAGATCGGCATTTAAAACAAAGATTTACAGATTTTAAAATTTCTTTTAGAGGTAAATCTAATTTGCTATGATTTTATCGTTGACCCACTTAATATGTACGCAGTAGTGACATATGTATTCTAATTATTTGATAGCGGATGGAATGTGAATTAATTGAAAATTGTCAACATGACATGACTTTACCAAATCCCTCTGAACGTCAGCACTATGGGTTGCATTTACCTTCGTCTACTCAATCTCTCGATTTAACACTGGTGAAAGTTTCAATGACCGGTGGTCTATCATCTAAAGTAGATGATTATCAACAGGAAGCTCAACAAACCACATACAACAGACGTGAAACACCAGAAGGGTTCACAGTGGCATATAACCCGGAAAATAGTTCAAATCAATTGGACTTTATAAGTGAATCAGAGGTATTTATATCAGTTTGTAGAATTATCTTTGTATTATGGCATACTCCTATCATAAGTGATCTAGCTATTGGTGTAATTCTGTTTTGGTGATTTTTTTTATTCATAGTAGTATTTATTTAGAATACATAATGTGTCAACTCACGTCAATAGATATCATCGTAAAGTCTTTCCATTTTATTTAGTTAACCAGTGAACATATTCTGAAGAAATTTAATTTCGATGTAAAATTCAAAGTAAAAAATTCATTTTAAAGTTATATCAACTTAAATTCGTGGTATTACTTACTGTCTATCCGATTGTTTGATGCTAAATCACAATGTGCTTAGTTTTTTTTGTATTCAATCATTAAATTATATTATTATTTTATTTCCTTTTTTAACACCAAAATAACAAGTCCAAGAAGGCATAATGTGTTTGTGAGTGTCATTACCAAGATTCAATTTGATAATTTTAAATATATGGAGCTAGTGGTGTAAGGTTTGTGATAAGACAGCATAATTACATTAGTTTATTGATCGAAAACTTTTAAAATTTGATTATTACGCTCGTAGGCATACTGTACATATATCTTTTTCAAACAAAAAACAATTTGCTTATGATATTATCATTTTTTGCCATACGCAGGTACTAAAATTTAAAGTTCTAGTAAAAGTAGACAGTATAATGTATTCCGATAAATTCGATTTAACAAAGTCCTACGTCGGTGAACTAACTAAACAATTATTTGACGGTTAAAGATTGTTCACGTCATAAAGTTGCATTCTACTAGTTACTAGGTATTATAGTTGAAATGAAATCCGTGCCAGTTACGCTTGCATTACAGTAACATTGTTTTACAAAGTTGAGAGATGGACCTTTTAATTCTTATATGAAAGTCCAAAAACAAATAAAGTCTGTTCATGATGCAAGATACTTCATGTACGAATTTCATAAATGTCAATATCCTTATGTTATTCTTATCAAACGTTTGGTGGAGTGTAGTTCTGATGTGGTTAAAAATGAACTGTACCATTAGCTAAACAACCTTATTATCTTTGAATATTCTAAATATATAATAATGCTAGTTGAGTACTCGATAGTGGCACATTTCATGACGCGAATCATCTTACACAACGGATCACAATCCATTTCTAGGTAGCGTCAACTTCATAGTTATCAAGCATCGCCTATTTATTTAGGTCTAAATTCATTTGGGCCACATGGAAGTCAGTTGCTTATGACATAACTGAGTATAATTCTACTACTCTTTTTTAAGCATCTGCTTGAATGCTAATCTTGCTTTAGTATATGCAACACAACTTCAATGATTCAGAACGAATTGACAACAAGCAATTATCAATTAGAATTCACTTCTATACTATCTGTCAGCTCTTCAAGATAGCTTTCGGTCGATGAAATGATCGTTAAAACTATATGAATTTATAATTTTCACGAGTTTTGTCCTAAGAACACTTTTAATACATTATTTTATTTAGTAAATTTTGAATAGTCATATTATACAACAAAGGGTTCTAGTTTGCTGAAAATATTCGATGTGAATGATATTTGTAACTTTTTAAAATTACTTTAACAGTTAAAACAATGCTCTGAAAAGGCCACGACGAATATTTGTAATCCTCATATAGTGGTGGAATCAAGGAAAATAATACTTTTAGGATTGATGCAGGTTCATCTCGTTTATTTTTGGCATTGCCTTCAATTATATTGAGCTAATCATGAATAATTGCAAAGCAGACTCTAGTTTACTCGGTTTGACAATGTATGTCTGTATAATATAAAATCACTTGGTTGCAGGTGAATTCTATTTCATTTAATTTTAGTCCGTGTTACATTGCCATGATGCATTCATTCATCGAAATGAATATACGTCAGCTTATACTAAATTTGAACAAAACATGATAACTGTATTTAGGTATTATTGATTTTACTTTAGGGGTTTATAGAAATTATTTCCAATTTTATAGTTTACATTATGAAATTACTTTAGTTAAACAATCATAAAAAATCGGGAATTACTGGACAGCTGTTTCGATGTAGCATGGGACTCGTCATCAGTGTTCATTTATGATACCGGATTGATCTCATAACCTTCAGAAACAGTGTCAAGTGCTTAACCTTTATACCGATGTACTGACAATTAATAATTTACATTTATAACTTTAATCAACCTTCAATATTACTCGAATATCATTAAATCACATTGTTGGGTACCTATCTCGATTCCAGTATGTCAGTTTTACACGTTGAAATTATACTGTTTTCAATACCTTCTTATCATTTTCTTATTGTTACTATTATACTATGAAATAGTATAGAATCTAGAAAAGGTTTTAAAAGTGATCTATGGATTGTGATATATATATTTTCATTCATTCATGTCACATGTCAAATTTATCTTGAAGTGAATGTCTATCATCGTTTGTATCCAGTAAGTGTTTTTTGTTCAGATTGAAGAAAAGTATCTTTTATTTAAAGCTTATCATAATCACAATTTGTTACGTTTTCGTTTTTCTTCACAGACATCATTTCTGTCTCCAATTCCTAATGAACATTTTAAATTAAGAACATTAACACTTTCACAATGTGAACCAATTGTAGAGAATAATGTAAGAAATGCTAAGTCATCTATTGACTTTCTAACAGACATAAATAATGAAAATTTAATGATAAAGCAGTCAAAATGCTACACTCCAAATGTTTGCATTACACAAAATTTATCATCGAGTTCATTGAAAAAAGTAAGTTATGTGTAATTGTGAACTATCGGTTAACTATGTAGTTTCTATGAGACATACTTTTACACTTATAATTAAGTAGAAGTTATTAGTCTAACCAGTGAAACTATCAGAAACAACCATACTGTTTAGCATTACAGGATAATAACACTGGCTAGCTTATGGGATAAACACAGACAGCATTCAATTTTCTTTGCCATCTTAAGTTAATTAAAACTGAAAAAAATAAAATAGTAGTTTGGTTCCACAGATCTTCAAAAATAACTCTCCAGACAAACAACAATCGCATAAGAGTTACAACGTTCTGTATTCAATATCCGCGTAACGGTCTAGCATAAACCGATGTCTAGGTGTAATTCTGTGTATACAGTAACGTCCAATGTAGGAAGTCTAACTACTCGACTGCACAATACTTAGTGAATGTGGTAGTTGCTTTGTGAGCTGGTATGACTTGGGGTTAAATGAATGTATGTATTTCAGTGCATTATGGTTGACAGAGCTAGCGGCTATTACGTTGGGAGATAGTAAGCTATTTGGTTTTCAGAAGTAAGGAAGTAAGCCTATTGAAACACTAAAAGAGTAAAGGATTTTTAACTTTGGTAAAAAGAAAGGTTTTATGCTATGATAAATTCTGATGGGGAAATTCACTGAAGAGTGATCATGAAGTTTCCACTTCACTTAATGTAGAGATGGTTCTAAACTGAAAAAAACTTTAGGCTTTTGTACAGAATGTTTACGCCGACAGGCTGATCAACGCAGAGTTTTCAAATAATTAGTATGTAATTTTAGACTTTTGTAACAACTACTACCTGCTGAATGAAGTGTGTCTGGTGTAATTAAGTAGCCTATTAGATAACAGTGTGATGGTAGCAGCTATGTTTGTGAAGTGGTATATTGAATAAAGCCAGACAGATCACATGTTATCTTAAGGTTACATATTAAGTGGAATGGAAATGAGGGGCGGAATATAATGAATAGACGCGCTATTAATCTAGTCAAGGTCAGAAATACCCATGAGTAGTAGGTATTATAGTTTTCCTTTTGACAATCTCCACAACACCCAATCACAATATAGCTTTTGACGTAGTTTCTGCCTTCTTCTTTGGCTTACCTGGCTGGTCAAGCCACAGGATCATGTGGGCTAATTTATCAGATAATAGAATATAGTAAAAAGTCATAAAACGTTTATGAACTTTCCACACTAGACATAAATCTTCCTTTTGTCTAATTTATGTTTTTATCTTGGCCACTATTTCACAGTTATACGTTCTCGTTTTCCAATTGTAAAACTGATATGTTGTGAACTCGACCACTGATAATAAACTTGTTGGGAACCAATACCGCAACCAGACACAGAGACTGTTTATACCTCTGCCTTGATATTGCTAGTCTCCAAGCCAAATTAAAGAACACAAGATAATCGAGCTAACCACCAGAGACAAATTATGATTTATGCATCCGTTTATATACATGTAAAACCTGATCATTAAGGGAAATATTCATACGCTAAGGATAGGAAACCGAGCGAACGGGTATATAGTTAGTTGTAGTTCATGAATAAAAAGTAATATGACAATAGTTTGTGAATCACATGGGAGTTAGGGCTAGAGCAACATAATAATAATAGAAATAGTGTTTAACTTACATATACTTAAAATAAATGAATTGGTCCTCAGAAGAACATTTCTTAAAGTTAGTTGTTCTTCTTGAGTTGTCTTATATGTTAAAAGCAAATCACAACAACCTTTATGGTTGACACTTCTTCTTTCTACAACTAGTGAAACAGTTTTAAGTTCATCATGACTCAGTTTCACTAAGTGAGTTAATCTATACGTAGTCTGAAGTATTTTCTATACAGATCATGCTGATTAAAAGAAGTTTCATGAAATATTTTCTACAATTCATAGTGCTACTTTATTAGTAGTCAACGTGTATTCAAATATTTCGTTAATATTTAATACTGATTAGTACATTTGTAAGTAGTATTTCTATACTTGTATACCTGTATCATTATTTTGTTATTCATTTCATCCACAAAAATATGTTTTCTATACAATAGAAAGCTTATTCTGCTAGTCAAACTTTACCATATTTTGACGAAAAACAGCAGACATATACTTACACTGAATTGGATGTAATTCCGGATAACCATGATGTTTTAAAATGGGATTATGCTGGAGATATAGCGTCAAATCATTTGAATATTTCAAGAATTATTTCACACTCTAACCTCTCTTCTTATCCTGTCAATTGTAATGACTGTGGCAAATGCAACGTTAGTATGACATTGACATGGCATTCTTCTGATCCTTATCTTTCTCCATCTTCAAGAAATGGTTATACAATTCGCAGAAAATATGACATCACAAGAATTAATTCTGATAAGAATTGGAGTGAATCACCAAAGAAAAATGGATTTCGTAAGTTCTTATAACGTGATTACTAGGGTACAGGGTACTAATTTCCATGCCTTAATTGTCAGCTCATTTCATAAGTGGTGACTATTAAAACCTGGATAATTGTATGTTTCTTTGACTAGTTAAGTTAGTTAAACATTCCAATGTACTTCACTACACAAAAAAGTAGAAAGAAACTTTTCAGGTTGAAACCACCTAGTTAATTTTTATAGGATATCCATTTCTTCATGTAGTCATCTAATGTTGCGATTTAGTAGTGGCTAGATATGATCTTCAGAATGTACTTTCAGTCCCATTAGAGACTAATTAGTCGAATATATTCATAGTCAGCCTACCTATATATCTCAGACTTCATCTGAAAATATCCGTGACAATTTGATGTATTTCCTGCTCGACGGATACGAATAAGATTAATAGAACACATGTGAATAAATAAAAGGATATTATTAAGTCACCGTACTGAAACGATTGTGTGGTAGAGTGGTAGTCTGTGTAACAGTTCCTTAATAGATAACCTCTTCTTTCATTCTGTATAAACATGACACTGTATTAGTTACATATGAGATATTTGTAGATATATCTTGTCGGGTAAACGGCTTATTTCTGTGGTATCTTATATGATTCACTGTTTGTTTTTCTTGAAAGAAAAGTTATTACTTCTTTTAAATTTCAGCTGAATTGTCTTCGACTGTAGTTAATCATGGCTCATTTATATCCAGTCCAGATCCTGAAGATGAAGAACATACATTACCAAATTTACATTTATTGGACAATCATTTTCTTCGTTGTCAGTCATCATTAAATTGTTTAGATGTTGATATACTTGAAGATTTGGAAAATGACGAAGATCTTGTGAAATGTAATGTTAGTACTAATAGTAGTAAAAGTAGTTTGAATGATGTAAACGTATGTGAAAATACAGAAAGATTTAATTTGAAAACGACTAATGTAAATCTCGGCCAATCTATGACCAAAATACAAAATCATGCTGATAATGTTCTGAAAGCTACAAAAGCCTCTGTGAAGCGTCTACGACAACATCTAGATACAGTAGGTGAAGGTGTAAACGTGTCTGAAACAATGAATTCCAATAGTGATAAATACTTGAGGAGTAAAGCACCTGAACCATATTGTCGAACAAAACAAACTTTTAAATCCAATGATATTGATTATCAAACTACTCTCAATGACGTATCTAATGAAGCTAATATCCCAGCAAATAATAACGATGAACAGGTAAGACTTAGAATCAATTTCATGTATATCCTCTGATTCCTTTTACCAAAAAACATTGATTGACATTCGGCTTGATCATTAATGAAACTAGAAAATATCTAAAAGTAACTTTAATTGTAAGTTCTTTCATCAATTTATTTAAAAAGGCTGTTTTTATTACTTAGAAGATGCATAGTATTTGTAATTGATATCATCTGACTGTGTTGAACAGTTGATCATATTTCGAATTTCAAGTAGATTGTGTAATGAGTCGAATAGATGATTAACGCAGAATCCTACAGCGGACGACAGTAATCTTCTTTTCAAGTAAATTCTTATACTGGTGTCACGTTTTAAGTTGCCTTCAAAGGTATAATATCATTTTAAGAAGAATAATGATAACGAAGTGATCTTGTAGCAGACTATACTAAAATGACTAATGTATATACAGTTTATTTGATATCTAATCTCTTGCGTTACTGCTTGCCTTAATACAATCTGGCTTCTATCATTTTTGTACTTACTGTGTTTGCGCATATACTACTACTGTTGAAGTTCAAGTACTCACAGTAATTCTTACATATTGTTTTGTTGTCTTCCAAAACTAAGTTTCTTATTTGAAGTATATTTCATAGGATAAATTATAGAAGGTATTGTGATATGGAGTTAAGTAGAGTAATGATAGAGATTATGTTATATGTGTTGAAAGAAACTGTTTGAATATTTCAATGATAATGTCCAGGAATACTGTTATCGTTGAAGTAAGTTCAGTTTTACAAGTAAGCATCAATTTACACAATTTTGGTAACATACTTTCCTTAATGAATGTCATTAGAGAAGAAATATTTACTGCATGAATTTCTTTCAGTCATTCAACATCAGAGACTTATAACTGAATTCGTTTTGTTCTATACATCTGATGTATTTCATACAAGGGAAATAATAATAACTGAAACAATGACTAATGACACAAGAAGAAGCTATTTCTATCCTATCATCAATTGCGTCAATATCACAAAATTCACATGAACAATTGCCCTACTAAGAGGTATATTGAGTATATCACACTGGATTAAATCAATTGTAATGAAAGTTAGTCAAAAAGCTTACGAAGGTCAACCCAAAGTTTAAATGAATAGTTGTATCGAGATGTTAGCGATTTCAATAGTCTTTTGCTACAGTTTATTAATCAACAGAAACAACCACAAAGCATTTAACATTATTAACATGAGTTGTAATCAGTTTAGAATCTCTCTAGTTAGTATGATTAAGCTCATCTAAATATTTATGAATAGAATATATTTGTAAATAACCTCAGCGAATGAAATTAAAGAAAATTTCAACGTTACGCTCGACAAACAGGTCCGAGCTTCTTCAGAGGAGTTCTACACTCGAACGTAACAGCTGTCCAGTGCTCGCTTGCTTTCAATGGTACCCTGCCAACATCAATCTGTGACATATTCAATCAAACAAATAACCAATCTCCAATTGAATTATAATAATAAGCTCACTAGTGACTAATTCCATGATGTTTCTGAAGCTCTGGTGAGAAGTCGTGACTGGTGGGGTTCAAACTTGTCGGGTGTGAGACACTTATCACCAATAACAATGGATGATCAACGCGCTTTATATCACAAATTGATAGAAGTAGGAATTCTACCATTGGGTACCTACCCAATGGTGCAGATGGTAAGGCGTTCACCGTCAACCTGAAGCCCCTGGTGCGGGATCTGGGGTGCGCACTGCTAAGGAGTTCCACACTAGAACGACGCAACTGTCCAATACTCCTTGGTTTTCAATGGTGCCCTACCAACATCAATATGTAACATATTCAATCAAATAAATAATCGAAACTAAAAATTATCGAATATAAATGTAAATAAGAAGTCAAGTTTCAATTACAATTATCCAATCGTTTACAGAACATGAAACTGTTTCATGAGTATATTGTAAGTGAACTAATGTTGAGTTGTTGTAGATGAAGAATGGTGTGCATTGTGTGCATAGTTTCATGTTATAATCGTTTATGCACACATGTCGTTCTGATTTATGTTCATGGAAACGGTTAGACAATCTGAAGATCACTTTATCAAATCATAGAAATATGATTGGGAATAATTGGTTATGATGATAGTTATGAATCAATGGATGGATGTATGTTAACAAATGGTAACACATTGACCTGTGTAATTAGACTAAATGATTCTAAACAGAAAATAAATAAATAACGTTGGAAATTGGAATAGTAGATTATATTTGAATTGATTTTTCGCTCATTCGTTACCATGGTCCAGCTAACAGTACTCCATCTCGTCGATTTATATTGTTACGACTTTCCCACATATGTAGAGCTTCAGATGTTACCCTTTCTTTGTAAAAATTAAAACCTTTTCGATGGATTTTAATTTCAGCAAAATTGATACTGTTCCCTATTTTTATTGAATGTAATGTTATTGACGACTTATTTTCAAGTTTTCTTAGATCTTCAGAAGATTTAGGAATATGCTTCAAACAAAGTATGTGTTCCTTCAGCCTTACATTCAACTATCGTGATGTTTCGCCTATGTATATAGCATTACATTCCTTACATTTGATCTCATAGACGCAATTTGTTCTTCTTTCGGTACTTTATCTTTGATATTTAGAAGTGCAGGGCCCAGTGTATTGTTAATTCAGTAGAAAACACGTATACCATGTTTATTTAAAATTCTTCTAATCTCTTCAGATGTTCATGAAATTCTCACATGATTCTAACTACCATCTCAATTTATTTGAACTTGCCTACTTTAGTTAAATCACTGTATAGGAATACGATTATTATCTCTTGATATTAGTAGTCTTCAGCCAAGATAATAACACAATGCAGATTAGGATAAGCGGACTGAGTTAGAATCCCAGTGTGAACAACAACATTAGGATGCAGGTACATCCAGCCGATGAATCCAAAATGGGACGAAACGCGTGTCCTGGATTCCACTTGACAGTCACAATCCAACTTAAATATTAATTTGAAGATATTTTTTTGGCATCATAGACTTATTTATACTGATTTTAATTGTTTACTGTAATCATTAATATTTATTTGTACACATTGTGTATATTCTTAATATTCAAGAAGGCTTTAGAAAATAATTCAATGA
Organism: Schistosoma mekongi; assembly: GCA_034768735.1. Lineage (NCBI taxonomy): Eukaryota > Metazoa > Platyhelminthes > Trematoda > Strigeidida > Schistosomatidae > Schistosoma > Schistosoma mekongi. The sequence goes on from CM068309.1 coordinate 40,859,331, forward strand.
TCAATGACTTGAAACTTCCAAAAGAATTCAATGAAGAATATAATGATGATGATTCACAATTATCATTACATCATAAGCATGATTTATTCTCACCACAAACTACATCTGTATCGGATGATGTGGATAGTGATACTTTTCAATGCATACAAGATAATATAACAAAAAAAGAATTGTCAATTATACAACAACCAGCTAATCCAAAGTATATTCCAAATAATAAAAGCCTACTGTATAATTTGGATCGTGACTGGCAAGTGGACTCGTCGGCTGGACGTACCAGCATCCGTTCTGATGTTCACAGTGGGATTCGAACGCATTCTGTTTCATGTCGAAAGCCACCGCGTACACCACTAGACTACTCAGTCCAAGCAGCTAGACTTGTGTAACGGGCACATTGGTATTATTATCTCATAACAATGTAACTATTCATAAATGTTATTTTCTATGTCAATTGGGTCACAACTCTAATTGTAACTTGGAATCGTAAACCTACAGCAAATTTATAACCGTAAAAGTCTAATCCTAGAGTTAAATTACCTTTTATCCAAGGTTACTCTACGCTTCGCCTTATCCTGCATACTTTTCCACCTCAGTTTTACAACATTGTTGAAATTGAATTCAGGAATAAGATTGAGACTTCAGGTTGGAAACAGTATTTTTAATATGAATTATCATTAGCAATAAGATTTAGAAATTCTAGTTAAAACTTGGATTTCACTTAACCTTACTCGGTAATGAACTAATTCTTACTATAAAACTTATTTTTAACCTTAAAACCTAATCCAAAGTATATTCCAAATAATAAAAGCCTACTGTATAATTTGGATCGTGACTGGCAAGTGGACTCGTCGGCTGGACGTACCAGCATCCGTTCTGATGTTCACAGTGGGATTCGAACGCATTCTGTTTCATGTCGAAAGCCACCGCGTACACCACTAGACTACTCAGTCCAAGCAGCTAGACTTGTGTAACGGGCACATTGGTATTAGGATGACCAGCTTTAGTCTACAACAAAATCAACGTGAATATACAAGTTCATCCTAATAACAGCCTACTATTAACTAAAATTCCCAGTTTTTAGCCTAAACACTAATCCTAGCTATGATATATTATCTCTGGCATAGATCTTTAATCGAAATTCACAGAAACCTTAACGTTGATAACCTATCTCTCATTGGTTAGTTGGTAAAATTTTCATGCTCATTTAAGTACTACGTTTTCTCGTTCCTGTACTGTACTGTAGCCTCTTCATGCATAGTAAACAATTTCCAACTTAACTGTAATAAATGGATGATAGCATAATTGAAGTTTTACTATGATAGGTTATTTAAGTTTACTTAAATGTCATTACAGAATAATCCTATTGTCATGGTTATTGTATATGAAGACTATCAACGACAACCATAGACTTGTAGTTAAACATACTTCTATGGAATATGTGATATATTGTAGGATTGAAATATTTAATATACACCATAGTGAATACTGATGTCATTTTGTTTGAAGAAGCTTATCTATAGAAGCTGAATCATTAGTCACAAGAAGTTATCAACAAAATTTTCCATTTACTTTTTTTATGCTTGACATCAGACTACTTCTTTTATTGAAGAAGTAGATTGTAACAACATCATTTACGTTGTGGTGTTAATCTAATCTTCAACCTTGTTGATGTATATTCTAAATGTCCGATATATGAAGTAACACATGAATCATTGCAAGATGTGTTAGCATTTTTATCTATGCTAACTTAGTTTTTGTTATTATGGTTATCAAGATAAAAGTCCAATTTACGGATGAGATTTTGCGTTTCTTCAACTACCCCAAATGAATAAACATAATAATCTATGGAACCAAAGTGAACCAATAAGCAAATTAGTGTCATATGATTTAAGCAACCAGAATATAGTAGTAATAAATTCATATTTTCTTAGTGAAGAATGATATTGCTACAAAGGGCATAAAGATTTTGCGTGATTATAGGACTTACCGAAGTTTTCCTACTGTTTGAACGTAGAGAGAATACGGATATGTATGTTTTCATACTGATGAGTTTATAACACTGTCGAACGTTCTTTTATATACAAGTAAAACTTTAGGCATTTTAGATGATTGGTGGCAGGATTACGGATGAAGAGTCAGTATTAATTGTTAGGGTTCAAAAATAGGATTATGACTTTGGAATGTGTTTAGATTTAGTGGGTAGGTAGGTTGGTTGTGGATTAGGCTTAAAGTTACGGTTACAGGCAGGAGTAATTTGCATGCTGCATACAATTTACTTAGTGATAACTTAACACCTTGTATGTTGAACACAATAATTTATACTTTGCGTTGTCGAAAATTAAATTTACTTAATAAGTTTATTGTTTTCTTCTGTAGTATTCAAATGGCTTAAGATAGCAAAATTAACAATTTACTGAAAGCAGATTTCCCAGTTTTCCGCTAGTTACTTAATCTTGTTATTCATCGCAAGCATTTTATGAATCGTTAAATCTATTCTCTAAATTGTATTTTAACTACTAATTATGGTTCTTTAGCCCCTTAGATATACAGACTTCAATGGTCGACTTACTTGGTTATTTTAGGAATCTGTAATTATTACTTATTAACTTACTTACGCCCGTTACCCCTCATAAATGTGCATAGATCACTCACCAGTATTCCTCATTGAACTCTGTCCTCAGCAATCCTTTCCAGCTGTTTCCAGTTGCTGTTCATTCTTTTAATATCTTCTTCTAATTTTCGACGCAATGTGTTCTTTGGCCTTCCTCTTTTCCGTTTCCCAACAGGATTCCATGTTAATGCTTGTCTCGTGATGTAGTCTGATGATTTCCGGAATGTATGTCCTATCCATTCCCAACGTCTCCTCCTAATTTCCTCTATGGTTGGAAGTTGGTTTGTCCTCTCCGATAATAGGCTGTTGCTGTTGGTTTTTGGCAAACGGACATTCAGTATCTTGCGTAGGCAGTTGTTTATAAATACTTGTATCCGTGTGATGATGTTTGCAGTAATTCTCCAAGTTTCAGCTCCATACAGCAGAACTATCTTGACGTTCGAACTGAATAGTCTGACTTTGAGGTTGGTTGACAGTTATTTTGAGTCCCATATGTTTTTCAACTGTAGGGATGCTGCCCTTGCTTTGCTAATCCTTGCCTTTACATCTGCATCGGACCCTCCTTGTTCATCGATGATGCTTTCCAGGTACATGAAAGTATCCACTTCTTCTAGAGTTTCTCCATCAAGTTCAATTGAGTTGGTGCTCCCTATGTTGTATTTGAGGATCATGATCTTTACCATATGTATGTTGAGGCCTACTGATTCTGAGGTTGCTGCTTCATTGGTTGTCTTCACTTGCATTTGTTGGTGTGTATGGGCTAAAATAGCTAGATCATCTGCGAAGTCCAAATCATCGAGTTGCATCCTACTTGTTCATTGAATTCTATGCATCCCCTCAGATGTGAAGGTTTTCATGATCCGGTCAACCAATAGAAGAAGAAAAGGTTATAGTAGGCATCCTTGTATATATAATTGAGTATCATGGTTATAAACAATACAGATTATTTACAAATGTAATAGGACTGAATGCACGACAGTCGCATTCATCTTCAAAGTTGTATAGATTATTCATGATCTTCATGCAATCTTCTTAAGAATCATTCACATATATCACTAATAATCACTGGATGATTATGCTGGGGTTTTTGGAATTAAGGAAAACACCTCGATACCTGCTAGCGAACGTGTGAGCAGCGACACAAAAACAAGTAAGCTAAGCTATTCACATCACTCCAGCCCAGCTAACTAGAGGGAGAAGTCCAATGTCAGCAGGAGAGTTTAATTCCACAGGCAGCCTGGCAAACGGAATGACAATCACACATCTCATGCATATACATACAAAAAAAGAGAGCGTTCTTAAAATGTTACAAATAGCGTACTAAAATAAACAACGAACCAATAAGATTTAGTGTCTCACTAAGTGGGAAACACAAACTAAAGGTGAAATGGGAACGTTTTGGTGCGAAAACGAGAAATTTAAATTTACACAAATAAATCACAAAAATAACAGATTTACCAAGAGGATTCTGGGGATCTGACATCCCTAACAGATTAGTAGCCAACGTTATACTTATTTGAATTATCAATGTCACTTATATTATCAATCTTACTACATTATTATTCTGTGTTTACTTATAACTATAGATTCAAATAATTATTCAGCTATTACAACAGTGACTCCATTAAATGAAAATATAAATAATGAAGATGGTTTCAATGGAGAATCGGAAAGTTTTAGAAGTAGCGTTGTCATAGATGAAAACTATGGTAATTTCTATTTGAAGTGCTTCTTTTTCTTTTCATTGTTAGAATTATGCCTACTAGTACACTGTTTATTATCATATCAATCATTACATCTTATTATAGTTCAATTGAGATGATTATTTTTGTGGAGACTGTTATTTTAATTAATTGAATTTGTCACAGATTGATGTTGGTAGGGTATCGTTGAAAACTAGGGAGCACTGGACAGCTGTTTCGTTCTGGTATGGAACTTTTCAGTAGTGGGCACCCCCCAGATTTTGCATCAGAAGCTTCAAGTTGGCGAACACCTAACTCTTTGAACCACTGGGCTGGAATCCAAATGTAGAATTCCCATTTTTACTAATCTGTGTTATATAGAGCAACTGATGGATTTCAGACTTGTCGTTAGTGAGATAGTTATCACCAATAGATGGATCGTCGAGTCTTATATCACATCTTATTATTTAAGTTTGTTGAACATTTCATGCATAGAGGACTTGTTTGGAAAACGATAATATTAAATGCTAAGAAGTTGAGAATACAGTTTGCAAACTTCATATCGTCAGAATTCTAAATGTATGTAAAACCGTTAAGATGACAATAGAAGAAAAAGTACACAACTCAATAAATTAGCATGAAATTAAATTAAAACACAGTACTTAAGCATATTTCAGAAGAATAGAACTTGATTCATTTTTATATACATCAAGGTGTAAATAAAGATCGTTAAGTCAATAATTCTCAACCTAGTTTTTTTTTTTATATTGTAGAATATCCGCTTTCAATAGTTGTTATTCAATTGTGTTCATTTTATTTGACTCCTTAATCCATAATAATGATGTTATACATTTTAATCTACTTCCAATTAACTTCATTTGCATATAAAAATATTACAGGTTGTCAGTAGCAGCTGATGAGAACCAAACAAAGCAAAGGTGATTTACTTGCTTACTAAGGGAATTAGGCATATTAAGTTTCTTTTACAATGTAGTTTAGGGGCTGGTTCTTAAGTTGCCCTCGGAGAATAAAAATGTCACTCAATCAGAGAGGATCACAGGGTGGATATTATGATGCCAAATGTGCTGTTCTTGGTAAATAAATTGTATGCAACACATAAATCAACACCATTCCTAAACCAAAATCATTAGCCTAAAGTAACGATAAGCGTAAATTAACCCTAAATCTAAGGTAACCATAACACAACCCTAAGTACGAACCCGCACACAAAGCATTTTTAGGTCCCCACACCAGTTTATACAATATGGGTGTTATAAAGTTGTATGGACGAGTTTAGATGTCGTCATTTCTTCAATTTACATGTAATAAAAGATTACAGAATGGTTGAAAAACATTAATTACGGAAAATCTTTAAACTATTCTTAACTGTTAAAATATTTACTTTTAAGTTGTTGTCTTCTGATGAGATACAACTATCCAACTTGTATACTCAGACTGTCAAAGTCTGATTGGCTAAAATGATTATGTATTGTTGACAATCTAAAAATCTCAAGTTTGTACTTATCATATTGACATCGAAATTTCCTAAGAAGATAACCTACTGAATATTATCAAGTAGTATATTTCAATACACAAAAAGAATGGACTGAATTTAAAGATTGTAAAGCGAGTTCATTACGTTTTTTTTTGTTAAAGTAGCACATTGAAATAAAGTTGAATGCAATACATGTTGCATCATTTCACTTTTATTATGATTTATACATAACATAATAATGACAAAACAAGAGAAGAACAAATAATGAAGTTAAAGTAATGTTGATAATATGAATTATGTTAGGATACTATCTTCACAAACCACCCCCCCCCCTCCTAATTGATACTATAATCGTCGATAATTGAATGATTATAGTTGCTTAATTGACTGTCGAAGTTTTATGTGAAGTATTCGAATTATTACGAAGACTATATTTTGACGGTAGCTATTCTTACAACTGTAATACACTTAACTATAATTTACAATTAGTATGAGTTAATGGCATATATACAGTTTATTTTAGTATTGCTATATTTTTCCCACTGTAATCATATTAATATAATGAAATTTATGAACCAAAAGTAAATGGGTAATGAATGAAGTGAAGAAAAATCTTGTTATCTTCTCAATGGGACATATCATATTTACAGATATATCACTTAATAGTTTCTAACCAGTGACTTTGGTTATTCCACTACACTTTATATTAGTGTACATTATTCAACAACAGTTAGAATGTACTTATTAGTTGGTGCTATGTTCAAATCTAATTACACTGGAGTTTTATTGGATTTTACTGTTATTTCAATAACTGAATTCATGGAAACACGTAGAATGTTGAATTTGTTACTGCAATTTACGTATTTCAGTTTATTTGGGTTTGTTATCTTCATCAACGAACTAACTATGTCCCTAGTTGAATTGTGCTGGTTCTATAAAGATAGATATTAAGTTTTGTTGATTGTATTCATCACAGATCGATATAAGTTGGGTATAATTTAAAATCATCAAGCATTGGTGGAATAGATCGTACGCACTGCTACCTAGTGCTATTTTGTTTCAGTCTTATCCAACCGACAATAATCCATGTCGAATATAATCAACCAACTATGTGTATGTTTACTACAATAACTGGTCGGGATTGCATAACTTTAATAGTCCCAACCAATACATCTGTCTTACAGCGAATAGTTGCATCTTGATTCAATAATTTGTCTTTCACAATCATGTTGTAAATTGTTGTATTACTGTACAGTAAATTTTGATCCTAACCCTTCATATAAAAGAATTATTTTAGCTGTTTATGCATTACATTGACTGACATACTGTTTTATCTTATTGTCAATTTTTCATTTTAGAGAAAGAAATGTTAACCTATCATAATGTTAATCAACTTGATGATGCGTTAGAAACAAACAAAGTTTCTGTGTCTGTTTCCAAGTCAGTATCAAATGTTAATGACTATAAAATATCAGTTACAAATGAAGAAAGTATTAGTAATGTAAGTTATAAACATAGGAATTTTGTGTGATTTCGTCTTTGCCAGTGTTCATCAGTAACGATATTCTCGCGTTTAGATTAAAATTCTCACAATTTCATTAGCTATTTAGATTATCTAATTGTCCTCTATAGGATTAGTACATGGGGGGTTTGGAAATCGAATTTTGAATTATAAACATTAGGCTAGTTGATTTTATAAAAGGATTTCTAGCTGAAAAGTTTAACGTATGTGTATCACAAATTCTTAAATCCGATCATGCCATCATATAATGCATTAGTAGGATTGTTAAGTTTTCAGAATTTAGTAAACTTCAGTGTCATTATCATTGGTGCGACTTGATTTTAGACTACAGAGATAGGTAAAAGAGTCTGTAAATGTCAAAAGCTCAAATTGTTTCTAATGAAACTTCCTATCAACTATCAGTGATAATCTCCTGTAAGTATTTATGAGTAAAAACATAAAGTTACCTTATAAAGAAACTGTACAGTGAATATTGATACAAGGAATTCGCTTATTTAGTGGTAAAACGAACTGTTTGAAATTCTCACTAAGTATCTGTCTACTTGTTCTGTCGACGTAGTATGTGTCTGGTTGGTACTGGAGATTTTGTTGTCATTATCTCACATATATTTGAATTGTCTTGTGTTTGAATCTGACTTTTCAGCTTGCATTTGATTGTTAAATTACTCATTGAGTAGCATTTTGAGTCAATCTAAATGTTTGTTTTGCCTGGTGAATAACCGGAATGCCAATCGTCTAAGCATTTACTGTTGTTCAATTTATCCGTATTCAAAATTTCCACATGCTTCTAATTCAATTCATCTTCACAATTATCTGCATACTTTGACGTCAGCACGAAGGATTTCATTATACATTGTATAAGGTTCTTATTGCCCTGAAATGGCAAGTTTCATTTTGGTTAGATTAGTCTAAAACTCACTTTGGTTAAAATGGAGTAAAGTGGAAATACATTTTTTAAATGTTAAAACTATGGCATTTTAGTTTATGTCTTTTTTACATTTTGAATAATCTAGAATTCCCTGTTAACTGCTGAACATAAACTGTTATCAAATGATATGGATGGTCAATTATCAAACAATTATCCTTCAACACTTACTTCTGGCATATGCATAACTACTCATTTACCTGATCATAAACATTATCCTACTTCGAAAATTGAATCAAACAAATTGCCTGAATACATACCTTCTGTGTACAGTAATCTATCCAAGACTGGTAACTAATCAATTCATTATAAATATTCCTATATATGTATAAGGTTCAAGTAGATTGTTAATAACGAATGCAATCTTCAATACCAGCCTACTAGCGTTAAATTTATGAATGCATTCGAATTTAATGTATGAAAGGCATAGTTTTTACTGAAAATATTCATCAAAGACTTTCGTCTACTTTTTAGTGCTTGGATTGTGACTGGCAACCGGAATGAAGGACACGCAAAGCTGACTAATTTTAGTCCATGATAAAAATCAACAAGAAGATACAAGTTCATTTTAATTGAAATAAATGTTGATTTTTTAAATTAGAATTTCAACATTTTTACAGGCGAATTCAGTTGATATAACATCATATAAATTCTATTGTTAACCATATTCTATATCATGAAATTGGAATGAACTTGTATATTCCCGTTGATTTGTTATAAACTGAACATAGTGACGTTCGACACGAAACGGACTGAGTTTGAACCCAACTGTGAACGTCAACATTGAGCTGCAAATACATTCAGCCAATGAGTCCCAAATAGGACGAAACGCGCGTCCTGGATTCCACTTGCCAGTCACAATTCAACTTAAGTAATATCATGAAATGTTTTTTTTTTTGTAGCCAATATTCTGTTCATTGAACTCTTGTTAACAATAATAATTAAGGCATTGATAACTAAATGATTTCAAAACACATTATGTTAATATGAATCAGTAGATTTGTTGCTAAATAAAGTTTGTATACTTTTTATTACTTAACATAAGATCATATTAGTGATACTTTTTCACGGTATCAATCCATGATTATTCAAATTAGTCAATTATACTTTTTTTTATTTTTAGTTAGTTTACCAAAATGTTATACAGTATTCAGTCATATGAATACCTCTTCTACGAAACAAGATCTAGTAAATCAAACAAACACAGACAAGACAAAGAATAAAAATCTACAAAGAACATCTCATATGCTTAAAGCTTCTACAACAGTAAGCTACACATGAAATTATTGGTTCCTTATATTGATTTACTTAAAATGTTCTGTCTAAAGGATTAGTCAATATGTAGGCTGCATTTAATACAAGTATACTTCTAGATGTCATAAAATATTACATACATTACTTCTAATCATCAATTTGTACATCCTTCGCGTTCTCTGGTCCGTGTCTTTTATCGGCTTGCTTCTCTTGATTGTTCTCGATCCTCCTAAGTATTTTAATCATTATTTACTCCTTGTCACCGAGCAACTCGCCTCATATGCTGTTTACTGATTCTTTCCAATTTCCTGTGAGGCTCTGCTACCTACTACTTATTGATGACTATATGAGTAGCATCCACGACTCTATTATTCATTGTTAGACAAGGTAATACACTTGAATGAATCTATTTGGATTTATAGTTTACTTCATACAAATAACTGCTGATGACTTACTTTCTCAGTGTATAAAATATAAACATTTACTAAATATTGTTAGTAATTTTTCAAGTTAAACCAGTTAAATACTACTTACTAACTGAATAAAATGCTACTTTAGGTAATTGGCAACACTTTGCATTGTCGAATAGGACTTTTTTTCTTCACTCATTTACTGAATGTTATTCTTGAGTTGGACATTTAGATGGTACTGAATTATTAATTAGTCAATTGACTTATAATCTTAACAAGCGATTGAGTGAAATATAACCAGTGATTATGACTAGGTTGTCTTACTACTTAGAAATTTGCACGATACTATCCAGCCGAAGGTTATAATAAGAAGAACACTAGAGTATTGATCCAATCAATCTAAAAGGGTAGATTATATTTTCACATTTCACATAGTCGTTTATAAATTTGCATACAATGCCGCAAACCATACAGCAGCCCAATTAGAATAATAACATCGGAACAGAACACATACATTAATGATAGAAAAATGGAGTATTGGGCGTATAAATTATTAATTCTAATTCATGAACGGTTAATAGATTGAATGAGAGGTTAAGACAAGGGGAATATGAAAATAATAGAAACAATATGTTTAATATACATGCAATCAAAATATGTAAAATAACCTTTAGAAACGTAGTACTTAGAGTCCCTTCATCCGTCTAAACTCATCCTGTACATCACATTAATGCGTTTTTTATCAAAAAATTTAACCTTAACCTGCAACCCTCACTAATTTAATCTATTCCATCTGATATATAACCTGTAAAACACTGAAACTTACATAGAAGTCACTTGACAACAACGCCAGAGACCTTAACATTGGTTACACTATAATATGCACTATTTATCAATGGAATGAAATTATAACATAACCAAAAATAATTAATAAAACATATTCATTGAACACTAGAAACGTTGTGGATAGTCTAATCTGTTAAGATTACCTCGTAAATTTGAATTATTATTCGACAAACTGGCTGTTTGATAAAGAAGGTGCTGTTTAACCCCGTGTTTAGTTCATTTTAGAATGTATTTAATGACTGAATAACATAAGTGTAATGACGTTATAGTTACTGGAGTAAAAACCAACCGATGGTCATTATAACAAATTCATAGTGTTACTTCAGAAATATGGATCACTTGGATTGCATCAGTGAAATGTTATAACTAGGTGTGTTACAGATACATCAACTGTGTATGAGAATGTCGAATTTTTCATGTGACAATTAATGAATGTGAAATGATATTGTATTTGTCTGGGTTTAAATGAGCTGATGGAACTTGTGATATGATTATAACGTGATAGATTTGCAATGAAGTATTGGTTGACACGATGTTTAAATGACGAAAGCCTTCTTGAGGTGTATGAATTAAGGAAATAAACACTGGTGATTGAGAGTTTAAAGTAAAGTTATTTATTAAGTAGAAAGAATAACTCTTTCATGTTATATAATGAGGTAATGAGCAAGAGGAAATACAAATTACAATGAAGAGTGAATTAGATGTATGGCTTGATAGATTGTAACTTATTATTCCTTTGCCCCGATATTGCCATAACTGATTCCTATTTGCTCTTATCATTCGTATTTTAAAAGAAAACTATCGATTCGTCATGTTATAATTTACATCAAAAAAAGAATCGTCTACCTTTGATATCTCATCATTGTCACGTTCAATCAACTGTCATACCAGTATGTAATGCAGAAATTTCTTTTAATGAATTATCACCTCAAAATATAAGAAGTCAAGTTAATGAGAATACACGAATTAACAAACATTTAACGTGTTGTAAACCATATTTAACTGGTTCAGTTATGATATGTTCCAAGTGTATTGAACAATCTTCACCGGTTAATCATCAAATGTTTAATAATGCAAAGAAAATAAACAAACTAGAAAGTTCTCCTGTTTACATGCATGATGATTTTAGAAACAGTACAAAAAGATTAAATAACAAGTTGGGTAAGATGTACACTTTAACTAAACTGTTGACTAATTGTTATTTTATATTAGTTCTTGATGTATTCTTAAAGATGTCATATACATATATAAATGTATATTTGTAATATGGTTGTTTGGTACATCTCTAAACAATCAAATACAATCTCATCGAATTCATTCACTCAACGATTTATGTTATTCCTTTAGTCGTTTATTGTTTCAGTTTGATATTCTGATGAAGTTGAAAATGGTTTCATCGAGTGAATTCATTATCAAAACAGAGCAATTTACATTTTTTTAAAGTGGGGGGATGGAAGGGTGATAAATTTTAATTCTTTAAGTAGTAAATCACTTCAATTAGTTGTTTATTATTAGATAACCGCTTAATCTAAATGTTACATTTATCATTTAAATTAACTTTAAAGAAATGATATTTTCATCGAGTTCTACAATTGTACATTTAAAAGTAATGATTACTAAAATTGCCAATCCTGAGGTAGATACAAATTCATTTAAATATCAAGTAGAACAGTATATGAATTTGTATTTGTTGTGTCAATGTCTATTGTTAATATAATTAGAGTGTATTTCAACCTTCTTGTTGATTTGTCATAAATTGAAATTGATCAGTTTCTTTTGTTATATGTACATCCTGAGCGAATTGCCTCAATATAACGATAGTTCTCATGTATTGTTTAAGTTGAATTGTGGCCGACAAGCGGAATTAAGGACTCAGTAGTCTGATAGGAGCATTTGGCTCCAAACGAACTGGGTTCGTGTCCTAGTGTGATTGTCAACACTCGGATGCAGGTATATCCGGTCGATGAATCTCAAGTAGTTTGAAACACGAATCCTGTCTATTGTTAGTGTTGATATAGTAATTATCATGAAAGTTACTTAACTTGTGTAAGTTTATACAATGAGAATTTATTGAAAAGAATATTCTTCGTTTTGATAAACATGGAAGTTTTTATAATATTTGATAATTTTACTAGTACCATTAATTACTTATGATCACTATGCAAAGTTTAATTGTGATTTTTAAGGATTTCAGTATTATGTTGTATCACTTTGTCTTGTAATGATGTCTTAATAGGTTTAGTAGATAAATTCATAAATATTGCTCCAGGACTGGTCTTCGTCAACACCTGAACTAAAGATAGGGAGTGAAGTAGTTGAGCACGTAGACCGCTTCACTTATCTTGAATGTCTGATTAGCCCTAATGGATGAATTCAAGAAGCTCGTTTGGCTTTTGCCAACTTACGTCACCAATGGCGTAGACGAGATATTCGTCTCTCAACGAAAGGAAGAGTGTACTGAGCAACACTCCGCTCTGTCTTACTGTATGGGTGTGAGACGTGGCCGTTAAAGGTAGATGACACTCGAAGGTTATTAGTTTTTGACCATCGATGTCTACGAAGCATCTCTCGCGTTAGCTGGGATCACTAAATAAGTAATAAAGAGGTTAGACGACAGGTGTTAGGCAAATGTGGTAAATCGGTCGATGAGGTTGTGAATCTTCATCGACTGAGGTGGTTTGGGACATGTATTGCCCATGCCCAACCACCGTCTACCTAGACGCTCAATGTTTGCTGATATAGGAATAGGATGGAAGGGAGTTAGAGGCGGCCAAACTAAAACATGGCATCAGTCCATGAAGTTACAAACTTTCGATCTGGGTCGTGTCGCTAGCTGTAGACTACCTGAATGGGTTCCTCGCCATTGTCGTAACCAATAGCTAGAAACACTGAGTGACATGGCCCAGAATCGGTCACAATGGCGCAGGTGCATTCACTCACTGTCCTCCCAAAAATCATGAACTTTAAATTATTCCATAACTTTCTTTCTACGTTTCCTGAACCATATTCTATAAGTTCACACTGCTTGTTACTATTATTATTTTATTTTATTGAAGTAACTTCTACTAATGGATGTGGTGTTATTATGTCGTGCCATAGAGGTATGGCAACTTGAACTGATTCTCACATGTTCCAGGCTCTATGTTGATTATACATACATACAGATAAATTCATATTTAACATTAGGAAAATATACACTCACATGAACATGTAATTATACTTCCCCCTCTTCTTCGTAGATAAATGTAGAGACGAAATTCTTAATTGATAGCTATGTTTTTTGTAACCATGGTAGAGTTTAGTATGGTTATTTATGAATAGGTTATCTTACAAATCATTAGAATAGGACAATTAATTGAGGATTATACTGTTATAAATCTACTTTACTGAAATTGGATTTACTAAACATTACAATGGACTCATCAACGATTACCATGTACTTTTCTGTTACTGTTTTATTGTAATTCGACCCTAATCCTATTATCCCATTTCCGTACACAAATCTAGATTTGTTTATCTTATTTATTGCTAAGCTATTCAAATATACTAATTAGAAAGTGTTTAAATTCTAATTTAAGTGAATTTTTATTGTTTACATAACTTGACAACATGTTAGATAATGTGAGCCTGCGTATTATCTAGATTCGTCTTTTTCATGTTTTGTGTTATCCCATGCAAAGTGGTCTATCATGTAATCTATGAAAGTAGTTGTTTTGACTTAGTAAATGACACTACTTGGAATTTTCGTTCCGCTTTCTGTCCCTTATTCAATAGGCTTATGGTCGATGTATACTTCGGCTACAGCTTGTACGACTTAAATTCATTGGCTTCTTATTGATGTGTAGTTATATCAGTCTTTCCTAGTATGATCATCATAGTTTCTAACATTACCAAGGTTACATTAGTATTAACGAAATAATGGTAGATGCAGCAAATAGGGAAAGTTTTGTTGTTGCTTAATAAATCAAAGAGAATGATAATGGATTCAAAATTTCAAACCTCAAAGATAAAAATAATGGAGAAAAGTAAAACACAAGACCTTTTACATAATATTATATATATATAATTGTTGCAATCCAATTTTAGCCCTGACTACTGATTTATGCAATCAAAACGACAGCTCATCTCTTAAAACCTACAGAATCCAACCAAGTAAATCTGAATGTTTAAGAACGGAGACATCATCATTATGTTATGGATTGGTTAGAAAACTGCATGGAAGTAATACAGAGCATACTAGCAATGCACAATACCCTCTAAGAAATAACAAACCAGAAATTGTGCAGTCTGTTGATACATCGCCCAGATCGACTCTTGTTACTCAACTGAGATATATACTGTTGAAGCAGAAGCTAAAACTATTGCGTACTCGAGATGCTTATTATTTAAGAAGGCGCATAGTGAAGCATCTTGAGAAGTTTTTGGAACAGATAATGTCATCGGATACACTAGTAAGTTGAAAGTAGTGTATTATGACCGTAATTGTTTGTGTTTAGTCGTAACCATTAATAATTATTGAGTTTAATATAGTCTATTTGTTACAGTTAATGTTGAAACAGTTCATATAATATACATGTATAGAATTATAGAGATTTTCATTACTTATGTATTCATGTTGATCACACTTAAAATGTAATTCACTGAAACATATGACTTCATAATCTTAGTTTTCAATTATACTTTGTAAATATGGTAATCATCATTATTTAATTCATAGTTTGAAGAAAATTTTCTAAGAACCGACTTACTACTTGATCATTAACGCGTGTCAATATCACTTTCTATTGTATGGTAAAGTTTAATGTCTGTTAGTACTTACTCATAAACAAGACGATATTTAACACTATGAAACAAATATAATGACTTTTACAATTGTAAACATGATACGTTTGATTTTAAATGGTTCTGTGTAACGTATCCGACTACATAGATATCTAGCTTCATAGGTTTAATACTTTCAAGAAGTATAAGTTTCTTTGTGTATATTGACATATTTCACTTATAATGATTACAGAATCGTATTATGGATTTTCGAGTCAATTAACTTCAGGAATAGAAATCGTTTGAATTGTATCAGTGAACTTTTATCACCTGGTGTGTTGCGGATACGTGAACTAAGAATGAGGATTTCAAATTTGAAATGACATTGTATTTGTCTGGGTTAAAATGAGCTGATGGTACTTGTGGTATGACTATAACTTGATAGGGTTGCAAAGGACTATTGGTTGACACGATGTTTGAATGACGAAAGCCTTCTTGAGGTGTATGAATCAAGGAAATAAACACTAGTGACTGAGAGTATTAGGTTAAGTTATTTATTAAGTAGAAAGGATAACTCTTTCATGTTATATAATGAGGTAATTAGCAAGAGGAAATACAAAGTACAATGAAGAGTGAATTAGATGTATGGCTCGATAGATTGTAACTTATTATTCCTTGCCCCGATATTGCCATAACTGGTTCCTATTTGTCCCTATCATTCGTATTTTAGAAGGAAACTATCGATTCGTCATGTTATAATTTACATCAAAAAAAGAATCGTCTACCTTTGACACCTCATCATTGTCGCGTTCGATAGTTTATGTTCCTTATTTATCTATTTCTGACTTGAATACTGTAATCTATTTATGTTATTTCTCATTTTGAAACAGTTTATTCCTTTAAAAGGTATTTACTAGATTGTCAATATGGATAAAATGAAACCCTCGATTACTTTTTCGGAACAAAATGTAACAGTTCTTATTGAATTGCTAAATCGAAGCTAGGTGGTTTTATGTAGTTAATTATTAAGTTCTGTTGATTGGATTCATCACAGATTGATCTTAGTACGGTACTATTGAAAACCAGGAAGCACTGAAAAGTCGTTTCGTCCTTGTATGTGATTTCTTAGCAGTGCGCACTTTAGATTCCTCTTTAGGTGCTTCAGGTTAGCTGATGCCTATCCCTCTGCACCACTATGTCGGAATACGATGAAAGAATTACCACTTATTTATCGTAATCATTAATTTATCTATTTTTTTTAATTAACCTTCACATATCAACTGCAGATTCAATTTTTAGTTTAAGTCCTCTTTTGATTTACATGACAACTATCTTCATTCAATTTCATTTCCATTTGTAGATTAGTAATCAAGTCGATTATAAGAAAATGTAGTTGACCTGCATTTTTGTTTTAAACGTGCATAAACTGTAATCACTACAAGTTATTATTATGCATGTTATTCACATGTTATTCATTGTTTTAGCCGTTAACTAATTCTATACCTGATGATTGGGATACTGATACTGTATCATTATTATCAACAGATCTATTAGACAAAGATATCATTTCAAACAATCATCATATGCATAAATCCATTGTTGTATCAAATAATGTAAAATGTGAAGATAGTCAACAAATGAAGTTATTAACTGATGGATTCATAGAAAAAGCAAAAATCAATAAGGAAATGTTAACGGAACGATCGTCTTCTTTTGATAGAGCTCATTTCGAAGTCTCTGAAATGGATGTTCATAGGTTTGACAATCCAGGTAACTAGTAACATAATAAATATTTTAATAAAATATCTCTTGTTACTGTAAATATAACGAAACACTGAACATGTGTAATCTGAAATGATTAACCCAAGAAGTGCTTACTGTAGTCAGTTTATGACTGACTTTGGATACATGGTAATTTAAGGCTAAATATATAGAATTGGTTTTAGCTTGATCGATTCCTAAAATGTCAGCATCAGCCTTGAAAATTACAGCATACAAATGAACCGAATTTATAATCCGTTTTATCCAGTCATAAGGTAGTAGTTGATTTATCGGCAAAATAGATATTACAAAAGGTATGCGGTTTCCTATAGAAACTGTAAATATTCATTCTTTAGGCTTTTCTGTTTTTCTCGAAAGTAGGACGTCACCTTCGAAATTTGAGTATATTGTTCTTCGTCTTATCGCTTTCAACCGACCCACCTGACATAATAGAACCAAAAGGAATGTGTCTTAACAATCATAACCCGATTAGATCATAACAGTTGGTAAGTATAAGCACTACATCAAGGTAGTAGCTATGGCCGGGTGAATTCACTTTTTAACTTCCTCTAGATCTTAAGTTTTCTATTCCTTGATGCATACCTTGTCATTCCTCTGGATGTTTTTCTTGTTAATTTGTCCTTGTCGTGTTAATGCGACATGGTAACATGAGCTAATTAGAATATCTACCTTATTTATGATCAACTTTGAAATAAGACAATGAAGAATACTACCTACTTTCAAACGAAAAGTAATGTGTTATTCTTTTCCTTCTAATAGACTGTATGCAAAATGGTTTGACTGTAGATAAAATTGAATGTTTGGATGATAACGAACAACTCAGAAAGATTAGAAATCACGAACAGGATCAATCATGTGAGGGAGTAATGCATTTCGAAGTTAGTCAACCTAGTATTCATCCTTCATCAACATGTACAGATTTAAACAAATCGTTATCAACTTTTCTACATCCTGACTGTCATGACAATCATAAAGAACACTGTGAACAGCACGTATATCCATCATCAAAAAATATGATGGGTGTTGCATGTGCAGCATTGGGTAAGTAGTAATATGTGTACACAATGTAACACTTTGTTATTATAGTTTACGTTTGAATTAGTCTGTGATCATGAGGTTAACACGCTATTCACTTTCTTTACTCTCAATCAATGCATTAAACAGTGGGCGGTGACAAAATCTTGATAGGAAACTGTTTCGTTAAATTGTAGCATATAAGTATTTAAACCTTATTCCTACTTAAGTGACTAAAGTGACCAATATTCCACCTTACGTTGCATCTGACTTACTGTGCAACTTAAGTAAATATCGATATATCTAGTTCCACTAAATATGTTAATAGGGATCAGATCAAATATTTTTCTATGTTCTTCTGTACTTATTTTCATACTGATAATAATTGATTTTCTAACTTAAACTTTTCTTATTCGATTTTTACAAAGGTGGCATTTCATGGTTTCAACCTTTACATGGATGTTATGTAAATGGGAAGATAAAAAAATATTCAAAGAATAAAACTTCTAAATTGAATGACAATTTGAAGAATATCTTCAACACATTAAATAATACAGATTTACATAATATATCACATATTACAAATGATCCCATTAAATCTACATGTGAAGTTTTACATCATGCACCAACTAATAACCACTTAGTCAGTTATGATGACATTCATGCATTCAACAGCATTCATTACTTTAATAGCCACCCATTTCATAATGAAGTAAATGATATTTATTCTAATGATTCTACTATAAAAGAATCTCATGAAATGACAGTTGATAAAAATCAAGGTAACTTGTAATTCATTAAAATATTTTGTGTATATTGTTGAACCTTATGTGGCGAATTGGATGATTATAATGTAATCTTGGTAATACGGGACATGTTGCGTACCTGCGACGTTTATGATTGATTTGTATACGGTGTTATACAATTACGGGCTGCCATCAAGCTTTAGTAACACCACGATATACCTAATTATGTAGACGTTGCTATTACGTCAAGTTTTTAAGTCCCAAATTATGACGACACACGCTCCTTGTATCTCAGTTTTTAGCCACAGTTCAAATTTCATAATGAAGTGTTGTAACGCGTGGTTTAGATCTCTTATCGACCGCAAAAATCTTCGTTGTAAATTGTTATCTTGTCTAGGTTGACCACACGCCTCGACTCCTAAGCTATGATTTGACCCCCAGGCTGAAACTACTCGTTAACAGGAACACGAGAGAGAAGACAGGTAATGCTGCAAAAACACTTTACTGCAAGAGTTCAATTATGTACAGAAAATTAGGATATATATATTACCATAAATGTCCTTCAGGCTTCTAGAGAATTCTGTAACCTTCTAACACAGTAGTGCTAAGATAATTGACCAATCACAGGCATAGCACGTGACTTCTCTCTGTCTAGAAGTTTCGGATAAAAATAACTATCCGCGTTCTGATTGGACACTATTTCCTATTGATTTCTATGCCAGATTAAGCTTGTTTCGAGGGTTTTTCTGAACCTACCCAACAAAGAGAAATATTTCAATGAAAATATTCATGATTTTATCTTAGTTTCTTGGCTCTTAAGTTACAACTATAAAGTGTTTACTCGACTAAAATAATGTGTATATAGTGCATTCAGAAGGCTTCGATTTCATCTACTATATCTTAAAACTCAATCGTGTAATATTTCAGGTGAAATTAAACAGAGTACTTAGAATTGTATTGATATGTAAGATATAAATTACTGGTTAAATGATTCCTTGAGTAATTGATAGTTACAAAGTTCATCATGGATCATTACTATTCAGTCTTATAATAACATGATATTCAGTTATATAATATGTCCTGTTTATTTTAAATACAAATAAAATACTATATAAGTTGGATTGTGACTGGCAAGTGGAATCCAGGACGCGCGTTTCGTCCCATTTGGAACTCGTCGGCTGGATGTACCTGCGTCCTAATGTTGACGTTCACACTGGGATCAAAACTCAGTCCGTTTCGTGTCGAACGCCACCGCGCTCACCACTAGACTACTGAGTCCAGACAGTCACACTTGTGCAACGGGCACATTGGTATTAGGATAAACTTGTATATTTCCGTTGATTTGTTATAGACTGAAGCTGGTCAGTCATTGTTGCTATATGTGCATCCTGAGCGGATTGCCTCGATATAGCGAATTTTTCACAAGTATTATATAAGTTGGATTGTGACTGGCAAGTGGAATCCAGGACGCGCGTTTCGTACCGTTTGCGGGATCAAAACTCAGTCCGTTTCGTGTCGAACGCCACCGCGCTCACCACTAGACTACTGAGTCCAGACAGTCACACTTGTGCAACGGGCACATTGGTATTAGGATAAACTTGTATATTTCCGTTGATTTGTTATAGACTGAAGCTGGTCAGTCATTGTTGCTATATGTGCATCCTGAGCGGATTGCCTCGATATAGCGAATTTTTCACAAGTATTATATAAGTTGGATTGTGACTGGCAAGTGGAATCCAGGACGCGCGTTTCGTACCGTTTGGGACTCATCGGCTGGATGTACCTGCATTCCAATATTGATGTTCACACTGGGATTCGAACTCAGTCCTCTTCGTGTCGAACGCCACCACGTTCACCACTAGGCTACTGTGTCCAGACAGTTACACTTGTGAAACGGGTACAATGACTGACCAGCTTCAGTCTATAACAAATCAACGGAAATATACAAGTTTATCCTAATACAAATAAAATGCTACTTAATATTTAATGTGTCATATAACTTAACAGTATAATTTTAATGTCTACTACTTCGTATTTTATGCATTTGATTTGTTTAAATCATTTAAAGATATGGAGTGTATTAATCTTCCTTATAATCAGAACACTAAAACCATACAAATTAAACAATGAAAAATGTTACAATACAACACATTCAAAAATAACAGCTCATGAAATTGGCGGCAATCTTAATGAATGTACAAATATACAAATTTTATTTAAAAATAAAATGTCATCATGGATATCACGTTGTGAAGAACGTCAAAAAGCTATACGTTTAATTAAAGAAAAACGATATTATAAAAGACAAGAATATCATCAAAGTAATCAGTCAAATATATTAAATAAATATTCTAAGCATTCATCAACTTCACATAAAATTAAATCATGTAAACATTATTGTTGTTATGATAATCATTTAAATTGTTCACATTGTTCAACTATTCAATCTACATTAACAAATAGAAATGATTTTAATGGTTATTCAAAAATTGTTAATTCACAAATAGATCATCAACCTAATTTAATAACATGTAAGACTATTGAATATAATTTAACTGGTAATTTAATTATTGACTTTTATTTTTGTAAGATCCCTAAATGATTTTAAAATATTAAAAATTCTCATTATGTGGATCAGTAACAGTACATATAAGCAAACAATATTTTTTTCAAGTTTAACATAACGAATTGATCTTATTTAGATAACTATTGATCACCTAGAAACACTGGATAACCGTTTCGTTCTACTATGGGACTCGTCAGTAGTGTGCATCCACGTTTCTGTCTGAGATTGAACCCAGGACCATTTTATTCGGCGGTAAACACTTTATTATTAGACCACTGTTTTCAGTTCATTCGTGATACGTTTGGCATCAATTAGTAACTGCCCCAGATAGGTCACTGATTCTTGCTCAGTTTGGAAGATTAGAGCGATGGGCGAAGCACTTTCAGGAACAGTTCAACTGGCCTCCATCTACTCTTAGCTTACCTAGTATCCCCAAGCTACCTGGATAGAAAACTAACACAGGTCCACCAACTCTCAGTGAGGTCGAAAAGGCGATATTGGCTGGGGTTGAAATAGATTGGAAGAAGGGTAGAGGCAGACCAAAACTTGGCATCAGTCCATGAAGTCTTTGACTGGTGGTGTAAGCGATGTTGGTAGATGCAGATTACCTGGTTGGAATCCGCGTAATGATCGCAACAAATGGCAGCAGACACTAAACGATATGGCTCAAAATTGGTCACAGTGACGCAAGCGTATTCACTCCTTGCCTTCATCTGGATGTTAAAGTCTATTATTCTTCCCTACATATCTTTATTTTACTCCCCCCCAGTTGTTTTTTATTATTGTATTACCCCTGTATTTCGTGCTAATGTGGTATGGCAACTTGAACGTGTGGGCGTATGTGCCCGGTTCTACGTTGTTGATGAATGTATGAACTGCCCCACACCCGGCACAGATGAACTCTACTAGTTACATCCCGCTAGAACTCCAGGATTTTCCTCAAGGGGTTCGTCACCTGTGAGCTGATATTGACTATAATTGGTTGTTGTGGAGATTATTGAATGTTAACTTGATATCATTGATTGTTCTACTAAAGAGTTCTATACTAGGACGAAATGGCTCTCCAGTGCTTCCAGGTAATCAATCGTTGTCTAATTCAAACCAACTCGTGATATCAAATTGACATTTAACAATCTCCATAACACTCCATTATATTATTGCCTTCAATTTGATCACCATCAGGCTTTACTCTAATATACAGCAATATTTATATGCGAATATAAAGATCATTAAACAAACGAAGGAAATTCATGAGTCAAAGATTAAAATGAAGCAGGTGTATTACGTAACTAATCATGATAGTTGAAAGGTGTAAACTGATAGTAGGATGACATATGTACTAATAGTAATGATAAACAGATTAATAACACCTAATTTTGAAGAATTATTATCAAGTTTTGTTGAGAGTGAGACTGTTATCACCAATGACAATCGATGATCGTCGCTCTATATATAATTAAACGATGGAAGTAGAAATTCTGTCATTTGATACCAGCTTAGTTGTGTGGATGGTTAGGTGTTCGTCAACGTGAAGCACCTGGTGAGGAATCTGGGGTTCGCACTACTATTCAATCCACCTTGGTTTCCAATGATACCTTACCAGCATTAATATGTGACATATTCAATCAGTTAAAAATACCAATCTTTACAAAAATAACCATCTCACTCCAATTTTTATCATCATTATTATTATTTTAACAAGTTAAGTTTCACATCATCTTGACTTACATCCAACTTATAACTGCTCGTATTTATTTTATGTTGAAATATGTATAAATGTTCTTATTATTAATCCGTATATCATTACTACTAGTAGTACATCTACTACCCTACTATCAATTTGTACCTTTCACCTATTATGATTAATTACGTAATCTTCGACTCATGAATTGCCTTCATTGATGTGATAATCTTCATATTCATATACAAATATTACTGTATATTAGACTAATTCCTAATGATGATTTAATTGACAACGATATTGTTCGCTTATATATGTTATTTCTAATACGATTTCTTTGTTTGCTATGATTTACTATTGAAATCATTTAACTGTAGGGATACTACCCCTAACTCAGGTCTCAAAAGGTCGAAAAAATGAAAATCTCCCAAATGAACTGTAATTGCTTGGGACGTTGTAATAATGATATTTCGGCATGAGACTATGGGTTTTAAGCATGTTTGGGCCGTTTTGGTTGATGCTAGGCCGCCTTGCTTATACTAAGTGCTGGTAGCCATATAAGCGATATTGATATACAGAGCTGAAGGTTCCTATGCAACCGGAGGCTTACTATGAATACAGTGAATGGCTTGACATTGTCTTGGTAGATTTTGCTGGTCATTTACGTGTTCAGTAATGGTTTGCTGGGTAGACGATTTCATTGATCTTGGTGGTTGCCTACTGGCGTTCACAAGGGCCTAGTGTCATTGGAGCGTTCAGGAAGTGCGCATATCTCCTTTGCTAATGGTGGTAGCTAGTTTGACAGTCTTGTAAGCGGGATGGGTCAGAATCGGCCAGTCCATGCTGTGTATAATTTATTGACGCGATCATGATTGGTCGGAAGCAAAATAGCAAAGTGGTGTCAAACCGCTATTATTATAATGGTGCAAATGGTCCACCAGGGGTTCTTGGTACCTGCGTGGTTGTGCCACAGGAAAGAGCTGTATTACATCGCTAGTGTTCAGGTTGTAGAGAGCCTGGTCATTGTAGTGTTGATCGGTTGACCTCCTAAGAAACCAATTTGATTGAATTGAATTGAACTGTTTTCTATGACAACAAAATTCATGATTTTGTAAGTATTTTGTTTATCAGAATTTCTTATGCTTAATCTATTAAAATACCTTTATATCAGTTAGATAAAAATTTTATTATTCTAGTTTTAGAAGGGTTAAGGCATCCTGCTTACTTGTCATTGTAATCATGCAATTTACGTAGATTACAATCTACACTTCACTGATTGAATATGCATCAACATGTCAATACATAACTTGAATATTCGATTGCATCATTAAAATAAACTGAGATAAAATATTGTACAGTGTAATACATTATATCCACTTTACATCAACTTCCTCGACTATGAAAAAGCATTCGACAGCGTGGATATGAGAATATTATGGAGCCTTCTACGACATTACGGCGTACCCGAAAAGATAGTCAACATCATACAGAATTCTTACGACGGACTACATTGTAAAATCGTGCATGGAGGTCAGCTCACAGATTCATTCGAAGTGAAAACCGGTGTCAGAAAAGGCTGCTTGCTCTCGCCCTTCCTCTTCTTAATGGTCATCGACTGGATCATGAAGACTGCAACATCTGAAAACACTCTCGGAATACAATGGAAAACATTGACGCAACTAGATGACTTGGACTTTGCAGACGAACTAGCCGGCTCTTCTTTCTCACACACAACATCAAATGCAGATGAAGATCAACAATATAGCAGCAGCCTCAGCAGCAGTAGGCCTCAACATACACAAAAGGGAACGGCAAGATCCTTCGATAAAAAGCAACAAACACTAACCCAGTTACAGGTGTCGAAGAAATTAAGGAAGATTTGTAAACTCTTACATAATTGGGCAGCACCATCAATAAACAAGGAGAATCTGACATAGATGTGACGGTACGGATTAGAAAGCCAAGGCACGGGCAGCATTTCTACAGATGAAAAACATCTGGAACTCAAACCAACTGTCAGTCAATATAAAGGTCAAAATTTTCAACACAAATGTGAAGACAGTCCTGTTATATGGAGCTGAAACTTGGAGAACTACGAAAAGTATCTTTCAGGAGATACAAGTAATTATAAACAACTGTCTGCGTAAGATTCTTCGGATTCGTTGGCCAGATACTATCAACAACAACCTGTTGTGGCAGAGAACTAATCAACTTCCAGTCGAGGAAGAAATTAGAAAAAGACGCTGGAGGTTGATTGGACACACACTGAGGAAACCATCAAACTGTGTCACAAGACAAGTACTGACTTGGAATCATAAAGGCCAAAGAAACAGAGGAAGACCCAAGAACACATTCGTCGGGAAGCGAATGAACAGCACTTGGGAAGAGCTGGAAAGGAATGCCCAGGACAGAGTTGGTTGGAGAATGCTGGTGGGCGGTCTATGCTCCAGTTGGGGTAACAGGCATCGATTGATTGATTTGATTGAATACATTATGTAGATAAGACACAAAAAATCGAATAACTACTTCTTTCATCATTATGCTTGAAGTTATCTACAATGTTTTCAATGTAAAATAGATGTATTGTGTTCCGTAATTTCGGTGAATTTTCTGTTCATTTAGAAGATAATTTACTTCATATGACTGTAATTTTTACCTTTTTGTTTTACCTTTATGTAGTAATTAGAAACTTATTTAGATAGTCTTCGATGCATTGTGATTATGACAGTTGAACCAATGTTATAAATGTATTCTGGTTATTGAACTTTTCTTAATTATATTGCCAATCGTCGTTTGAATTTTTCACATACTTATCCCGGTTAGGTACTGATAAAAGCCAGGGGACTTGGGCAACTGGTTTATCCCAGAATGAAAATACTCAGTGAAGGTATGCTTCCACCATGTACTAAGGATCCTATCAGTTTGATGAATTCTAAACAAATTAAAACCAACCTCCATAGGACTACTTTAACTTTACTATAATAAACAAACCCTTATTCACCTACTTCAAAACTCTATCGTGACTACTGGAGTTCAGGCAAACTGCATGTGAGACAATTACTAAATTTGATTGTCTAAACCTTCACTGCTACACTTGAAAGTTTCAAATATTCTTCTTTGTGTGAGATTATAGTTTTCAATTGGGGGCTCGTATGCTAGAACGACACAGTTATCCAGTGTTCTCCGGTTTTCATTGGTATTCAACTGTAATCTATCTATTACGAATATAAACGACGAATGTGAATTTTATTTAGATTACTGTAATCACTAATACTCTTGATATTTTCCAATGATTGATTGTTGTAGTTTCATTTGTTCAACTTTCAAAACATTCCCGACAAAGAGGAAATAATTTTAAATATAAGTTATAGTTCATAAGATTTTCAGCATTTGTAATAAGTTTATTATGAAATAAACGATGTAATTCAATATGTATTGGTCAAATGTTTCATTATCAATAATTTTCTCTATCTTCCTTCTTTGTATCATCCAAGCATTTGCTTAGTTATGTATGTATATGATATTTGAATTTAGTTAAGTTGTTTTTTACATATTTTGATTGTTTATTTGTTTCAGATTCTGATCGAAGGTCACAAGTTAGCGCTAGATATAATAGAAAACAATTGATACAAGAAGAACATCGACCGAAGTAAGTTTTATGATTAGACAATATTGACAAAATATTAAACTCTTTGTGAGAGCCAATGAAGTAATTAATATCTACTGTAACTAGTGTTTATTTGTTATAGATACATTATGGTTAATTATGATTAAAAACCGGAGAACACTAGACAACAGTCGTTTTGTTTTTGTACACGACTGCTGTATAGATATTTAGATGGTTTTCTTGGAGTCTTAAATTGTTTCTAAAAGGAATTTATTGTTAGAATTAGGGGGTCAAGACTTAAAATTTAGAACAATGGTTAGTACTTTGAGGTTACATTTTACATTAGGGATTTTGTTATAGTAAGGATCGATCTTCGTTCAATATACAATTTACTTATCAATTTTGTTAAGGATAACACTGCATTTTTCTAGCTCGGTATCATGAAAACTTGATTCTTCTTCGAAAATTTTAATGTTTATTGGGTAGTACAAAATGGTTATTAGCATAATTGATTTTCTAAATTAGCACTGAATAACTGTATGTATGTAAAATGAACATAGAACCTGGCACATGTGAGAATCAGTTCAAGTTGTCATACCTCTATGGCACGACATGATTAACACCACTTCCATTAGTAGAAGTTACTTCAATAAAATAAAATAATAATAGTAACAAGCAGTGTGAACTTATAGAATATGGTTGAGGAAACGTAGAAAGAAAGTTATGGAATAATTCAAAGCTCATGATTTTTGGGAGGACAGTGAGTGAATGCACCTGCGCCATTGTGACCGATTCTGGGCCATGTCACTCAGTGTTTCTAGCCACTGATTACGACAATGGTGAGGAACCCATCCAGGTAGTCTATAGCTAGCAACACGACCCAGGTCGAAAGTCTGTAACGTCATGGACTGATGCCATGTTTTAGTTTGGCCGCCTCTAACTCTCTTCCATCCTATTCCTATATCAGCAAACATTGAGCGTCTAGGTAGACAGTGGTTGAGCATAGGCAGCACATGTCCCAACCACCTCAGTCGATGAAGATTCACAACCTCATCGACTGATTTACCACATTTGCCTAACACCCGTCGTCTAACCTCGTTATTACTTACTCGGTGATCCCAGCTAATGCGAGGGATGTTTCGTAGACATTGGTGGTCAAAAACTATTAACCTTCGAGTGTCATTTACCTTTAACGGCCACGTCTCACACCCATACAGTAAGACAGAGCGGAGTGTTGCGCAGTACACTCTTCCTTTCGTTGAGAGAATAATATCTCGTTTACGCCATAGGTGACGTAAGTTGGCAGAAGCCAAACGAGTTTTATGAATTCATACTGAGATTTCGTCAGTGGCCAACCAGTTAGGGCTAATCAGACTTCGAAGATAAGTGAATTGGTCTACGTGCTCAACTACTTCATTTCCTATCTTTAGTTCAGGTGTTGACAAAGACCAGTCCTGGAGCAATCGTTTTAATTCAGATAGGCAGAAGCTGAATAACTAATCATATAATTTGTTGCAGACATTCCATGACTCGTTAAATGTTTTCAATAATAATGATTATGCAATGAATAAATGGAAAGTAAATTGATATTGGATGAGTTCAGCTAAATCTGAAACGCTGTATGTTGATACAATCCAATGAAATAATCTTCATAAATAACAGAAGTGAGAATAAATGTTATTCTGTATGTTAAAATTGATTTTCACCGTAGTATATCTGTCGGGACGGCTCCCAGAAACCCCAACGAAGCCTCCAAAACCCTTGAAAGAGCTGGAGACAATCCCGTTTAATCACTGATCGACATAACCTTCCAGAATCTCAACGTTCAGCGTTCTGACTGGGTAATAGTTGAAACTTCTTAGTTTGGATTAGATGGATTATAATACTGATTTTGTTGTTTCAGAAAACTATATATATACGATTATTTTGTACGAAACTGGAATAAAGATTACTGTTTACTCGTTTTCTGTCTTCTGAATTTGGGACTAGGAGGGTTCAAGGTGTTCGAGTGCTAAAGTTATCTGCGGTTAGTCAAACTATCAACCATAAGATATAACAGTATGTTCTTGTCATCATAGTATTTAGTCTTGTGATTATTATTGCAGCATTATCCTTTCTAAAATGAAGCTGAACAGAAACTGGTTTTTGGCTAACTGCAGTTAATTTAGGCTTTTAGTTGCTATTTCTTTGACATTTTTATGCATTTTTGATAAAAGTATCGGTCCTTTGAAATCTGCTATAGACAGAGGAAGTAAGTCAGAATGTTGGCAGATAATATCTATGTTTTAAAATAGTGTTACTTTGATAAATAGGGATGTCATATTAAACGAGGCTGACATGTTTCTCTCTTTCACGTGTTCTAAGGTTAGAAGGTATTTTTTTACATCTTGCCGCAAACTATCTGAACAAATGTGCATGTATCTGCCAAAGCAGTTACATTAGTAGAACTAAAAGAAACGCCTACCTTTGATTCAACAAATATGTTCCAAAATAAAATGGATCATCATCTTATTCATTTTAGTATCCTTAAAGAATTAATGTTTACAAAGCTTTAGACCTGGTCACCTCACAAATCCCTATTTCAGATCAATCTGATAATCATTCATGTAAAACTTTTGCTTAGTTTTCATATGAACGAATTACTCCCACCAGACAAGGTAATTACTCTATAATTTATTAACTTTTTAATGCAAATCAAGAATAACAACATAACTGTCACTTTAATATTTCTCATTGAACTAAACATTTCAGAAGGTGAGGAGGTGAATGTTTGCTAGTCTACGGCTAGTTTATTATTCGTTCTCAATTAGTACGGATAATGATACCCTTTAAATTTGGTTTGTTAGGACCTTCTGTTTTTGTATGATAAATGACTGCAAGATACGTTAATTGATTATGATTATCAGTTTAGTATGGGTGGAATGTAGATGGTGAGCCAATGATGAACCGTAGAATTGTAAAGATGATCAAGTTTTGTCACCGTAATCTCCACTTTCGTATGGTCTTATATTTTACATATTTTTGTTACTATCAAAGAATGTAATTATTCTTTCTTAATCAAACTAGATCATTTCATAACCATAAACAGAATCAAGTGAATGCACATGAAAGTAAATTGGCTCAATTACGTGTTAATCGACTTCGAATGAAAATCTATGCTGAAGTAAGCCAATCAAACTATGAAGATTTTATTGTACTTCATATTTTTTTTTATCTCTATGTTATTGTGTTCATAATTGTGTATTTATTATTTTAGAAAATTCTACGTTCTGTACTTCAAAGTCCATCATCAATGTCATTCAAAGAAATTTAGTGTAATTGTTGGTTGGAACGGGGAGGGAAGTTTAAAAATCATTGATCAGTTAACAAAAGAAGTTTCCTTTTAATTGACTATTAAATTTCATTTTAACATTTAGTCAATGTTGTTGTATTCAGCATCATCTTCATGATATATATTGTTTCCATCTTAGTTTATTTATGTGTATGTACGTGTGATTTATTATTTTAATACATTTTGGTGATGAAACCAATGAATCAGTCTCAGTTAATATCAGTTTATTAGTGACTAACTTTAAAAAGTAATTTCTGAAACTCTGATGAGAATACTGAATCAGTTACCTTCAGTGACAATCAGTGAGATTTTGCGAATATATCACGAAGTGTTTGCAGAAAAAATACCAACTATTGAAAACTCATTTTGTGATCTGGCTATTAAGAATCCGCCGCGGAAGCTGAAGGTTCTAAGGTTAACTCTTTACTGGAGTCTTAGCTTATAACATTTAAGGTGTTCCTTAGTGGGACGAAACAGCTGTGCAGAGCTTCTTGGTTTACAATGGTTGTCTAACACTGATTAACTTGTGATATGATGTTCAATATGAAGTCACAAGATATTCTTACTGCTTTGTGTTCCATCGTTTAACACAATGATAAATGGCAATACTATTGTGAGATATTTATTTTTCAATCCCGTGAAGTCACACTTCTTTCTTTACAGGATTAAACCCCTTTTCATTTGTGATTCCGTCCAATCACTTTTCCATCAATAAAATAAACGTAATATTGATATTTTTACTGTAAGGGATGTTTAATAATTGTGACTCAAGTATATGCTGCGATCATGATTAATGTCATAAATCAAAAGAGATCATACTAAACATTAAGTCCTTATCTAATTCAAGTTCGTCTATTTAAGTATTTTAGCCAAGGGTCATTGTAGTAATTATTACACTGAAGCGGAAGCATTATGTAATCCACAAGATGACGTACTTTATGAATTATCCAAACTAGTAAATATGCATAGTCAGTTTTAATCATTTGCTAGGAGCATTCAAACAAGGACTATTCGTCAAATAACATGTCACACATGAGTAGTTTTTCTTAAAGAGACTAATTCCATCGTCGATGATGACTAGATTTCACAACAATTTTGATCATTTAAATTATAACTAGTAATCGTTCATCACACTACTATTAGTATTATTGATAGTAGTATTGAATAATAACTAGAAATGTTTATCGACTGACTATAACTAGGCGATTCTTTTAGTTTAGGATATCCACAATGTTTTTATTGTTAACAAGTGTATTGTACGCATTTTTCTGATCATTTATAAGGTGTATGCTGAATATTATAGTATAATTTTCATCAAAGACTTAAAGTCGAGAATCTGGAAACTATCGTCATAATAAACATCTACATAGAAAATCTAAACTGTGACGTATTTAGGAACTTAGTTTAATTTCCAGTAGTGAAGTTACTGTAGTGATCTCTAATACTCAGTTCATGCTAACAACGTATTCTAATTTGTGTATTCCTTCTGATATGTAAGCGTTTATATGTCCACTCACTCATTTCCTTTATTACAGTGCTTTAGTGTGATATGTTATTATCTGACATCTACGTTTATCTCTACATCTCTGACATTAGTATTTCGATACACAATAATATGATAAGATATATCCCCTGCTTAATGGCTTGTATGTGCTTCTACTACTAAGTCATAATATAATGCTACTGCTGAGTTCTTACTACGTGACTGTGATTTAAATTGCCGAGTTCTAACAAATAATAATACTACAAATGGCTTCGCAAATAGGACCCATAGTAGGACCAATAGCGAATTCTAAGAATGCTATATTATAATAATGTTACAGTCATGTAAGCTGATTTAAATCACAATTTCTTGATAAAACATACCTTGATGAATTTTCAAAGTTACGATCAGAACTTACTTACTTGTTTAAATGGTTTATGTTGTTTAATCTGGTTTGCGTTTTTTTAGCAAGCTTGGGTTTTACGGGATGGGAATGCTAGCCCCATGTCCAACCCTCCTCCTTTACCCGGGCATGGGACCGGCAGTAACCCTAGGAGAGCTACAGGCGGAGTTCAGAACTATATATGAGTATAATAATTACACAAACTTCCGTATTCAACTAACTCATAATATCGTTGATTACCTCACATTGAAATATCTAATATCTGAATATATTTTAACAAAATGCTTAATATATACCTGAATAGATTATAAAGGTGACGTAAAGTTGCTATATTGACAGACAATAGCATTTTTGAAATCGTTCCATGTATAATTTATTTAATCAGTACAATGAATAGAAAAATAAAGTTGTCTACAGTATATTTTCTAACTAATCATCAGTCGGACCGTGCATTAAACCATTCTTCCTATATACCAGAAAGCTCTAAAATGCGAAAAGTTAGGCATAGAAGATACTGTGGAATGTAAAGTTAAACTATGTTAGATAAAGAAACTCGATTCTAAAACATTAAAGGGATGTTAAGAAAAATGAAAATAAATGTACTGGAACATAGATTGAGTTTTAAAGCATTATAAGACTGATTTAACCTAAAATATACTCGTGTCGTTAGTGTATCTAGCTAGATATAAGAATTGTTTGATATCAATTTATGAATAAAAAGAAACAATTGGTTATGTAGAGGCAGTAGTTACCTTCTAACATAATGATCTTTGTACTGTAAAGGTAGAGGTTTGGTGAATTCAGTTAGTATTGAAGATGTACTCATAGTTTGCATCAATGATTATCGTTTTAAAAGTGTAAGAATAATAGTTTGGACAGAATAAGATGAATTCATTTTCATTCGTTGTATTTAAATAATAATTCATACACTTATTCCTCAGTTTGATGCAATATTTCCTCAACTATATGCTCTGGATTATAGCTATCAGTAGAACTTAGTACGTTCATCTTATTTTATGACACATCAGTTTGATGTTTACATTAAGACTCGAACTTAAGATGTATCACTTCAAATCTTACTACTCTACTCAAGCATAACTAGCTATTGACATGTTGACTACTATTGATTTTATGACCATATTTGTAGGAATTCGAACTGTCGAATATTTTCACCTCTTCTTAACTTACATAAGATATATCAACTTTATAGGAATATTGTAGAAATTTATATTTAGTTACTGATACATTTTCTTATCATCACTAACAGTGTAGATGATGATCAATGTTAGAAGTGAAAGCACATTTAACAAAATTATTATCACAGGTTGAAGATCAGTAGGAAAAATATAAAATCTAGTTATGATAAGGTTGTATTTTGCCGTTGATTTGTAATGGACTGAAAGTGGTCACCCTCTGTTGCTATATGTGCATCCTGAACGGATTGCCTCAATATAATGAATTATTCACAAGTATTATTTAAGTTGGATTGTGACTGGCTAGTGGAATCCAAGATACGCGTTTCGTACTGTTTGGGACTCATCGGTTGGATGTACCTGCATCCCAATGTTGATGTCCACTTTGGAATTCAAAATTAGTCTAGCAGTGAACCCGGTGGTGTTTGGCACGAAGCGGATTGAGTTAGAATCCCAGTGTGAACATCAACATTAGGATGCAGGTACATCCAGACGACGAGTCCCAAATGGAACAAAACGCGCATCCTGGATACCACTTGCCAGTCACAGACAAACTTAAATCATAGTCTTAAAATCATTGGCAAACAATTGGTCATCATCATTAAAGTTAAGTGTGCAGAAAGTAATAATAGAATTCAAGATCTAGATGAGGTTAAAGAGTGAATACACTTGCGCCACTGTGACCGATTCTGAGCCATATCGCCTAGTGTCTCTAGCCATTTAGTGCGATCATCACGCGGACCCCAACCAGGTAGTCTACATCTACCTACATGGCTTAGAGCAGTAGTCAAGGACTTCATGGACTGGTGCCATGTTTTAGTTTGGCCGTCCCTACTCTTCTTCCATCCTACTGCAACCCTAGCTAACATCGCGCGACGAGGTTGACGGAGTTCGGCCATGCGCAATACATGTCCCAACCATCTCAGTTGATGAAGGTTAATGACCTCTTCGACTGATTAACCGTGTTTCCCCAGAACCATTTGTCTAACCTCAATATTACTTATCCGACTGTTCCATGATATACGAGAGATGTTACGAAGATTCCTATGGTCAAATATCTGGAGTCGACGCATATCTTGGGTTTTCATGGCCCACGTTTCGCAGCCATATGTTGAAACGGAGTGGACTGCTGCGCAGTACACCCGGCCCTTTATTTAGACACAGATATCTCGTCTGCGCTACAAGTGCCGTAGATTGGCAAATGCTAATCGGACTTTCTGAATCAGTGCTAAAATTTAGTCAGACACCTACCTACCAGGGGGGAATAGACTTCTGAGATAAGCGAAGCGATCAACGCATTCAATTACTTCACTCCCTATAACTAATTTAGGTGGAGAAGCAGGCCAGTTCTGGAGTAACATTCTACATTTGGGAGAGGAGAAGCGCATCCCAAATATGCTTGCATTGTTACTCATGGTATTCAAGAGACCCTGAATGTTGTGCGCGTCTTCACCAAACAGGACTTTATCGTCTGCATATTCTAAGTCTACAAGAGAACCTCCTGGAAGGAGATTAATTCCTGAGGACTTAAAAGAAGTGAGAGAGATTTCTAAGAGTACATCTATAATGAAATTAAATAAATATGGGGATAAGGGGCAACCCTGACGGACTCCACTTGAGAGTGAAGTTTCTCGTGACAATTCGCCATATACTCTGACTCGACCAGTAGTGACCGAGTAGAGGGCCTTTATAAGGTTTATGTACTTTTGAGATAAGCATTTTAATGACAAACATTGCCACAAGATTTCACGGTCTACAGAGTCGAAATCTGCTATCAAGTCAAGAAATACAACTATAGTTGGACGTTTGTACATATGTCTGTTTTCGAGGATCTGGCGCAGGGTGAATATGTGATCAATGCAACTTCATCTAGGTCTAAAACCAGCCTCGTTTTCACGAGCCTGCTGTTCCCTCGTGTTCACTAAACGTCGAACGATTATAGAGGCTAATATTTTAGATACTATGTTAGTCAAACTGATTCCTCTGTGGTTATCACAAGAGGATTTCTGTCCCTTTTTGTAAATTGAAACGATCAGCGATCGAGACCAGTCAGATGGGATGGTGTTTAGTTCCCAGACTTTGGCTAATATATCAGTCAACCTGCAGGCTAAAACTAGACCACCATCCTTAAAGATATCGGTAGACAACATATCAGGTCCTGCTGCTTTCCCTCGTTTCAATTTACTTATGACGTTTTCAACCTCACTGTGGGTTGGGAGACCTGTGTCAGTTTTCTATTCGGGTAGCTTGGGGATAGTAGGTAAGCTAAGAGTGGCTGGCCGCCAGTTGAACTGTTCCTGAAAGTATTCTGACCATCGTTCTAATCTTCTAGATTGAGAGTGAATCATGGACCTATCTTTTTCCGAGATAACTTCACTAACTGCCGATTTCTTGATACCGGTGTCCTTGATAAGTTGGAACAGCTATTTACTATTGCCTGCCGCTGCCGATGCTTCTATCGCTTTTGCTTTAGTTGCCCACCACTGTTCACGATCCTTACGCAAACTCTTTGTCAGTCTACGTTTCAGTTGTCGTCGCTCTTCATCATACTCTGAGCCTGCTGGACCGAGTTTCCAAGCCTCCATCAGTTCATTAGAAGTTCTAGAGATCCAGTGGTCTTTCATAACCATTGGATTGCGGTTAAATGCAGATAACACTGCTGCGTTTACGCCTGCTTCAAAATCATTCCAAGCTACTTCGGGATGAACCTGTTGGTTGTGACTGACTAAGTGCTTAGCCAAACCATTCCTAAATGCAATCTTAGCGTTCTCAGTCTCAAAGTGATATCTAAAGGGTTTGCCTGATGAAGCACTCAATCCTTTTTGGATTTGGATCAAGTTAACTTAACTTTTTATGCCGTACATAAATACATATAGCAGGAGGATATTTCTTCAGTAATAGGTTTCACCTTGCTAAAAACATCGCCAATATAGTCTTTGTTAAGTTTTGCTATATTAAGCTCTCTTAAAAAAACAGTTGTAATGGGTTTCTATGTTAGAATGCAAGTATTTCAGTATATTGTACATTAATTGTTACACGTTGTTCACTATAATATATTAACTCCGTGTTTTTGTTATTTAGTCCAAAAAAAACAGTCTTCAACACCTATCAATAATTCTAGGTTCGTCAAAGATCCTAAGTTTTTAGACAAATCAAATACACTTGTTGAGCAAACCAGTTTAAATCCTTCCGGTAACAATAACGATCATAACATTTTTTAGGCTGTACTAAAAATAAACAAACAGAGAACTATTTTGGTTTGCCTTTGCATGTAAAAGAATTATTTCGTGAACATCGGGGTGTAACGGAATTATATGGTAAGTATAATGTATTTTTCTTTAGATACCTGTTAATAATTGGGCTCTTTTCGAAGGCCGATATTGAATGTTCCAACGATGCCACAAACTATTTAGATTACGCTGATCGTAAACAGTGATTTGAAAAACCAGGTAGTTACACAGATTTGCTCGTTCAGTGTTAAGATATGGTGTTTTAATTCAAAATGATACGCCGTTTTTTGCCGAGTTAATGTTGCGACTTACCTGGTCTATGCTTACCTATTTTTAATAAAAGCTGACAGATTTTAATTGTGCTATTATCAAAATATAGTTGAAGTAGATTTTCCGCATTTGTTCTCAGATGTAATACCAAAACTTCCACCTAATTGTACTTTTTGCGTTTAAGCATGTCCATAGGCTTAGAAATCACCTACTGCAAATTTCTTCTTTCCAAGCGCTTGATATTTTACTGAAGGCTAGAAATGGTTTTGTATAAATCATTCTACTATACATCTGAACAGTAATGGGTGGGTGGGTGCTCCAATTAAACAACCAAAATGTTACTGTGAAGTATAAAATAGTACAAGTAGCACTGTACGAATACATAACGCTATTAATTCTTTCATACTTTCAACATAAGACAGAATAATTTACATCGATATTTGTGTAGTAATTTCAACAATACGGTAAAGATAATATTTAATTCCTCTGACTGAATAACGTAGGCAATCCAGATGGCAATTGATCTATGTTGAGAAATTTGGTTAAAAGGTTGAAAACGGAGAGATATGTTAAGTTAATGAACGTGTTTTTCATATTATTCGATGAGAACAACCGCCACTATTAATTAGCTATGGGCAGTTGGTCATAACTGAATAAAAACAAACGAAATTAATATATTCCTGTTTGATATATCAGAAATGCTATGCCGATGGAAACATGGATCCAGTGTAGAGGTTGACATAAGTATAGTTAAACTGAATAACGTACCTTTTCTTGAACTATTGATACGAACGGTAAGATGAAGAGTACGTTCTTACCAAGAACCAAGAGTTATTTGAGCATAAGAATTTCTACAACCAACGTCTTGTCTCCACTGGTAGGTTGACTATACACAAGATTAGCTCCATTTGCTGTGGTAGTTAAATTCAGGCACTCTAATTGCCAGTCTATTAAAGTGATATTTAAGATGGATGAAGAATAAATATCAAGTAGAGAAGAGTTCACATTAATTTCTAAAAAAAAATTGACATTTGCTTTATAAAGGCAAATACATTGTATTTATTGGTAATGAAAGGAACAGCCTTGAAACACCATAAATTTACTACTACGTTGTGTACCATATAACAAAATAGTAGATAAAATGAAAATAGCTAACAACGAGAGCCAAAAAACATCAAGGGCGATACTAAGTGACAAAGCGCTCCTCCTAGTCAAAAATTATTATTATTATTATTATTATTATTATTATTATTATTATTATTATTATTTAAAACAATTTGTCCCTTTGATAAATTTTGATAATGCAATAAGAAGACGAATTTTATCAGAGCTATGTGATGCTCATTTGCGCAATACGTTTCGAACAATCTGATCACACATACACTTGTTAAGGCATTGATATATGAAAAAATAAAGGTCACTAGACAATTAAGAGTATAAGCTAAGTAAACAAAGATAATAAAGATCACAATGTAAGTCACACTTTACCAAGGTAGGTTGAGGGAAAGTAGAAATTGTTTTTGAACACACAAGGGTGGTTTGAAGATCATTGTTATCTTTATTATAATTAGTTAACTGTCAATTTCGATATCATGAATTGATCTGACAACCATCAGACAACAATTGATCACCCGGAAGCACTAGACAGCTGTTTCGTCCCAGTATGGGACTCCCCAGCAGTGCGCATCGACGACCCTATCGAGGATCGGACCCAGGACCTTCTGGCTTCGCGGCGAATGCTTTACCATTGGACCACTGAGTCAGCTCCTAACGGTTGATATTTCCAATTCAGCCAATTCGTGATACATCAAGACAAACGCTTCTACAGTGTGGGCAACTGAGAAAAGATAACCGCCCTTATACCTCCAACAGCACACAAGATCATCGTCATTTTAATCAAACTCCTTCTTCTATTCCAAAAATATTTCTCATACCCCTATTTTCAAACTTAAATCAATATCTTCAACCTCCTCTTGTGCCATCAGTGCCAGTGCTTTTAGCCCACTAAATAATATCCCTAGTCTACTGAGACCTCGCTCCAAACTTCACATTGGTGCATTCAATGTACGAACCTTATGTCAAATTGGGCAGCAAGCCTCCTTAGCTACTACATTGGAATCCTGTGCCATTGACGTTTGTTGTGTCTCCGAAACACACATACAGGATCCTAGCGTGGTCATTCACTTGACCTCACCCAATCAATATGGCGCACCTACGCGATACACCCTTCGCTTATCTAGCTACCCGACAGAAACTTCTCGTGGGCTAGCTGGTGTAGGTGTTGCACTAAGTATGAGGGCAGAACAGGTACTTCTTGAGTAGATTCCTGTCGACAGTCACCTATGTACCATCCGATTAAATGGTTCGGTAAGAATTCGGAAGGATAAGGATATACGCCGTTGTCTTTTCGTTGCTTCTGCCTGTGCTCCCACTGACTGTGGCCTGGATGAAGTGAAAGATGAGTTTCACAGAAAATTTTTTGAACCTCTTCGTAGGGCCAAACACTCCGATTTGGTACTCGTGGCTAGTGATTTTAACGCCCAAATAGGTAGCTTGAATCAGGCTGGAAGATATTTTAGGTGGATGCTTCAGTGTTCTAGCTCAGAGGACGGATAACAGTGACTGTCTGCTACAACTTTTCTCATACAATCATTTATTTCTAGCAAACACGAACTTTAAGCATGAATAGCGACATCGCCTAACAACGACATCCTGGATCTACTCGATGATGGACTCAAATAAACCATATCGCCATCAGTCACCGTTAGAGGGGCTCGACAGAAGATTGCAGATATTTCTGGGATACATGTTTAGATTCTGATCATGGCCTAGTACGAGCACGCATTGGCTTGCATCTTACTGGACCCAGAGAAATCACTTCACGATAATCCACTAGAATTCAGTTCGGCAAGGAGACAGCTAAGACTAAATTCCAGCGGCAACTAAAGAACCATGTAGGCAACTATAAAGATCTGATCCACCTAGATGCTGTTTGGGAAGATATCCAAGCACCTGTGGCATCTATAGTGACATCTATCAGAGATTTAAATCAACTTATCCTGTCAGGCTCCGAACACGATGAGGAGCGAAGAGAAATCAGATATAAACGGGCAAGACGTCTACGGAACGACCGTGAGCAGTGGTGAGTGACGAAAGTAAAAGAGATGGAAAAGGCGGCGGCACCCAACAGTGTTGTTTTTTCTTGACTTTAAGAATGTATTTGACTCTGTAGACCGAGAAGTTCTATGGCAATGTCTTTCATTGAAAGGCGTACCCCAGAAGTACATAAATACTGTGAAGGCACTTTACTAAAACACTATTAGTACTGTTAAAGCCTATGGCGAACTTTCATCTGGACTTGTAACCTCAAGTGGTGTCCGTCAAGGCTACCCACCATCTCCATTTTTGTTTAATTTAATAAACGATCTACTGTTAGAAATCACATTTTCATCGTCTGACTTTTCAGGAATTGATTTGTCAACTTACGTCACATATGGCGTAAATGAGATAATCGTCTCTCGACGAAAGGAAGAGTGTACTGCACAACAGTTCTCTCTATCTTACTGTGTGGATGTGAGATGTGACCATTAAGGGTAGACAACACTCGAAGATTATTAGATTTTGAACATCGATGTCTACGAAACATCCCTCGCATTAGCTGGGATCACCGAGTAAGTAACAACGAGGTCAGACGACGCGTATTAGGCAAAAGTGATCGATCAGTCAACGAAGTTGTGAATCTTCATCGACTGAGGTGGTTGGGACATGTGTTACGTATGCCTACCCAATATGTGCCTCAATCGGTAATTATAACTTATATAAGGGTAGAATGGAAGAGAGTTAGGGGCGACTAAACCAAAACATGGCGTCAGTCCACGAAGTCACTGACTGCTAGTTTGAGTCGTGTCGGTAGATGCAGACTGTCTTGTAGGGTTTTGTGCGAGTGCTGTAACAAGTGGTTGGAAACTTAGGATGAGACAGATAAAAATCGGTCACAGTGGCGCAGGTGTATCAACTATGTGTCCTCCTTAAATCATGAGCTTAAAATTACTTCAGATCTTTCTTTTCACGCACCAATTCTTTCTCTCTGGACCATATTCTATATGTTAGCTCTTCTTTGTTTTCGTTATTATTATTATTATTATTGAATTAATTTCTAATAATATGGTGTTAATCTCGCTATGCTTTTGGGATATGGCAACTGGGACCGGTGTACACATGTGCCAGGTTCTATGTTGACCACACATACATACAACTAGCTTTTCTTTCTTATTCCAATAACTTCCTGGTTCAATTATATTTTGAATGTGCTAATGATGCTCCGATTACAGGTTTATAAAGTTCTATCACTATCCACCTTCAACCATGCTTTAGACTATAAGTCGGAAGCCTTTAATGTTGAGATCATGTATCATATCGGAAAACAGAAACCTCATCATAGTTTGGTGCCATGGATATATATTATCTGGATCCATAAGTGATCGCCCACGCGTTTCGTCCTGTTTGGGACTCATCGGCTGGATGTACTTGCATCCCAATGTTGATGTTCACACTGGGATTCGAACTCAGTCCGTTTCGTGTCGAACGCCACCGCGTTCACCACTAGACTACTGAGTCCAGACAGTCACGCTTGTGCAACGGGCACATTGGTATTAGGAAGAGCTTGTATATTCCCGTTGATTTGTTATCGACTGAAGCAGGTCAGTCATTATTGCTATATGTGCATCCTGAGCGGATTTCCTCGATATAGCGATTTTTCACAAGTATTATATAAGTTGAATTGTGACTGGCAAGTGGAATCCAGGACGCGCGTTTCGTCCTGTTTGGGACTCATCGGCTGGATGTACTTGCATCCCAATGTTGATGTTCACACTGGGATTCGAACTCAGTCCGTTTCGTGTCGAACGCCACCGCGTTCACCACTAGACTACTGAGTCCAGACAGTCACGCTTGTGCAACGGGCACATTGGTATTAGGAAGAGCTTGTATATTCCCGTTGATTTGTTATCGACTGAAGCAGGTCAGTCATTATTGCTATATGTGCATCCTGAGCGGATTTCCTCGATATAGCGATTTTTCACAAGTATTATATAAGTTGAATTGTGACTGGCAAGTGGAATCCAGGACGCGCGTTTCGTCCTGTTTGGGACTCATCGGCTGGATGTACTTGCATCCCAATGTTGATGTTCACACTGGGATTCGAACTCAGTCCGTTTCGTGTCGAACGCCACCGCGTTCACCACTAGACTACTGAGTCCAGACAGTCACGCTTGTGCAACGGGCACATTGGTATTAGGAAGAGCTTGTATATTCCCGTTGATTTGTTATCGACTGAAGCAGGTCAGTCATTATTGCTATATGTGCATCCTGAGCGGATTTCCTCGATATAGCGATTTTTCACAAGTATTATATAAGTTGAATTGTGACTGGCAAGTGGAATCCAGGACGCGCGTTTCGTCCTGTTTGGGACTCATCGGCTGGATGTACTTGCATCCCAATGTTGATGTTCACACTGGGATTCGAACTCAGTCCGTTTCGTGTCGAACGCCACCGCGTTCACCACTAGACTACTGAGTCCAGACAGTCACGCTTGTGCAACGGGCACATTGGTATTAGGAAGAGCTTGTATATTCCCGTTGATTTGTTATCGACTGAAGCAGGTCAGTCATTATTGCTATATGTGCATCCTGAGCGGATTTCCTCGATATAGCGATTTTTCACAAGTATTATATAAGTTGGATTGTGACTGGCAAGTGGAATCCAGGACGCGCGTTTCGTCCTATTTGGGACTCATCGGCTGGATGTACCTGCATCCCAATGTTGATGTTCACACTGGGATTCCCCAAGAACGGAATTCCGTGTGTGAATGCATACTCGTCCAGCAGCCTAGTAAAAGTGTTTAATGAATAGGCTAATGTCGTAGTAGTAAGAGAGAGCATTTTTGACTTAAAAATCCCTCACTAAGAAGTGTAGCCTGCTCCAAGTGTTTGCACTCTGGTATACGATTGTGTGTGAATTGCTTATTTGTTGACGGCGGGGAGTCTAAGGTAGTGTAGCCTTAGACGAATGGGCTGTGCTGTTCGGAATTTTGAAAATGGTTGCTGAGTTATTTCTCGCTCTTTTGTCGTTAAGTGGGAATAGAACGAGGGCACGTAGTTCGTGCCTTTCCGAGACTAGCAAAATGCATAGAGATACGTGCTCTTGTAGCAACTTAGCTTGACTAGTTAAAAGTTCACTTCAAACCTTAAGCATGCGACAAAACAATTAAGCTCGATTATTGATTTGCTACCTTATTCTGCATAGGGACTATATTTCCTATTAGCTTATATTGAACTTTGAGAAGTATTTGTGTGTTTGAATAACTAGAACCGCGCTCAACTGTCTCCTGCCCACTCTACTGAATAAAGACACATTCCCAAAATACTCTTGTTTCTTCTGTCACTAGATCGGGATATACCTAGGCGCTAAACTCTTACTAGGGCGTGGTCAAAATCTAGACACGTGTCCCAGAAAGATCGGCAGTCCTCTATACAGCCTCTCCAACGGTAGCTGATGCCGATGTGATCAATTTGTG
The DNA here is from genome assembly GCA_034768735.1 of Schistosoma mekongi. Lineage (NCBI taxonomy): Eukaryota > Metazoa > Platyhelminthes > Trematoda > Strigeidida > Schistosomatidae > Schistosoma > Schistosoma mekongi. The sequence continues at coordinate 40,902,717 of CM068309.1, forward strand.
TCCATCGTTGTGTAGATATTGGGGGTCGCCAGGTTAAACAATGTCTCACCTTATGCTTAAAGTTTGTGTTACCTAAAAATAAACGGTAGTCTGAGCATAATTGCATCAGACGATCTCCGTTGTCTGTTCTCTGGGCTGGGATGCCGAGTAACCCACCTAAGTGCTTTTCAGTTTGATTTAGTCTACCTACTTGGGCATTAAAATCTCCTGCTATAATTACTATGTCTGAGCGCTTAGCTTTCTGAAGGAGGCTAGAGAACTTCATATAGAAGTCGTCTTTCACTCCATCTGTGCTGCAGTCAGTGGAGGGGCATAAGCGGAAACGACAAAAAGGCATCGGCGTGTGTCCCTATCTTTCCGAGTTCGTACTGTGTCATTTAGACGGACAGCACATAGACGACTGTCTACAGGGATCCACTCGAGAAGAGCCTGTTCTGCCCGTAAGCTTAGTGCTATGCCTACACCAGCAAGGCCACGTGAACTTGCTGTAGGGTCTCCAGACAAACGAAGAGTGAATTGTGTTGTTCCGTTGCATCGTCTATGTGAGGTCAAACGGAGGGCCATGCTGGGATCCTGTGTGCTTGTTTCGGAGACACAGCATACATTAATCGCAAGAGATTCTAATGTTTTAGCTAAGGCAGCCTGTTGACCGATTTGACACAGCGTACGCACATTGAAAGCTCCAACATGAAGTTTAGAGCGTGGCTTCAGGAGACCTGGTATGACATTTCGGGAACTCGGGTAACCAGTACAAGTGTCACGCATAGAAAATGTAGTAAAGTGCTAATAGTAGAAACTAGAAAAGGGAAACATGTTTGATCGTGAACAAGGTGAGCTTGAGTGATATTAGAGGTATGAGTGCGGTTATCACTTCCCGGTTGCCCACACCGTTGAAGGGTTATTCATGAGAAACCTGAAAGAGAAAATGGATTAAGGGAGGTCTTGATGACCTGAGAGTGTAACCGTAGTGCCCAGAAAACAGCTGTTTAAGGTCGGTCACCTACATTAATTGTTTCTCCTGTTGTTAGAAGGGGGGGGCATCGGCTTCGTGGCTTCCAAAGGAACTCGGCTTTCACCATGAAGTGTCATATTAGGCCTTCCAACTCCCAGGGCAGAGTTAAAATGGTTATAAAGGATTTTACTCGTAAGCCGTTTTTAGCAAGGTAGTTGTTTTACGGGATAGGGTTGCTAACTCCATGCCCAACCCTCCTCCTTTATCCAGGCTTGGGACCGGCAGCAACCCTGTGGAGGCTCCTGGCGGAGTTTATAAGTTCAAAGGTGTTTATGATAATAATTACGACGATTATTTAAAAAAACGCTCGAGACATAAGGGTGATTGTAGCAATCATTTTGTTCTAAAGTATACAAATGATAAGTGAATGAATTAGTATAGTGTTGATTACGTAATATCCATTAGAAAAATAAAACCAGTTAGGTAATTACAGGAAATCTAATAGTCAAAACTGTTAAATAAGAATTAAGCGGTAATTAAGAGTTAACCAATTCTGAAGTTATGAATTCTAAATTATAATGATAACAAGAAGATCGAGTGTAATAAGTTATTTGTAAATCATCCAAGTATTGGCTATTATGATGGCCATGATAAGAAAAAAGGCTGTGCAATCTTCTTATGTACACACAGGTCTGGTTTCAGAAGTTGGATACCGATGGCAGATGGAGCTTGATTAGAGATTTTAAAATTCTTCCTGACGTCTATTTGATGTTCCGTATTAACCAAATGTGCAAGTATAGGACTGTTTACTTGCATTAGTTGACCTTTACTCAGCCAGGCTTTGTGATGTTCGGGAATTCAGTGACGGACCTAGCTAATGGTATACCAAAAGTAACTGCCTCTACAGAAGCAGCTTAATTGGTATATACATATAAGTGAGGCGAATTCAGCAAGTCTATCTTTAGCTCCCGTTCTTATGAATGAGTCGTTGCAAAATTTTGTATGCCGGATGGCTACAGTAAAGGCATTTTGTGACAAGTTTCTAAATCACTTCGTCATTTTACTAATGCTGTCATTTATGAATTTTAATTTCAAAAAAATCGGTTTCCTTTGGGAAGTTGCGTTTTTCGAATTCATTTTGTCATCATCATCTTATGTTTATTTATGAATTTCAATGGGTAAGCATTTATTCTGAGCATACTACGAATCGCAATTAATTCTAATTTCACAGTATCCTCAGAATATATGCATCTAGTGCAATATGTTAGGCGTTTCACCGAATCCCTTTTGCATCTCAGTGGTACAGAAATAAAGAAAAAACGTATGCTGACAAACCAACGTCAATTTCCTATATATACTTTTATTAATATACCATCTATACTTCGTGTTAATCAAATGTCTATGAACGAGATGCTATAAATTCGCATTTTTCTATTGTAAAATGGATTAAAAATACGAACGTTGTTAAATCTATCTAGCATACCATACTTGTCCAATACTTGTATGAGGAGTATAAATGTATCATCTACATACCGAGAAAAGAATAATAATTGGCTGATTTTGTTGTTGAGAAGATCTTTTTCTAATTACAATAGAAAAGAATCTGTGAGGAGTGTTCCCAATGGTGATCCTATTACCAGGCCATCTAATTGGCTGTACAACGCATTATTAAACTGAAATTTTACGTTCATCATGCTCCTAGGGATATTATTTCATTAATGAAGAAACTGGAACATCAGTATTTATATTGGTTTATCTTTAGTTTGGTGTATATGAAATCTAATGTTTCTAGTAGGAGAACGTTAGTGAATGAGGATAATACATCAAGTGATACTAATGACATGTTTCCAACTAACAAATATTTTATGTTGTCGGCAATCTCAGAAGAATCCCTAACGCTGTTTCTGACAATCATGAAGATTTCCACCAAACATTTCGCCTTACCATACTTTCTAAACTATGGTTACCTTATTCATCTTCAGGTGTTAATTATTTTGTCAATTAGTCGCAACGATATTATAAACACATTTGTATATGTGAAATTATTGCTACGTAACACGCCACCAAATATTTGGTTATGAATTTAGAACTATTGCAAATATATATATCGTATATATATACATATATATGTATATGTATATGTATACGTATAAGTACACAATAATATTAATTTGGAATAACTAGAAGCATACAAATACCAGCATAATATGTTGACCATTTAAATGGTTATGAACATTGGCAATGGTGGTTCATTGTTGATAGGAAATACTCAATTCGATGAGAGCTTTCAGTCAGAAGGATCAAGTGGAACAAGTTGCACTACAATGATCACAGAGCAGATGTAAAATTGAATGAAAAAAATAAAAACAAATATTTATTCCGTATGTCGACTGGTAATGGGGGTTTGCAAGGTGGAATGTAATGAGGTATACTAAATTACATAACCTATTCACCTATCTATACAGGTTTAACGATAAAAATGAACGACTGTCGTTAGAACGTCAGGCAATAAGATAGTTATTAAACACAGTGTTCAGAATTCATGTAAACTCTTCTCCACATCACAAATATATTATCCTATGTAATACATTTGTTGATAATCACAACATAAGGAGCTGCCTATTTTGAGTTGAGACTTATTCAACTCGTGTTGACATGCCTGGTTTACGACTACTCTCTTCTATGCTAATTAACACAACTATTGCAATAAACAATCCACTATTGAAATGAGACCTTTAATTAGAGTGTAGAAATATTGTGGAATATCTGATGAAATTTCATAAGAAGACAAAGAAACAATACAATGAGATAACAACATTGGCACTTTGAAAGAAATCAGACAGAATTTCTATACTGATAAATTGAAAGAATGTGGTCATCTAGGTAAATAATGAACAAAATGAGAATTATGTTAGCTACTTGGATCACCCCATCTTTTTATGTTTTTTTATGAGCATATGAGTTAAGTAGGTATGTCGAGAAAGTGAAATGATGGTATTGTTGAGTTTGAAACTCATGTTTTCAAAGAAGTCAACATATCACTGTTGTCAAATGAATAGTAAATTTTAACTGAAACTGGTATCTTACATTATTATGAGAACACTACTCAACCATGTCTTCATCAGTGAAACTTAACAGATTCATAGAACGAGATGAATTGAAGGAATAAATGATAACATAATTGATTGACAAGAATTGGAATGTCAGGATTACTGGCTTTGAGTTTGGTCACTAATAGAATTCATAACTGATTGGAGCTCACTATTGGGGTACAGTATGTGTGAGGAACGGTTGTAGTAGTTCACAACCAATAGTATCATATCTAATCAACTAATTTTCTCCGATCTCCGCTCACCATCTAGAGCGTGAACTATTAGCTGGATGGGTATCACTTAACTGATAATCGTAACTCATTATGGTTTTCTTGCACACTATACTGATTACTATCTGATAATGATAATAGATGCTAATGACATTCTATCTATTCGTCTGTTATTATTAAATAATCTTAACATCGTCTCCACAAAGTCTTTTCACATCGACTATTGGTACTACCTTCTCAGAAAATCTATTAACCTTTTTTATTTTTGTTCCACAGTTTTTTTAGGCTGAATAACGAACAGGTAGTTTAGGTAGGAAAACTAGCGTAGCTCCAAGCCTCAGAATTAGTACTGCTTAGCACTTTTTTCAACATATTATATTTTACACATTCCTATAAATATACATAAAACCTAACTGCATTGTTAACCAATTAGAAAACTAACATTAATACAAAATAGGAGCAATAGTGAATGTGAAGTGAAATACGTATACACAAGTGACTAACGGTAGTTCATAAAAGAAGAAATGATACACTAACAATTAATGTGTCAAATGAGAGGATAGGGTAGGGGATAGGGGAACTGAATAATAACAGAAATAAATTGTTCAACTTCAATTTAACCAAAAATACTGGAATTCTCTACAGATAAATATCTCTCGAAGATAATCAAACTTATTTAAGTGCCTGGCTTATCAGTAACACAGGAACTCTATTGGACGTCTGAAACCATAGGTATCTGAAAATAAATATATGAAACAAAATATAACCACATACATTATGTCTATCAGTGTATGCAGAATTAATTCCTACTAAATCACAGAATATTCTGTACATTCGTATTTGTTCGATTTTGCTGAAGCATACTCAGGATATTTACTTCATTCATTCACCTTAGGATCTATAGTGTCTTTCAACATGCCATCATGAAACGACCTGAATGAAATATATAACTCCTGCTATGAGAACTGGAGATGTTAGATTGTAGTTACTTCAGTTCCGACTCGGAAATATCATTTGGGCACTTAGTCTCGCATATATTACTTTTACTTCACGTACATATAATTTTGCACGTAAAATGAAGTCGAACCTCCCCCCTCCCGATATATGATGTAATAATTGGAGCCAGTAAATTCCAACAACCTAAAGAAGTTTCATAATATCTATAGAGAGAGAGGAAGTTCAGTCATACATTGATCACACACAAATAAATAAAATATTCTAGGGATAACCTGGGCCACTACAGTACACAACCTTCCTAATACTGTGTTTCAACATCCACATTCTATCGATTAATAAATATTATTTTTCTCATTTTTAACAACCTTACCTTGTAAATTTCGATGATCAATTATTGTCATAGTTTCACTACATGCATAATTTCATTAGAATCCTAGTGCACAGTTACCATTGGCCTTATCACTCGTAATCCACTTTTTTTCTATTGTAAAATGGATTAAAAATACGAACGTTGTTAAATCTATCTAGCATACCATACTTGTCCAATACTTGTATGAGGAGTATAAATGTATCATCTACATACCGAGAAAAGAATAATAATTGGCTGATTTTGTTGTTGAGAAGATCTTTTTCTAATTACAATAGAAAAGAATCTGTGAGGAGTGTTCCCAATGGTGATCCTATTACCAGGCCATCTAATTGGCTGTACAACGCATTATTAAACTGAAATTTTACGTTCATCATGCTCCTAGGGATATTATTTCATTAATGAAGAAACTGGAACATCAGTATTTATATTGGTTTATCGTTAGTTTGGTGTATATGAAATCTAATGTTTCTAGTAGGAGAACGTTAGTGAATGAGGATAATACATCAAGTGATACTAATGACATGTTTCCAACCAACAAATATTTTATGTTGTCGGCAATCTCAGAAGAATCCCTAACGCTGTTTCTGACAATCATGAAGATTTCCACCAAACATTTCGCCTTACCATACTTTCTAAACTATGGTTACCTTATTCATCTTCAGGTGTTAATTATTTTGTCAATTAGTCGCAACGATATTATAAACACATTTGTATATGTGAAATTATTGCTACGTAACACGCCACCAAATATTTGGTTATGAATTTAGAACTATTGCAAATATATATATCGTATATATATACATATATATGTATATGTATATGTATACGTATAAGTACACAATAATATTAATTTGGAATAACTAGAAGCATACAAATACCAGCATAATATGTTGACCATTTAAATGGTTATGAACATTGGCAATGGTGGTTCATTGTTGATAGGAAATACTCAATTCGATGAGAGCTTTCAGTCAGAAGGATCAAGTGGAACAAGTTGCACTACAATGATCACAGAGCAGATGTAAAATTGAATGAAAAAAATAAAAACAAATATTTATTCCGTATGTCGACTGGTAATGGGGGTTTGCAAGGTGGAATGTAATGAGGTATACTAAATTACATAACCTATTCACCTATCTATACAGGTTTAACGATAAAAATGAACGACTGTCGTTAGAACGTCAGGCAATAAGATAGTTATTAAACACAGTGTTCAGAATTCATGTAAACTCTTCTCCACATCACAAATATATTATCCTATGTAATACATTTGTTGATAATCACAACATAAGGAGCTGCCTATGTTGAGTTGAGACTTATTCAACTCGTGTTGACATGCCTGGTTTACGACTATTCTCTTCTATGCTAATTAACACAACTATTGCAATAAACAATCCACTATTGAAATGAGACCTTTAATTAGAGTGTAGAAATATTGTGGAATATCTGATGAAATTTCATAAGAAGACAAAGAAACAATACAATGAGATAACAACATTGGCACTTTGAAAGAAATCAGACAGAATTTCTATACTGATAAATTGAAAGAATGTGGTCATCTAGGTAAATAATGAACAAAATGAGAATTATGTTAGTTACTTGGATCACCCCATCTTTTTATGTTTTTTTATGAGCATATGAGTTAAGTAGGTATGTCGAGAAAGTGAAATGATGGTATTGTTGAGTTTGAAACTCATGTTTTCAAAGAAGTCAACATATCACTGTTGTCAAATGAATAGTAAATTTTAACTGAAACTGGTATCTTACATTATTATGAGAACACTACTCAACCATGTCTTCATCAGTGAAACTTAACAGATTCATAGAACGAGATGAATTGAAGGAATAAATGATAACATAATTGATTGACAAGAATTGGAATGTCAGGATTACTGGCTTTGAGTTTGGTCACTAATAGAATTCATAACTGATTGGAGCTCACTATTGGGGTACAGTATGTGTGAGGAACGGTTGTAGTAGTTCACAACCAATAGTATCATATCTAATCAACTAATTTTCTCCGATCTCCGCTCACCATCTAGAGCGTGAACTATTAGCTGGATGGGTATCACTTAACTGATAATCGTAACTCATTATGGTTTTCTTGCACACTATACTGATTACTATCTGATAATGATAATAGATGCTAATGACATTCTATCTATTCGTCTGTTATTATTAAATAATCTTAACATCGTCTCCACAAAGTCTTTTCACATCGACTATTGGTACTACCTTCTCAGAAAATCTATTAACCTTTTTTATTTTTGTTCCACAGTTTTTTTAGGCTGAATAACGAACAGGTAGTTTAGGTAGGAAAACTAGCGTAGCTCCAAGCCTCAGAATTAGTACTGCTTAGCACTTTTTTCAACATATTATATTTTACACATTCCTATAAATATACATAAAACCTAACTGCATTGTTAACCAATTAGAAAACTAACATTAATACAAAATAGGAGCAATAGTGAATGTGAAGTGAAATACGTATACACAAGTGACTAACGGTAGTTCATAAAAGAAGAAATGATACACTAACAATTAATGTGTCAAATGAGAGGATAGGGTAGGGGATAGGGGAACTGAATAATAACAGAAATAAATTGTTCAACTTCAATTTAACCAAAAATACTGGAATTCTCTACAGATAAATGTCTCTCGAAGATAATCAAACTTATTTAAGTGCCTGGCTTATCAGTAACACAGGAACTCTATTGGACGTCTGAAACCATAGGTATCTGAAAATAAATATATGAAACAAAATATAACCACATACATTATGTCTATCAGTGTATGCAGAATTAATTCCTACTAAATCACAGAATATTCTGTACATTCGTATTTGTTCGATTTTGCTGAAGCATACTCAGGATATTTACTTCATTCATTCACCTTAGGATCTATAGTGTCTTTCAACATGCCATCATGAAACGACCTGAATGAAATATATAACTCCTGCTATGAGAACTGGAGATGTTAGATTGTAGTTACTTCAGTTCCGACTCGGAAATATCATTTGGGCACTTAGTCTCGCATATATTACTTTTACTTCACGTACATATAATTTTGCACGTAAAATGAAGTCGAACCTCCCCCCTCCCGATATATGATGTAATAATTGGAGCCAGTAAATTCCAACAACCTAAAGAAGTTTCATAATATCTATAGAGAGAGAGGAAGTTCAGTCATACATTGATCACACACAAATAAATAAAATATTCTAGGGATAACCTGGGCCACTACAGTACACAACCTTCCTAATACTGTGTTTCAACATCCACATTCTATCGATTAATAAATATTATTTTTCTCATTTTTAACAACCTTACCTTGTAAATTTCGATGATCAATTATTGTCATAGTTTCACTACATGCATAATTTCATTAGAATCCTAGTGCACAGTTACCATTGGCCTTATCACTCGTAATCCACTTTTTTTCTATTGTAAAATGGATTAAAAATACGAACGTTGTTAAATCTATCTAGCATACCATACTTGTCCAATACTTGTATGAGGAGTATAAATGTATCATCTACATACCGAGAAAAGAATAATAATTGGCTGATTTTGTTGTTGAGAAGATCTTTTTCTAATTACAATAGAAAAGAATCTGTGAGGAGTGTTCCCAATGGTGATCCTATTACCAGGCCATCTAATTGGCTGTACAACGCATTATTAAACTGAAATTTTACGTTCATCATGCTCCTAGGGATATTATTTCATTAATGAAGAAACTGGAACATCAGTATTTATATTGGTTTATCGTTAGTTTGGTGTATATGAAATCTAATGTTTCTAGTAGGAGAACGTTAGTGAATGAGGATAATACATCAAGTGATACTAATGACATGTTTCCAACCAACAAATATTTTATGTTGTCGGCAATCTCAGAAGAATCCCTAACGCTGTTTCTGACAATCATGAAGATTTCCACCAAACATTTCGCCTTACCATACTTTCTAAACTATGGTTACCTTATTCATCTTCAGGTGTTAATTATTTTGTCAATTAGTCGCAACGATATTATAAACACATTTGTATATGTGAAATTATTGCTACGTAACACGCCACCAAATATTTGGTTATGAATTTAGAACTATTGCAAATATATATATCGTATATATATACATATATATGTATATGTATATGTATACGTATAAGTACACAATAATATTAATTTGGAATAACTAGAAGCATACAAATACCAGCATAATATGTTGACCATTTAAATGGTTATGAACATTGGCAATGGTGGTTCATTGTTGATAGGAAATACTCAATTCGATGAGAGCTTTCAGTCAGAAGGATCAAGTGGAACAAGTTGCACTACAATGATCACAGAGCAGATGTAAAATTGAATGAAAAAAATAAAAACAAATATTTATTCCGTATGTCGACTGGTAATGGGGGTTTGCAAGGTGGAATGTAATGAGGTATACTAAATTACATAACCTATTCACCTATCTATACAGGTTTAACGATAAAAATGAACGACTGTCGTTAGAACGTCAGGCAATAAGATAGTTATTAAACACAGTGTTCAGAATTCATGTAAACTCTTCTCCACATCACAAATATATTATCCTATGTAATACATTTGTTGATAATCACAACATAAGGAGCTGCCTATGTTGAGTTGAGACTTATTCAACTCGTGTTGACATGCCTGGTTTACGACTATTCTCTTCTATGCTAATTAACACAACTATTGCAATAAACAATCCACTATTGAAATGAGACCTTTAATTAGAGTGTAGAAATATTGTGGAATATCTGATGAAATTTCATAAGAAGACAAAGAAACAATACAATGAGATAACAACATTGGCACTTTGAAAGAAATCAGACAGAATTTCTATACTGATAAATTGAAAGAATGTGGTCATCTAGGTAAATAATGAACAAAATGAGAATTATGTTAGTTACTTGGATCACCCCATCTTTTTATGTTTTTTTATGAGCATATGAGTTAAGTAGGTATGTCGAGAAAGTGAAATGATGGTATTGTTGAGTTTGAAACTCATGTTTTCAAAGAAGTCAACATATCACTGTTGTCAAATGAATAGTAAATTTTAACTGAAACTGGTATCTTACATTATTATGAGAACACTACTCAACCATGTCTTCATCAGTGAAACTTAACAGATTCATAGAACGAGATGAATTGAAGGAATAAATGATAACATAATTGATTGACAAGAATTGGAATGTCAGGATTACTGGCTTTGAGTTTGGTCACTAATAGAATTCATAACTGATTGGAGCTCACTATTGGGGTACAGTATGTGTGAGGAACGGTTGTAGTAGTTCACAACCAATAGTATCATATCTAATCAACTAATTTTCTCCGATCTCCGCTCACCATCTAGAGCGTGAACTATTAGCTGGATGGGTATCACTTAACTGATAATCGTAACTCATTATGGTTTTCTTGCACACTATACTGATTACTATCTGATAATGATAATAGATGCTAATGACATTCTATCTATTCGTCTGTTATTATTAAATAATCTTAACATCGTCTCCACAAAGTCTTTTCACATCGACTATTGGTACTACCTTCTCAGAAAATCTATTAACCTTTTTTATTTTTGTTCCACAGTTTTTTTAGGCTGAATAACGAACAGGTAGTTTAGGTAGGAAAACTAGCGTAGCTCCAAGCCTCAGAATTAGTACTGCTTAGCACTTTTTTCAACATATTATATTTTACACATTCCTATAAATATACATAAAACCTAACTGCATTGTTAACCAATTAGAAAACTAACATTAATACAAAATAGGAGCAATAGTGAATGTGAAGTGAAATACGTATACACAAGTGACTAACGGTAGTTCATAAAAGAAGAAATGATACACTAACAATTAATGTGTCAAATGAGAGGATAGGGTAGGGGATAGGGGAACTGAATAATAACAGAAATAAATTGTTCAACTTCAATTTAACCAAAAATACTGGAATTCTCTACAGATAAATGTCTCTCGAAGATAATCAAACTTATTTAAGTGCCTGGCTTATCAGTAACACAGGAACTCTATTGGACGTCTGAAACCATAGGTATCTGAAAATAAATATATGAAACAAAATATAACCACATACATTATGTCTATCAGTGTATGCAGAATTAATTCCTACTAAATCACAGAATATTCTGTACATTCGTATTTGTTCGATTTTGCTGAAGCATACTCAGGATATTTACTTCATTCATTCACCTTAGGATCTATAGTGTCTTTCAACATGCCATCATGAAACGACCTGAATGAAATATATAACTCCTGCTATGAGAACTGGAGATGTTAGATTGTAGTTACTTCAGTTCCGACTCGGAAATATCATTTGGGCACTTAGTCTCGCATATATTACTTTTACTTCACGTACATATAATTTTGCACGTAAAATGAAGTCGAACCTCCCCCCTCCCGATATATGATGTAATAATTGGAGCCAGTAAATTCCAACAACCTAAAGAAGTTTCATAATATCTATAGAGAGAGAGGAAGTTCAGTCATACATTGATCACACACAAATAAATAAAATATTCTAGGGATAACCTGGGCCACTACAGTACACAACCTTCCTAATACTGTGTTTCAACATCCACATTCTATCGATTAATAAATATTATTTTTCTCATTTTTAACAACCTTACCTTGTCGATGATCAATTATTGTCATAGTTTCACTACATGCATAATTTCATTAGAATCCTAGTGCACAGTTACCATTGGCCTTATCACTCGTAATCCACTTTTTTTCTATTGTAAATGGATTAAAATACGAACGTTGTTAAATCTATCTAGCATACCATACTTGTCCAATACTTGTATGAGGAGTATAAATGTATCATCTACATACGAGAAAAGAATAATAATTGGCTGATTTTGTTGTTGAGAAGATCTTTTTCTAATTACAATAGAAAAGAATCTGTGAGGGAGTGTTCCCAATGGTGATCCTATTACCAAGGCCATCTAATTGGCTGTACAAACGCATTATTAAACTGAAATTTTACGTTCATCATGCTCCTAGGGATATTATTTCATTAATGAAGAAACTGGAACATCAGTATTTATATTGGTTTATCGTTAGTTTGGTGTATGAAGTTTGGTGTATATGAATCTAATGTTTCTAGTAGGAGAACGTTAGTGAATGAGGATAATACATCAAGTGATACTAATGACATGTTTCCAACCAACAAATATTTTATGTTGTCGGCAATCTCAGAAGAATCCCTAACGCTGTTTCTGACAATCATGAAGATTTCCACCAAACATTTCGCCTTACCATACTTTCTAAACTATGGTTACCTTATTCATCTTCATTTCTTAATTGTTTAGTTAATTAATCGTAACTATGTTATGAACAACTAAGTATAGCTATGTTAATAACTATCATAAACTATGTATATATATATATATATATATATATATATATATATATTGGTTTGGAAGTTTTTGATGTAAAAGTTCAACCTCAATTTACAAGGTCACTCTATTGCTCGTTTTTTTATTTCTCTTATCTGAAATGTAAAATAATTTTAAAATGTTAATTAACTGAATAAAAGGTACCGATTAATTAGTAAGGCAGTATTAACTTTCCATAGTAAAGTTCTGTTTTCGGTGAATTAATTCTGGAAGTTTGTACAATCCTAAGTGTATGCAATTATTAAGCTCCTATAAATAAAACGTTAACTTCAGGAATCCTAATAATCAACTTTTAAGGTTTGTGTTGTCATGTCATTTTTGAAGGGAAGGTTCATGTGTATTGACTTTCATTTCATAACAATAATGAACATTACTAGTTAACTACAATGAATTAGCTTATATGGCAAAATCAAAATATAGTTCTCAAGGCATTGAATATTCGTACGATTGTCATTGAAGTTGAATAATAATTACGAAAATAAAGGGGGGTGAAGTGCAGGTTGCATAACATAATAAGATGAAATATAAAACTGAAGTGAAACGTACTGAAACATAATAAAGTTAATGAGGAATATTAGTCGTTATGAATTGAAGGATCTCCGATGTACAGGTCAACGAAATGATATGTTTTGTTTGAAACCAAATAGATACGATTTGAATAGATATTGGAATTCCCACGTTATTCTTTATAACAGGAAACTATTTTAAAAAAAAAGATAGTAAGTAGAAACCGTCAGTAAATATCTCCTAAATTCACCTACCATTTTGTTATTTTAATTTAATTTTACGATAAACGAATTCCCTGTTCATATTTTGCTAATTGGTATCACTGTTGTGTGATTGGCAATTGTCACCTTCCATTCGCAAATATTTCTACATGCGATAAGGTTACTATTATGTAACTGTATTATATACAATGTTGTAATGAAGTTTATTTGAATCCTCTTGAATTGTCAATTGCTTTCTTTAATAACTGTAGAAATAGATATAGTGAGACTGCCTGAGAAAAAAGTAAGACACCTGATATAAGAAGTAAATATGTTAGGTCGTCGTTGTATTAGGTTCAGGTAAATATGAAATCTATGTACATAGGATTCGCGTATATCAAACCAACTGAGGCAAATATACAGCTGAAAAGATGCACAAAAATAAAGTAGTCGATTGGAAGAAATGGCGAACAATTTATTTCAGAAACAATATTAAACGAAAAGGTACTACGAAACAAACAGCTAAGAGAAGAAGAGAAATGAAACACAAATTTAAAACATACACATAGATAAATGAAAAATATCAAGGCTGATGCAGTAAAAGGATTATATAAGAATTTACAAAACGTATGTAATGAGAGAAGGTCAACTACGAAAAGAATAAAATAGTAAGCGTAAAGTAAAGTTAATGTGCATTAGTTACTACTTAGTTGATGTTTTAGAAATAGCAATACCATCATTTCACTTTGCCGACATACCTACTTAACTCATATGCTCATAAAAAAACATAAAAAGATGGGGTGATCCAAGTAACTAACATAATTCTCATTTTGTTCATTATTTACCTAGATGACCACATTCTTTCAATTTATCAGTATAGAAATTCTGTGTGATTTAGTTAAAAGTGCCAATGTTGTCTGCTCATTGTATTGTTTCTTTGATTACTTGTGAAATTTCATCAGATATTCCACAATATTTCTACACTCTAATTAAAGGTCTCATTTCAATAGTGGATTGTTTATTGCAATAGTTGTGTTAATTAGCATAGAAGAGAGTAGTCGTAAACCAGGCATGTCAACACGAGTTGAATAAGTCTCAACTCAACATAGGCAGTTCCTTATGTTGTGATTATCAATAAATGTATTACATAGGAGAATAGATTGGTGATGTGGAGAAGATTTCAAGTGAATTCCAAACAATGTCTTGAATTAATATTTTATTACGAAACGCTATAACGACACTCGTTCATTTCTATCATTAAATCTGTATAGATGTGTGAATAGGTTATGTTGTTTAGTATACTTCATTCCATCCAATTTCGATACAATAAACAATGGATATACGGAACAAACATTCGTCATTATTTCTTTGAGTCAAATTTGCATTTACTTTGTGCTTTGACTCATTTAATTTTTTGCCACTATATATTTTATGTGTTTGAACTGAAATAAACTGTTTTTTTGATTTCCTTAACCGGACGTCTAATTACTGCGACACTTTATCAATATTCACGAAATGCATCATTATTATTAGACATATTCATGGTTGATCGTGTATCTGTACCAGGAAATTATGGGAGCCATTTACATTATTATCTGTGAGTTTGTTCAAAGTGATTCCGTTATCTTAGATTACACTCACTCGTCTAATCACTTTTGAACACATAATTATTTGTTTATATCATTTACGAAGGTATGCTTGATACTGTTTGATTAATTTGACGAGTCTCAATGTATTTCTGGCATTTCTTCAATGAGTTCTTTATCGAGTTTCACGTTATCACGCAGTTTTTTCTATAAACGCATATTGGAGACAGAAATCGAATCAGTTGACACTGATAATTAACTTAAAATTGATTTGATTGGATATATCACAGATTGATGTTGGCAGGGTACCATTGAAAACCAGGGAGCACTGGACAGCTGTTTGGTTCTAGCGTGGAACTCTTCAGCAGTGCGCACCCACGATTCCGCATTAGGGGCTTCAGGTTGACGCGAACGCCTAACCATCTGCACCACTGGGTCGGCATCCAATGGTAGAATTCCCACTTCCATCAATTTGTGATACAAAAAATAACCTTCCCAATTGAATTAAAATTGATTATTTAAGAAATAAGACTAAGCAAAGACAACTACGAAATGCAACATTCATACAACTTAACAGGATGAGGAGTGATTGTGTGGATTGTAATGTATCTCAGTAATATTAATATATAATATAATAATAATAATAATAATAATATAATAATAATAATAATAATATAATAATAATAATATAATAATAATAATAATAATAATAATATAATAATAATAATAATAATAATAATAATAATAATATAATAATAATAATATAATAATAATAATATAATAATAATAATATAATAATAATAATAATAATATAATAATAATAATAATATAATAATAATAATAATAATATAATAATAATAATAATAATATAATAATAATAATATAATAATAATAATAATAATATAATAATAATAATAATAATAATAATATAATAATAATAATAATAATATAATAATAATAATAATATAATAATAATAATAATAATATAATAATAATAATAATAATAATAATAATATAATAATAATAATAATATAATAATAATAATATAATAATAATAATATAATAATAATAATATAATAATAATAATATAATAATAATAATATAATAATAATAATATAATAATAATAATATAATAATAATAATAATAATAATAATAATAATATAATAATAATAATATAATAATAATAATATAATAATAATAATATAATAATAATAATATAATAATAATAATAATATAATAATAATAATATAATAATAATAATAATATAATAATAATAATAATAATATAATAATAATAATAATAATAATAATAATAATAATAATAATAATAATAATAATAATATAATAATAATAATAATATAATAATAATAATATAATAATAATAATAATAATAATAATAATAATATAATAATAATAATAATAATAATATAATAATAATAATAATAATAATATAATAATAATAATAATAATAATAATATAATAATAATAATAATATAATAATAATAATAATAATAATAATATAATAATAATAATAATAATAATAATAATAATATAATAATAATAATAATAATAATAATAATAATATAATAATAATAATAATAATAATAATAATAATATAATAATAATAATAGGAAATCGAGTACACTTTGTTACCGATTCATGGTGGATTTACACTTGTAGCACTCGCAAATACTCCGCCTCTTTCTTACCCCCCTACACCTCCGAACATACTAACTAAATTTATTGGTTGTGCATCTTCTGTCTCTTATTTTTTGTTTGTTTTTACACACGTGAATCTCCAGAATTGGACGAATCCATGTGAGCTTTCTGATATCTGTCACAATGCTATGTGTTCACTTTACCATATAGGCTTCTTTTGACAACTATATATACTACTGAAAATCTCAGTAAACTTAATCTGAATGACAATGAAGGTACTGACTTTCTTCTTACTCAACTTGCTTGTAGCATTGACTACAATTGAAGGTATGTCCGTTTGTTTCAGTAAAAATTTATCAGCCTCATTCATATTCTGTTATGCTTACAATTGCATGCAATCACTTGCCTTTCAGGAAACAAAACCAATTCATCTTACATTTGATATCAAGTTTTGGATGATGTGACTTTGATGTTTGTACATTCTTAAGTTATAATTTATGGAAGTGATGTTCATGAGAAACAGTGTAGCTAGATTATGTAGTTATTTGATGAAAACTATCACTTAGTTATTTAATGTTACCATATTTTTCCTGACAACTGAATACACATTCTTTTAGCTATCGAGGTGACAAATAGAAGTATATTGGTTGTGAGTCCACTTTTCATTAATTATATTAAGTCAATTACATATAATCTCGTGGTGTATTGCAATTATAAACGTAACAAAATTCATATCTGCCAAAAGACAACATTTTTATGACATTGATGAAACCAAACATTCTGCGATTAGTTCTAATTTAGTGCTACTATCTACTGTAACTGTAAACTTTAGTTTATTACATAAATAAGAAATGTAATCTGTATATTCCGTTCATTTATGACAGAGAAAGCAAACTTTATTGCGTGTAAATATCGGTGGCCACTGTGCTTATTGTTACTGTGTAAGTCCTACTATTTTACAAATACATCCCTAGTTTTTTTGTCATATTTCATTATGTAAAATATGGTTACACTGTCACTAAATTACCGTCTTCGTTGACTGATGAACTATTTGTTTCGCTTAAAATAGGTGCCTTGTTTAGTCGCATACACTTAAGGAACTTTCGTCTGTGTATAATCATAGATATATTTTCATGCTTTTTTAATCACAATAGGGTTGATTATCGTGCTTCAATATTTAGGCAGATTTCCGATCAAATTTAAGTAACCAAAAGGTTATTTTTAATCGATCTCACTTGTCAATACATTTTATACTAAATTGATTTGTCCGATTAATTATTGAGCATCGCATGCATATTCAAACAGTGAAAGGTGATTTTCATCATTGTTGTTCACCTCAGTAAGAAGTCTTAAGTTTGGAACATTGAACATACTGACACTGATGGTATAACGAAGTAACTTACTATGGCTTGTGAACATTGAACCAGGATATCTGTCACTTAAAGTTCTACAATGGTATGACACAAAGAACCACTAGTTCTCAATGTTTGATAATATATTGGGTTGGATCTGTCTTGTTAGATCCTTGTCCTAATCTTATATATCGTAAACAGCGAATGCACATTGTCTACCTGATGTGAAGCGGTGGCTTAACTGTCTACTGGACGATACCAGTATTATCAAAACTGCACAACTATTTGCTGCGCATATCTTAATTCCAATGGAAATTAGTCTCCTTGCTTACACATGAACATAAAGCTTACCTATGCATTTGTCTCATTTACTATCACATCCTAAATATAATTGTTCAGTGATTCAATGTTTACTTTTCAGAAATCCGGAAGAGTTTCTGAGGTAAGATAAGTTATTTGAGAATTTCAATACAACAATACTATTTACTGTATTCTCTAACCAAAACAAAAGCGTCAATTTGCATACTGATTACAAATTGTGTTAGGTTGGGAAAACTCAAATGTGAATACGCAGATAAAGAGCTGCTTGTTGTCATCATTCTGATTTGTTTGTACAAAATTATCATTGCATCAAATCGAATAGATATTACTGGTAAATAAGATCCGTTTCGATGTTTCTAATAACAACACTACTAGAATGTCAATTACTAAAGAAGTTGAAAGAAGCCTTGACTCATTTGGCTTCCGAATCGAGTGTGCACTACAATCATAGTAGTGTTTATCATTTCCATCCAGTTAAAAAAACTAAGTAAGGAAATTAATGTGACGTCATATGCACATTGTTACATCCTCCTTCAAGATATCGTACACACTGAAAATCATTTTGAACCCGTAATCTTTTGGTAGTAATTCTATTCTAATCTATACAAATACACTGGGAATAAACGAGAGAACATGTCACTGTAGAAGATTCATGTAACAAAAATAATAATTCAAATATTGAAAACCATTATTAGTTTCTAAAGTGGCACTAGATCCGTTTCCCCTGTGAAATGTTCATGACAATATTTTCGCATGTAATTTATTCGGTGATTTAAACTGAGTAAAGTATTACTCTATAGATGACTGTCTTTTGGTTTATGCCAAGTTAGCAAACAAAGTGTTCCATCATTAGATTCTAAGCAATTAATTTCCTTTATTTTCTGATAGTTGGCTAATAATTATGCCGGAGCAAGTGATGGAGACGACATTTGTCCCCTTTGCTTTTGCGTGAGTTATTAATCTTGCATGAAAGTGAAACTTTAACGAACGAATTCTACCTGATGCTTATTTATGCTTACTTCATAGTGGTTACTTTGATAGTGTTCTTATGGTAGTTGCTCTTAAATTACCCATAGTAATAACTTGTATTAAGAGTAAGTCACATTATCTGTTTGTGAAACTAGTGTTCACTTTCATAGAAGTACTCAAAAACTAGTAGAACACTATGCTTACTTCTTTATTAAACACAAACTGAGCACTTCGTTTATACTAACGTCCACCCATTCATATTTCCAACTTATTCAGTCTCCATTCGAAAGTGAACATCACATGTCCATTTCAAACACCCATATTTTTTTTACAAGAAAATTTATCTGAGATGGTCTAAACGGAATTCATATGGCGAAGATTGCTTCATAAAACAACGACTGTTTATGGCATATTAAGTCAATTCTTATAGAAATCAGTGATGAGAACCTATGAGTGAGTATTTAGTTATCTCAGTTAATTGTAAAATTGACAACTTGAATCTATCTGAAATGCATTACGTGTTATTGTTACCTTCATAATGATGTACACCTTATGATGTTTGAATTTCGGATAAATGTTATATTGCCCGATTATGAAATTGAATTGTAATTCATTTTCACATTGTCATTGTATTACTATTCTGTTCTCGTATCATTGAACATATTCAACATACATTTCTTTGTTTATTTCAGAATTGACAGTAACAGAATGTTTACAACAAACAGTATAAATAATTAGTACTGCCACCCCCTCCCCTCCTGTTATAGTTAAATTAGTTTAATGATAATAAATTAGTTTTTAGTTTAGCAAATGATTTCAATTTTCATTTAAATACTAAGAAAGGATTTAGATGAATAACAAGAGCCAAATTTGATATAGAACGATAAAGAAACAAAAAACAAAATTCATAAAAGTATATTGTATGCTGTTATCAATTAATTGATGGAAGTGGGAATTCTACCATTGGATGCCTACCCAATGGTGCAGATGGTTAGGCGTTCGCGTCAATCTGAAGCCCCTTGTGCGGAATCTGGTGTGCACACTGCTGAGGAGTTCCTCACTGGTTTTCAATGGTACCCTGTCAACATCAATCTGTGACATATTCAATCAAATATAATAACCAATCTCCACAAAAATAACCATCCCAATTAATTAATAATTGGAAAGTTGTTGTATGACACTAGGGACAAGATATCTTCTTCATCGTGAAAGAAGATGGCATGAATATTTAATCTTGAGGCATCTATCGACAGCAGTTGATTTTATGAATGAAATCACTGTGTTCTTATTTTTTTCCGTTCTGATATAAGTTTCGTTTCGAACGAGGTTGTTTAAAATTTATTAGATACAAACAACATAATGTTGATTAGGCAATCATTGATGCTAAAATGTACGACAGTTTATATCTAATAGCTAGTATATTAGCTATGATTTAGTCTAGATCTGTTGATCTCATCACTGTTACCACTTGATGTTAGAGTGTGGTTTGATTACATCAAATGAGGGTAAACATGCTATTCGTTTGAGCTGTTTCCACTAGATCGGCAATTGGTTTAATGATTTGTATGTTAAGTGAATGCGTTCACCTGATTATAGTAGTCGCCAGAGCTTGAGATTATTGTGTTACCGAACATTGGATGTGTAAAATAAGATTGTAGAGAATTAGAGTAAATCGGAATTGTAGAGGAAGATATTACTTTATTGGTTGATCATAGGAAATAAATGTAGCTGCCAAAATAAGTAAGCTAGTAGCGAGTTTAATAATCGAATATCTTAATGAACGCACGGTAGTTGATATGCAAATTGTCGAGTCGACTGTACATTTTAACTGAGACTTGTATTTTGTATTATAATAAATACGCTATACGATCACGTCATCATTTAAAAAATTTATAGAACGAGACGAATTGAGGGAATAAATGGCAACATAATTGATTGACAAGAACTGGGATTTCAGGATTGCTTACTCTGAGTTTGGTCACTATTAGAATCCGTAACTGACTAGGTCCCACTTTTATGTAACAGTATCTCCAGGAACGAGGTAATGGCCGATAACCAATAGTATCACGATACAAATTTGGGGAAAATAGGGGAGGAAGCAAGAGGTTTGCACCCCGAGAAAATTTCGTCACATATTCTCTTAACTCTGCACAAAATATAGTTACATTAGCCATAGATAAAACAATCAAAATGGATATCATCTGGCCCAGCCGTCTAGTCAGTAAGCGTATGAAGATAAATATGGCTTTGTATATTGTAGATTTATAATCTCCCAGCGTTTGTTAACAGACATTTCCCTTCCCTGTTCCTCAGGTTTGGGGCTTTATATAAGTACTCCATAGTAGTCAGGTAGTCTGTCTTATTTTAGCACCGACAAGGAGTATTTTTATCCCATGATCGTTTCCTCATTATGATTACCTCAAATACAGCCACTGTGTAGCTGCTATTGATTGATGGGTTCTGGACCTAGACATTTTTACGAGACTCGGGATTTGGGATATCGTCCAGTCTCATTTGGGTGGCTTTCCATCACTTCCTCAGCGTGTGTCTCTTATGTTTTCATAAAGGCCAACAGCTTTGATGGTATTTGTCAAGGCCATGAGGTACTACCATATTATGTAGAGGGATAATTTTATCAAGTTAGGAGATAGCATATTAAAGTCTATGGTGATAAGTATATAGTGGAACTTTATTTGCAGTTAATCAGAGAATATTTGAAGCAAGTGGCCATGTGGGCAGTGATTGCTTGTTGTGAGGGGGGGGAATCTGTAATCTCTGACTTCTGATGTATTTCCTAACACTACAAATTGAAGCTAAACTCCCTTATAAAGCTTAAATTAACAATAAACGTCCTATCTTGTCCCGTCTCCCTTAACTAATTTTGAGTCTATTCATACTTAAAGCACCATCTCGTGTTCGTTTATCTTAAGATATCTAAAAGTATTTATCTGGCGGCTTATTCAATGATGATTGGTGCTGTAAATTTTATCGATGTTCTTTGACTAACTTTGATCAATAATATATTAGTTATGATAAAATATAGAAGCAATGTTTACGGAATAGGAAGAACATTAGCCGATGCATCAACCTGACGAAATCATTATGCATTTAAGGCATTCATTGATATATACATAAAACCAGCCATACAGTTAACCAATTAGAAGTTTAACATAAATGCAAAACAAGAGAGATAATGGTAGTGAATATAGGCAATGTATACATGACTCGTTATTTGTAGTTCATAAATAGAAGTTTATACTAGACGGAAGAAAGGGCACAAGGAATGTAACAATGGTAAGAATACAGTGTTTACATTATACACAGCTAAAACAATCAAAATAGCCTTCTGTAACATACTTCAGAAAGTCGATTACTCTTTAGTTGTGAAGCATGACATAAAGATCCATCGATTAGTGAATGCTCGATGGAAACTTTCAGGAGTTTTGGAAAATTACATCCTATCTTTTCATTATGTTAGTTACATTACTACACAATGGTTAAATAATTTTGGTTGGGTACCACTGTAGATCAAAGTACACTGAATAGCTATTTCGTCCAAGCGTAGTGCGCACTCTCGATTCCTTCAGAAAACTGAACCTAGGTCCCACTTCCAGTGCTTAACCAACTGCATTACTGGGCCATCAACCAGTAGTATAGTTCCCAATTTTTTTTATATAACACAACGATCATCCACTGTCATTGGTGATAACTATTTCACTCCTGACAGAACCGAACTCCATTGGTCTTGACTTCTCACTAAAACTTTAGGAACGTCTTAAAGTTCGTCACTAGTGAGTTGTTTATTGTAACTCAACTGAGGTGGTTGTGTTGTGATAGGCAATAAATATTCTTGTGATCATCACAGATTGATGCCTACACCTGGAAGCACCGGAAGAACGGAGGATCCACACTGCTCAGCACTCGTACTAGGACGAATCAGCTGTCTATACACCCTGGTTTTCAATGGTAACCAACCAACATCAGTAGGGGAATAATTCAATCAAGTAAAATTTAATGTCGATCTTCATAAACTACCACAATTAGAAAATCCTAATGATAAATTGGAACAATAAGAATAAGGCCTACTTAGTTGACATGTTGCAAACATCAAACTGTAAAACTACCAAAGAAATGACATAATAAAGCAGTGAAATGAGAAAAGCGTTAGGGGAATATGGTGTTAAGGAAAATGGTGAAGTAATGATTACATAAGAAGTGTACATTGATATAGTAGGATGAAAGTTATGTTATGATTGAATAGGTAAATGACAATTGCCTGTATAGGAACACAGTTATTTTCTCACGTTTGACACTGAATATTAAGAGAATTTCAAAATAAATTTAAGTACTTAATCGTGAACAGGTTACCACTCGAAATATTACAACGTAAAATACGTTCCTTGGAAAATAGAAATCATACTATAACCTGCTTTATGCGAGTTCAATTTGAGTTCTGCAGTGGTAAATATCATGGTAGATCATTTGAATATTTAAATACAATCAGCAGCAACTAGTATCACACAATTATTGGCTTTTGATTGCCTAGCTGAACTGACGCTATCTCATTATATTTAATCAATGATAACGGTATGGATGTAGGGTGCTGTATACAAAATTACATTATCTATTCACCCATCTATACAGGTCTAACTATAAAATTGTACGACTGTCGTTAGGACGTCAGCCAATAAGATATTTATTAAACACAATGTTCGGAATTTATGTGAACTCTATTCCACATCACCAATCTATTCTCCTATGTAATACATTTATTGATAACCATAATATAAGGAACTGCCTATGTTGATTTGATACTTATTTATCTCGTGTTGACATGCCTGGTTTACGACTACTTCCTTCTATGCTAATTAACACAACTATTGTAATAAACAATCCACTATTGAATTGAGACCGATAATTAGAGTGTAGAAAAATTGTGGAATATCTGATGAAATTTCACAAGTAATCAAAGAAACAATACAATGAGCAGACAACATTGGCACTTTTAACTAAATCACACAGAATTTCTATACTGATTACTTGAAAGAATGCGGTCATTAAGGTAATGTGTATTAGTTACTACTTAGTTGATGTTTTAAAAATAGCAATGCCATCATTTCACTTTGTTGACATAACTACTTAACACATAAGCTCATTGAAACATACAAATCATGAGGTGATCCAACAAATTTACATAATTTACATCGCATTAATTAAGTACCTAGATGACCACATACTTTCAATTTATCAGTATAGAAATTCTGCGTGGTGTTCTTTCAAAGTGCCAATGTTGTCTGCTCATTGTGTTGTTTCATTGTTTTCTTGTGAAATTTCATCAGATATTTCACAATTTTTCTACACCCTAGTTAATGGTCTCATTTCAATAGTGGATTATTTATTGCAATAGTTATGTTAATTAGCATAGAAGGAAGTAGTCGTAAACCAGGCATGTCAACACGAGTTGAATAAGTCTCAAATCAACATAGGCAGTTCCCTATGTTGTTATTATCATTAATTGTATTACATAAGAGAATAGAATGATGATGAGGAGAAGAGTTCACATGAATTCCAAACATTGTCTTTGATAAATATTTTTCTGCCGGATGTTTTAACGGCAATCGTTCATTTCTATCGTTAAATTTGTATAGATGGGTGAATATGTTATGTAGTTTAATATACCACATTCTATCCTATCTTTCTTTCATAACCAATGGACGTACGGAACTAACATTTTTTATTATTTCCTTGAGTCTAATCTACATTTACTTAGTTCTTTCCCTCTTCAAATCATTCCTCAATGTATTACTTTCGATAATCATTTATTGTGATAGCTTCACCACATGCATAATTTCATTCTAATCCGAGTGCACTTTTACCATGATTTAGCACATTGATTTTGATTTCGTGATAGCCTGACCTACTTTCATTTCAAATATCACTTCTCTACAGTCATAGTTACTGACTTTAAATATATACATTCATCCTATGAATTGTGAATGTGTATGGCGTCAATTTAACTGTCGGGAATTTATAAACAGTTTGAAAGCAGAATTAGATCTTAATCTACTAGAAACAAGTAACAGCGATTCATATTCCCCTAAACACTATGGTAATGCTCCACCATGCTTTCCTATTTATGCAAATTATTTTTGGTTTGTGGAGCTTGATACATCGGAACCTGTCTCTTATGGTGCTAACACTTCAAGCCTAGTAATTCTCATGCATCGACCTTGACGACTGAACACAATGATTTAGTTTCCTTATACTCATTTCTTTCACATCTGCATATACCGAATAATTTTCGCGTATATATTTAATCAAATCACTGAATGTATTGCATAATTTAGCAATAAGTATAAAGGACTACTTAAAGTGCTACATGAAATGTGTTCGAAACTCGTGGAGATAATAATAGGTAATCAGATTTCATGTCTAATGACAATTCAGGTGTTCACTCACATACTTTATGTGAACTCGTTTACACGAATCTAATCAACAGACTAGACATTATTGTGTGCATAATATGGCAACTCTTCATATTGTTATAAACATTGAGACATGTGGTTCATTGTTGATAGACTAAATTGGTTGATGATTGTACAACACTAATTGTCATTTAAATGGGTTGTTTGAGTTGGGCGAATCAAGTGGAACAACTTCTATCACAATGATGATTAGTATCCATAATGTGTATCTGTTGATTTAGTTTGATGTGAATTATATTTAACAAGATGTGGTGAGGTAACTCTCACATACATGGATACTGTTATGGAATCCTTAATTGAGGACATTATGCTATCCTCAGCTAATAGATAAATCGCGTTTTACACACTCACCTTCCCGATTGTCTAAATATTTTCTCCAACATTGATATCAATATTTGTGTTTCCCTTGTTGGCTAGCAAATTTTAATCATCGAAATTTCGGATTTATTCATATTTAATTCGCTTTTACGTACACTCTACAGACTGATGGGTATGATTCATAAATCATGTGTCACATTGACACACATACATCCACAAGCAATAGTATAAGTAAATACATAAGTAGTCTGTAACGATTAGTTCACGAGAATTATATGTGTGAATAGAATGGAAATGTAACACTCAAAAATTTAAGACAAGTTTCGGTAGTTATCAACTGTCGATTTCACTTGAGTCACAAGTTTAGTATACACAGTACAGAGGAAACTGTAATATATAAAATATTATGTCTGGGGTTATTATCGGCTGCTATACTGTTATACAACACTGTAAAAGTGAGAGACAGCTAACTCCAATAAAGACAATGAGGTTATGTTCTATTAATGAAAGTTCCACAAATTTCTCTGCAGTATTTTATGTCTAGCGAATGAATGTGGAATTTGGTGATAATTGAGTAAAAATGTCGACTTCATCCACAGTCATAGATGATGATAAATTATCATCTATTAAATGAGTAAGTCTTAAAAGGTGATCTACAATTATTACTTACTATGCTATGAATTAGTTGAAGGCGTTCTTTGTGAACATTTCATTGTGATCCAAAACAGATTTCATTTCTAATAAGTTGATTGACTTGTAATAATACTTGTATTTGAGTGATGACCAATTGCAATGTTGTGCTGAATTAACCAACTTATGTGAATGCTTGAAATATTCTTATTGTAGCAATTCTGAAGTTTCTATTGATCACATGATTTATTATATTTCGAGTGCATTCGTTTGTAATTACCCAACGAAGGTAACAGAACAGATGGAAGCTATGAATTACAACATGTCGTTTTGTCAGCGTTAGTGCTCACTGACAATCACGTGTATTTGCATGAAGAATCCAAGTAATCAAACTGTACGAATGCTTCTTGGTATATGATGGATGCATAAATGACATCATTTCCTGTAAATAGGTGAGGAAGATGGTATCCAGTAGTTGAATGTATTTATAATAAATAACGTAGAGTAAAAGCCACTTATTATTTGCAGATGATTACGATGCATATGTGAAACTTTCAGTTGACTGGAATTCAATAACAAGACACTATTCCTAATTCAAATGTTAATTTTATTGACCTAAGATGACATAAATTACTTTTTTCCAGAGAGACTCAGTCTACAACGAAACAACTATCCAATACTCCTTGTTTCTAATTAATTATTTAGTTGACGTTATTTCCTTAACCAACTAAAATATTTACTGTCAACTTGATTTCAATTCAGTCGAATGAATCCACCTGTTACTCACAACTATCTCTGCAGGCACAAATGAAGTGGATAGAAAAATTACCTGGTCGATCAATTAAACGACGTATATCGGATTGAATAATTAGCTAATTACCAGTGTTTTTCGTTCTTCTTTGATAAAAGACAAATTATCCTCTTGTATACGATAAGAGTAGAATACATGCAGTTAAGAAAGCCAACTCTGTATAAAGATCGTTACATTTCAGATTACTTGGAAAGACTGTAACGTCTGGTGGATCGTTAGACAAATCAGTGAATCGATACACTCAACGCAAAATGTATATGCCTACTCTGGAAGTCAACACAAAATGAAAACTCTTGACGTGAGAATACTAACTGAACATTTTGGTTCCTTTCTGACTCGTATCATGTATACATCAACTGAGAAATATTTCTAAATTATTATTTTCATTAATGTGCATTTTGTAGTTAACCTGTATATGTAACAGCATTTTATTGTAGCAGGATTAGAAATTTTCCAAGATATTGACTGATACATTTCATATTGATGTCAGAATGTATTGAAGAAACCATTCCTGTACCATAAAATATTTCTCCAAACCACTCATTCATGTATTAACTATGTTCTCACTAATAACTGAATTTATGATAGATTCTATGGAAGTTATAATAAAAATCTGTGACGCATAGAGTATCACCAAGTCGAGGCTGAATTAAAAGCTTAGTGATTACGTTAATAACTGACTGTAGATGATTTAATCATAATTTAGTAGTTTAAAGCTATCGTTCTCGTTGCAAGGTTTGTATTGGATTTCATTTAAAATCTTATGGTGTCCGGTGGATTGAATGTTAACCTATTATAAAACCATTTACGAACAACATTGTGTGTATACTGTTGCTAGGCAACAAATGGAGTCAGGTGTCTGTTTTATTTTAGTACTATACTTCTCATAATTGTTTATCTACGACCTCATTAGAGATTCAACGACGTGATTTTACACCGCTCAGAGAGTACTGAAACTTAAAGTAACCAAATTGCCGTTTAATGTTTAGTTAATAACAGCCGATAATGTTGTGCCAATGTGTGTTTAGGATGGGAGTGTGTGTGTGTGGGGGGGGGATGGTATGTGGCCAAAAATAATAAACACTTACGACATTCATCTATACATATTTATACTGCTTACAATTTTTCAGTAGTCTCATTTGTAAATATCATTATCAAGATTAAATTGGATAATTTTAAATAAATTGAGCATTGGATAGATTGTTTATGAAAATGATAATGATATATACAAGTTGATTAGTAACTCAATCAAATTATCAAAGTGTAATTACAATTGGTACAATCATCGAATATTCAACAAACGCTGTTTGCAGGACAATGTCATTCATAAATCGTTACTTATAAAGCCACTCGAACTTTCTCGACGGTCCATTCAGGTTACTCAACACGTATCACGCATCTTCTTAAGACAACGTATTAACGAATGCATGTTATCGCTAGAGAAATATCGAAAGCGTATTAATAATCTTAATGATTCAATAAAACATCTAACTTCCATCGAATTACAGTCTCCTATTTTTAGCCCTTTCAATGAAAGAGAAAATCAATATTCAAATATGTCAAAATTAAGAGAAATTAGAAAAGAAGACAGAATGAAGGAAAAAATAAAAAAGAGACAACTCTCCCAATAATTACACCGAAACTGACTAAATTAAGAACTGTCCACAATATGTCAAACAGAACTTTGGATAAGCATGAAATCTCATTACGCGAAAGAGGACTTAACTTTGATATTCACAGAAAGCCTCTCACCACGTTAGCAATCGGACCAAATCTGGAGCCATTAGTAGAAAAGTTATTTGACAAAGAAGCTCATATTCTACGTCAAAAAGCATCTCACATTTTGACTAAACAAAACATCTTTCTAATTTGTCTAAGGGAAAAATGGAAGCTCTACATTCATTACAAATGGATAAATCAATAATAATTACCAAGGTGGGCAAAGGTAATACCACAGTTATTATGAATAAAGTAGATCATAAATAAAAAGCCCTTGAGCATTTATCCACATGACCATGTCTAATGATTGATTCAAAAAATAATAATTCAATGATAAAAAACAAAGTGAAATCTGAGACGGGTCAACTTCTGAAAGAATTGAAACCATTCATTGGTACCTCTCCAGGACTTACTTTATATCCTAAATCATGTACAACTCCTAGTTTTTATGGTTTGCCAAAAATTCATAAACCTGGTGTCCCACTGAGACCAATAGTTGATTTCACCAACACTCCAACATATGCGCTCGCTAGATATCTAAACAACATTTTCAAACCACTACAATAAAATCTACACAATGTCGTCAAAGACACATATGATTTCAAATCAAGAATATCGGATTTAATACTTGAAGATATTGAAACAATGGTAAGCTATAATGTTGTATCACTATATACGAGTATTCCAATTTATATCTGTCTAACATTTATCAATGGATTACTAGAAAATGATCATAAACTATTCGGGCCGTTCTCCATTAACTATCAGTTTACTCATGAAATCCCCAAAATTATGCTTTAATTCAACTTCTTCATGTTCAAAGACATTCTCTATAAACAAACAAACGGTGTGGTAATGGGCTCCACCCCCGTTTCACCAACTGTAGCAAACCTTTTCATTGCCCATATTGATTTTCACATTTCCAATAATGTCATTAGACTGTTGGAACCTTCAGATTATGAGACTGACTTATTTTATGCTGCTGGATTTGTAACTTCGTTAGAACCAACAACTATATATCCCGTATTTTCGTCTTCGCAAATAACCAGACTTATACACGCACAACAACCACCAATTACACGTATGATCAAGAAGTCAGGAACGAAGATGCGACAGATATATATTTGAACCAAGAGAATCCATCGTCACCAATTGTACAACGCGCCAACTATAATAATAACTTTTTACACTGTAATCAAACTTTATAGTGTGAATATCAATAAAGACTTATACGATACAAACATCAGTGTCATCATCAGCAGCAGCAGCAACGTAGAACCGGCTACAAACGCCTGTAGGTTCAAGTTGCCATACCACACTAGCACTACGAGATTATTGAGGTAACGTATAGACAGAATACGAGAGTAAAGTACGAAGAGTAAAGTAAAGATGTTTAGAAAATAACAACAGAATTCAAGATCTAGATGAGGTTTAAGTGTGAATACACTTGCGCCACTGTGACCGATTCTGAGCCATATCGCCTAGTGTCTCCAGCCATTTATTGCGATCATCACACGGACCCCAACCAGGTAATCTACATCTACCTACATGGTTTAGGCCAGTAGTCAAGGACTTCATGGACTGATGCCATGTTTTGGTTTGCCCTTATTATATTCTACTTCAGCCCTAGCCAACATCGCGCGACGGGGTAGACAGTGGTCGGGTATGCGCAATACATGTCCTAGCCATCTCAGTCGATGAAGGTTAATGACCTCTTCGACTGGTTTACCGTGTTCACCAAGAACCTTTTGTCTAACCTCACTATTACTAATCTGGTTATTCCATGGTATACGAGTGATGTTACGAAGATTCTTATGGTGAAACATCTTGAGTTTTCATGTCCCACGTTTCGCAGCCATATGTTAAAATGGTGCGGACTGCTGCGCAGTATACCCGGCCTTTCGTTGAGACACGGATATCTCGTCTGCGCTACAAGTGCCGTAGATTGGCAAATGCTAATCGGGCTTTCTGAATCCGTGCTGAGATTTCATCAGACACCGACCCACCAGGGGTGATGAGACTTCCGAGATAAGTGAAGCGATCAACGCATTCAGTTACATCACTCCCTATAACTAATTTAGGTGAAGAAGCAGGCCAGTTCTGGAGTAACATTCTACATTTGGGAGAGGAGAAGCGCATCCCAAATATGCTTGCATTGTTACTCAAGGTATTCAAGAGACCCTGAATGCTGTGTGCGTCTTCACCAAATATGACTATATCGTCTGCATATTCTAAGTCGACAAGAGAGCCTCCTGGAAGCGGATTAATTTCTGAGGACTAAAAAGAAGTGAGAGAGATTTCTAAGAGTACATCTATAATGAAATTAAATAAATATGGGGATAAGGGGCAACCTTGACGGACTCCACTTGAGCGTGAAGTTTCTCGTGACAATTCGCCATATACTCGGACTCGACCAGTAGTGACCGAGTAGAGGGCTTTTATAAGGTTTATGTACTTTCGAGGTAAGCATTTTAATGACAAACACTGCCACAAGATTTCACGGTCTACAGAGTCGAAATCTGCTATCAAGTCAAGAAATACAACTATAGTTGGACGTTTGTACATATGTCTGTTTTCGAGGATCTGGCGCAGGGTGAATATGTGATCAATGCAACTTCATCTAGGTCTAAAACCAGCCTCGTTTTCACGAGCCTGCTGTTCCCTCGTGTTCACTAAACGTCGAACGATTATACAGGCTAATATTTTAGATACTATGTTAGTCAAACTGATTCCTCTGTAATTATCACAAGAAGATTTCTGTCCCTTTTTGTAAATTGAAACGATCAGCGATCGAGACCAGTTAGATGGGATGGTGTTTAGTTCCCAGACTTTGGCTAATATATCAGTCAACCTGCAGGCTAAAACTAGACCACAATCCTTAAAGATGTCGGTATACAACCTATCAGGTCCTGCTGCTTTCCCTCGTTTCAATTTACTTATGACGTTTTCAACTTCACTGAGAGTTGGGGACCTGTGTCAATTTTCCATTCGGGTAGCTTGGAGATTGTTGGTAAGCTAAAAGTGGCTGGGCGCCAGTTGAACTGTTCCTGAAAGTGTTCTGCCCATCATTCTAATCTTCTAGAATGAGAGTAAATCATCGACCAATCTTTTTCAGAGATAATTTCACTAACTGCCGATTTCTTAATACCGGTGGCCTCTAAACTAGCCTCCCCCTATAACATAGATATTTATTTATTTAAAAAAAATGTCTGTGTTCGAAAATCAAATGAATAATAATAATAAAATACGAATACAATTATAGTAAAATAAAAATGCGATAAGCAAATAAGAGTGCTACAGAACCTTATCATTTATAAAATTTACTGATATCAAAAATGTCAGTTTGATTTAATAAAAATAGCACGAATGAATGTGAAAAGTGAAGGTTTCGAATTTTTGATGTATGTTTTTGAAACATAATAAATCAATGCAAAAAGGTACACGATACCGCTTATTAAATTTATAATTGCATAGGTTAAGCAACAGTTTGTAAATAATTTGATGACATGTAAACAAAACAACAACAACAACAATTACGAATACTAGTATTCTGATATTTCGTCCTATTAGACAACTAACTATTGCAACTCTTCATCTAAAATGCATGGTACTAAGAAAATAATAAAGGATTTGAGATATGAAGTGTCAATGAACATGTTCTATACTTAACAAATGTAAAATAGGATAATACTGTTTTTTTAACTGACAATTTGCTCAAGTGAACTGATGAGAAAAATACTAAGATATAAAAATCGTTTCTGCATATGTTCGTGGCCAGTGTACTGTTCTCCCTGAACGTGTTGTACGGCTGGTTGATGACTTCGGCGTTGTAGATGAGGCTTCTCGCTGTCATTCAACTGCTGCTACGACTTTGGAGGTAGCTTTTCGGTCAGTTGACAGGTACCACTTTCGATGAATGCGGGTATAACTCTATCTATGCTCAAAGTGTCACTTTTCCCAGCACGTTCGATAGTAACTGTAAGACTTTAAATGGGCCCTCATACGGATGCCGTAAGAATTTACGTACATGATCGATCCTGACGAAAATGTGGGAGCAATCGATGAGGTTTCGAGGTACTTAAGAAGGGCGAAATGAATAACGAGGAGCTTGCGATCTTATCTCCTTAATGTCTTTTCAATCGTTGAATATAATCAGACACATCATTAAAAACTTCTACTGCTGGACTGAAGTACTCCTCTAGTAACTTTAAATAAGTTCCATAAACTAATTTGGCCGAACAATAACCTAAATCTTGCTTAATCGTCGAGCGAATTCCCAGAAGAATTAATGGCAGTTTCTTGATCCATTTGTTATCGCTGTGTATGGCCATTAGACCTGCCTTCAATTGTCTGTAAAATCGTTCCACGAGGTAATTGGCTTGCGGATGGTAAGCGGTAGTACGAAACCGTTTGATGCCCAACATTTCGGCTAGCTGCTGAAATAATCTGCTTTAGAATTGTGCTCTCCTATCTGTCGTTATAACAGAAGGAACTCCAAAGTTTGCAACCCAGTGTTTAACAAGTTTTCTGGCTATTGTTGACGCTGCTGTATCTTTCAAAGTTACCGCTATAGGCCAACGTGTGAACCTATCAATACATGTCATTACATACGTATAGCCGTTCGATGGGGGTAGGGGACCCACTAAATCTAAATAAATATGGTCAAATCTGGCGTCTGTTACTGGAAAAACTCTTGAAGGTTAAACCGTGTAGCGATGTACCTTCGATTTCTGGTAAGGCAGGCAAGTTTTCACTCACTGACGAATATCGCTTTTCATGTTTTCCCAAACAAATTTGTCCGATATCAACTTAACAGTAGCTTTAATGCCTGGTTGTGAGAGGTTATGAAGTCTCTCGAAAACTAAACGTCTCATAGATGGCGGCATAACAGGCCGTGGCTCCTCCGTAGACATGTCGCACGTAAGTGTTTCCGTACCACTTAAGGGCAACTGTTGAAGCTTCAGGGACGTGTGAGTCTTGAAAAGCTTATGTATGTCGGTATCGTGCTTCTGCCATTTTGACATTTCCATGTAACCTATTCCAACATTGCTTAAAGTGGCCGCCGTCAACCGAGATAAGGCATCAGCCACCTCGTCGGTACTTCCTTTGACGAAGCGTATGTCGGTTGAAAATTATCAGATAAAGTCCAATTGTCGAACTTCTCTGGGACTGTAGTAGTCATGTTTCGTGACAAATGCTTTTGTAAGTGGCTTATGGTCGGTAAAAATAGTAAAAGCTAAACATCCAAGAATATGTCAAAAATGTTTAATCGCCATGCAGCAACAAATAATCCTCAAAATAAATAGCTACATAGGTTTCGACATTGATGCTGACCATGTTTGTTTTAGCGGACACTACTAAGTTGAAGGCGCTCGGTCACGCATCACGACCAGATCACGTCACTCCGTACCGTATCAAGCAACCCTCTCTAGTTTGCCAGCCTAGACGTTGCTATCCCATTGCCGCTCCATTCACGATCAAA
Organism: Schistosoma mekongi; assembly: GCA_034768735.1. Lineage (NCBI taxonomy): Eukaryota > Metazoa > Platyhelminthes > Trematoda > Strigeidida > Schistosomatidae > Schistosoma > Schistosoma mekongi. The sequence goes on from CM068309.1 coordinate 40,937,786, forward strand.
TATAATCTCTCTTCCATCCTTCATTGCCTTCTGATTTCTTCTCATTCGTAAAAGTGGGTTCAATCGTTAGAAGTTGCTCTGGTAATAATCCAAACGTAACTTGGTCATATACCGGGTGCACCTTCATTGGTGAGCACGACGTGTTCTGGACACGTTCATAACTGTGAGTTCGTTCCTGTTTATAATTTTTAACAGTATTTTTGGTGTGATTATCATTTTTTTGCACATTTTGATTGCATTTATTTTTGTATTTTCATATACTGCATATATAGCATGACTGATCAGACTCCTAAGTTTATTAAGATTAAAACTCCCACACCCCCGAACTTTCAGCTCATTCCTTTCTGGACAGAAAACATAGAAGCTTGGTTCTGCTACGCAGAAGCCGAGTTTCGTGACCACGCTGTGACAGATCCACGTGTTCAATTTCTTGCCATCGTAAGGTTACTTCCGCGTGAATTGAACAGGTACGTCATCCCTTTCTTTTTCAGCCCAGACTGCCTAGAACCTTATGACCAACTCAAAAGATCGGTTCTCAAACGCGGAGATTTATCCGACAGACGTCTTGATGAGTTGTTCCACACAATCGAGCTAGGTAGTGGTTAAGCGACGGAAATGTTGTCGCGCATGCGAGAGGTAATTGGTCAACGCACTTTCGACGAAGGTCTTTTCCGTCAACTCTTCTTATCAAAACTGCCACAACAAGTGCAAGCAGTTCTGGTAACGTTTATTAACAACCCAGTAGATGAACTAGCTTCATCTGCTGATCGAATTCTGGAGATCACCAGAACTCGCGATAATCAGGTTTATTCCATTACTGAAAAACCTCAAGCCACCGAAAACGACGTGACAAAATTGTGTAATGCTCTTTCTCGATTTCTTGACCTAAAGGAAAGACATCGACCGAACGATTCTCGTCGACTAGGTGCGTCACGGAGAAGGTCGTCGTCTCGACCTCGACGAAACGAAAATTCACATTGCTGTTGGTACCACAACACCTATGGAAAAAATTCCAAAAGTGTAGAGACCCCTGTTGTTTCCCTAGACATAAACCGATTGTTGACGCATCGGAAAACCATTTTGCCGGCACGCGTTAGCGGCAACCGTAGCCGGTGGAAGCAGCCGCCTGTTATTTATCACTGATGTGATAACGAAGGTTCGCTACCTCGTCGATACTGGCGCAGAAGTTAGCGTTCTTCCCGCAGCTCCATCTGATCGCCATCATGAAGCTGCGTTCGATTTACAGGCAGCCGATGGAAAACACATTGCTACGTATGGTAAACGATACGTCTACTTAAACGTGGGTTTACGAAAACCCATACACTGGATTTTCACTATCGCCGATGTGAAAATACCTATCATAGGCATGGATTTACTTAGCCACCACAACTTGCTTGTGGACCCTAGTAAAAAGAGACCAGTGGATAGTAACACAAATCTCTACATTCGTGGAACCGCTGCAACAGGTTGTAGCTTAGGTCCTCTTCGTTTTAAACGTTTAATTAACCCTTATTTTCAGCCGATACTCGACAAGTATTCAGATCTGAATAAAGCGTCGTCGAAATTATCATGTGTAACCAGCAATGTTACACATCACATCACGACTACAGGTCAACCTGTATTCTCCAAAGCACGCCGACTCACGCCTGAAAAACTAAGGATTGCGAAAAACGAATTCGATCATATGATTGACTTAGGAACAATTCGACCTTCCAGTAGTCCATGGTCATCTCCGTTACATATGGTCCCGAAGAAAGATAGTAATGACTGGCGTCCCACCGGTGATTACGGACGTCTTAATGCCCAAACTACGCCTGATCGTTATCCTTTACCGCACATCCACGATTTAACGGCCACTCTGAAGGGAATGGCAAAATTTTCAAAAATCGACTTGGTAAAGGCGTACAACCAAATACCGATGTCTAAAAATGATATCCCGAAAACCGCTATCGTAACTCCATTTGGCCTTTACGAATTCCTCCGAATGCCTTTTGGGTTGAGAAACGCAGCACAAACATTCCAACGTTTCATTGATGACGTGTTCCGCGGGCTTGACTATGTCCACGCATACGTCGACGACTGCCTGATAGCAAGCCCAGACGAGGTAACACATCTGAAACATTTGGACACAGTCTTTAGTAGACTGCAACAATATGGAGTTACAATAAATATACAGAAATGCCAAATCGGAACAACCTCATTTGACTTCCTGGAGCATACTATTGAGGCTAATGGCATACAACCTCAAAAACACAAGGTGGCGGTTATTCTGGAGTACCCGGAACCAACCACCATCAAGCAGTTGCGAGCTTTCAATGGGTTGGTAAGTTTCTACAGACGGTTTATACCGAACTGTGCATCTATCATGAAACCACTAACGGATCAGCTTCGTGGAAATAAAAAAGTGGTCACAATGGATGCAGACTCAAAGAAAGCCTTTACTGCGACTAAAGAGGCAATAGCCAATGTGACTATGCTGGCACATCACAATGCCGAAGCCCCTGTCAGCATCGCGGTTGATGCATCTGACTCAGCGATTGGCGCAGTTCTGCAACAATGGACTGACCAAACTTGGCAACCTTTAGCATTCTTCTCAAGACGACTAAACGATACCGAATCAAGATACAGCACTTTTGGTCGTGAACTATTAGCCATGTACTGTGCTGTACGACATTTTCAACATTCCATCGAAGGCCAGGAATTTACAATATTCACCGACCATAAACCACTGACGTTTTCTATGAAGTCATCTTCAGATAAGTACTCTCCGCGAGAGTCGCGTCATCTAGACTACATTTCCCAGTTCTCTACTGATATACGACATATATCTGGAGCTAACAATGTAGTTGCCGATGCCTTATCACGAATACATGCCTCGAATCGTATCCAAGGCATCAACCTTGTTGAACTAGCTCGACTTCAAAATGAAGACGATGATCTTCATCACGAGTTATCCACAACAACGCTTAAACTCCAAACAAAGACGATTGGAAAAGGTAAGAACACTTTAATTTGTGATTCTTCTACAGGCACAGCCCGTCCAATCGTTCCAAAGAGTTATCGACGAATCATCTTCGACACATTGCACAACCTCTCTCATCCTGGAGTTCATGCTACGTCTAAACTGATTGCCTAGAGATTTTGCTGGCCAAGCATGAATAAAGACATCAAAGAATGGGCACGCTCCTGCGTGGCCTGCCAAAAGAGCAAAATAATTCAGCACAATAAATGCTCCCTTGGTAATTTCCCAACTCCCGATGCTCGATTCGACCATGTCCACCTTGATTTGGTAGGACCCTTACCTGAATCAAATGGATTTTCTTATCAATTGACATGCGTGGACCGTTTTACACGCTGGCCAGAAGCGATTACCTTAAAAGACATCACAACTGAAACGATTTCTCGCGCTTTCGTCGAACGATGGAGAGCGAACTTTGGTTGTCCATCTACAATAACGACAGACCGTGGACGTCAGTTTGAATCTGGATTGTTCCACTCCCTGACAAAACTCCTTGGAGCGACGCGCTTCCGAACAACAGCCTACCATCCACAATCTAACGTTTGGTAGAAAGATTTCATCTACAGCTGAAAGCATCACTTTCAGCTACAACATGCCGCAGTGGACAGAGGCTTTGCCACTAGTCTTACTCGGTATCCGAAGCATGGTAAAAGAGGATGTCGGGTGCAGCGTGTCTGAACTAGTTTACGGAACGACTCTTCGATTACCAGGTGTGTTTGTGGAAACCACTTCCACCTCGACAAACTTGGATATAAATTCGTACGTGAACCGGCTTACAAATGCTATGCGTTCAGTTAAGCCAGTCCAAACTCGACAACAATCGACAGACACTTTCATCCAACCCGCTTTAAAATATAGCACACACGTTTTTGTACGTCGTGACTCTCTACGCCAACCTCTTGACGCTACCTACGAGGGACCATACAAGGTCTTGAAACGTGAAACAAAGTACTATACGATCGATAAGAATGGACACGAGAAGAACGTCAGCATTGACCGCCTCAAAGCAGCTTACCTAGAAGGTAAACCCTTCGATATCCAACTCGCCACAACACCGCCGAAACTCGACATAAGCAAATTCGCCATGCCTCAAGAAACAACCAACGAGCAAGTGGAAATTCAGAAGATCTCCATAACGCCGAGAGCTACACGTTCTGGTAGAAATGTACGATTCCCAGAACACTTAACGAATATTACGTCTATTAATTTTCCTTTCAAATTTTCCACTGTGTGTATTGTGAATATCTATACATATAAAATAAAAAAAATTGAATAAAAATACCTTTTTTTAAAATTTTACGGTAAGCATTTTTTACACATTTTCGTATGTTTAAAAAATATATATATCAAAAGACCTTTTTTTTATTCATACTAGCGTTGTCAACATTTTATGCGTTTTTGTAGATGTATTTAGCCGCCAAATTGTTTTTATATATGTATATATATATATATAAAAGGCACACATTTAAAAATTTTCTTTTTTTGGATTTCCAGGACGCCTGGAAATGACCAGAAGAAAATAGAAGAGAACGATTACATCTTGTACAATTTGTTTTTATATGTAACGACACTTTAGCATAAGCACTGACGGCCAGAAGCTGCACAGCATCCAAGCTATCAAAGGAACGTTTACCAATGTTTAACGCATTGGGTTTTATCCTTTGGCTAGTACGTCATAGGGTCCTCACGAACCTATTAGGGAGGGAGTGAGCTGTAGCGATAAGTAATCCCCAAAATAATTAGCTACATAGGTTTCGACATTGATGCTGACCATGTTTGTTTTAGCGGACACTACTAAGTTGAAGGCGCTCGGTCACGCATCACGACCAGATCACGTCACTCCGTACCGTATCAAGCAACCCTCTCTAGTTTGCCAGCCTAGACGTTGCTATCCCATTGCCGCTCCATTCACGATCAAATATAATCTCTCTTCCATCCTTCATTGCCTTCTGATTTCTTCTCATTCGTAAAAGTGGGTTCAATCGTTAGAAGTTGCTCTGGTAATAATCCAAACGTAACTTGGTCATATACCGGGTGCACCTTCAGCCAAATAAACTGCCAAGAGCTCTCTTCCAAGCGTATCGTATCTAGTCTGAGATGTGTTAAGGCGTTTGGAGAAAGATGACAATGGTTCCCACTGACCATTGATGAACTTTTGAGGAACTTCACCGACCACCGTATCTGATGCGTCAGTCATTAAGGCTAGGGAGGCGTTGGTGTCACGACGGGAAAGTAAGGTTACTGAACTTAACATTTCCTTTAATTGTTCAAAAGCTTTAATTGCTGTCTCAGTCATGTTCCTTTCATATCACACTAACATATGGATACATATCTCACTTCAAATCACCTTGATCCAAATGACTTGATATGATACGATCAAACTCGCATTTTGATTGTTCAAACTTATTTTGTTTTTTGACTTGGTCCACTGTATTATTTAATCTTGTGTTAATTTAAATCGATTATTCATCTTTTTTCTGAAGAAGTGACTTGTACTAAGCCGGAAATTTCAATTTCTACTGATTAGAATTTTACAATTATATATCAATCATTTTATAAACAATCTATCAAATGCTCGATTTATTTAAAATTATTAAATTTAATCTTGGTAATAATATATACAAATGTCACATTTGACTTTGAATATCTGTATCGGTTTATAGCTCGACGACAGTCAAACAACCAATAAAGTGTACCGTTACCTGACAACTTAAAACACATACACTGCCAAACTTAAGTCTGGTATACACAAATGGCTTGAACACTGAAGCAAACTACACTGAAAACCCGTATATTACTCTTCACTTTATTCGAAGACAGATCAGCATACTCACTCCTCGTGTATTACTAACACTTTAAGGCGTGCAAAAGCCATACTGTAGTAGCTCCACCGTTACGAAACGAGGATAAAAGCCTTCTACAGAAACTCTAACGCCATATGTGCATCTTCGGTCACTACGTTTCTTCTCTTTTGGATAAAGAAACGTAAGGGAATAGCTCATTTCGAAGTATGACATATTTAAGCATCCAGATCACCCAATTAAGGAAATCCTCCCAGATTGAGACCTCAGTGAACCACAGAAAAATACCTTAAAAATTGTTCACCAAAGAGCGCCATCCTCACACCTACACTTTTGCTCACTATGGAAGTGCTTCACGTAGAGCTCTTTACTGTCTGTTGAGCGCTTTAAACAAATATTAGATACGCATATGAAAGAGGAACTCAATTCACGAGAGAAATTCATTTTTTTTGACGAAACCAATCATCAGTGGTGTACATTGATATCTATACTTATTTTTACACAACGTAGTTTATAAAAAAAATAGGAATATGTTGCACCATTTCTAAATATTTAATCGGAAGTGTGTCCAGGCAGCAATTACAAGTTACGTAATAGTCAAAGGGTAATGATAGTGAGGACAAAATACAGAAAGGTAAAAGGCTACAGCGGCGAAGAAGAAAGATGAATCTCAAATGGTAGTGAAGATTTTCTGAAAAAGTCGGTCAGAAATGAGCGATTGGTGTCACGTCTACGGCGATTTTAAACTTCAAAATGCTCATCTAATACAAGTTTTTATGCTGTTCGGATTACGCTGTAATTCCACCTTGTCTACAAAACGTAGGATTGTTTCGAATAAGACCAGAATATGAATGTGGCAGAATAACGAAAATGGAAATTCGTGAAAATAAAAAAAATGATGGTAACATTTACAGATGTTACTCCTGATGGTATAAAAGTCTATAAGAATAAACTGATTTTCTGAGAGTTCCAGTCACAATTTATAACAAATGATCCCGTAACTGATGCACTGATTTTTTGCACTATCTAATACTCAATCCGGCATCATTAATGGAGATTACTAAAGTTACTGCCATACAATCGCGTAGTTATTGCCACCGTATACTTACTTACTTATGCCCGTTACTCCTAGCTGAGGAGCATAGGCCGTTCACCAGGATTCTCCATTCAACTCTGTCCTGAGCAATCCTTTTCAATTGTTTTCAGTTGCTGTTCATCCTTTTAATGTCTGCTTCCAATTCTCGACGCAGAGTGTTCTTTGGCCTTCTTCTTTTCCGTTCCTCAACAGGATTCCATGTTAATGTTTGTCTCGTGATGCAGTCTGATGGTTTGTGTAATGTATGTACTATAAATTTCCAACGTCTTTTCCGAATTTCCTCTTCGGCTGGAAGTTGGTTGGTTCTCTCCCATAGTAAGCTGTTGCTGATCAGTTCTGGCCGACGGACATTCAGTATCTTGCGTAGGCAGTTGTTTATAAATACTTGTATCCGTCTGATGATGTTTGCAGTAATTCTCCAAGTTTCAGCTCCATACAGCAGGACTGTCTTCACGTTCGAATTGAAGAGTCTGACTTTGAGGTTAGTTGATATTTGTTTTGAGTCCCATATGTTTTTCAACTGTAGGAATGCTGCCCTGGCTTTGCCAATCCTTGTCTTTACATCTGCATCGGACCCTCCTTGTTCATCGATGATGCTCCCCAGATATGTGAAAGTATTCACTTCTTCTAGAGTTTCTCCATCAAGTTGGATTGGGTTGGTGTTCCCTTTGTTGTATTTAAGAATCTTACTCTTTCCCTTATGTATGTTCAAGCCTACTTATGCTGAAGTTGCTGCTACACTGATTGTCTTCGCTTGCATTTGTCGGTGTGTATGTGCTTAGAGAGCAAGATCATCCACAAAGTCCAAATCATCGAGTTGCATCCTACTTGTCCATTGGATCCCATGCATCCCCTCAGATGTGGAGATCTTCATGATCCAGTCAACCACTAGGAGGAAGAGAAAAGGTGAGAGCAAGCAACCTTGTATGACTCCGGTCCTCACTGAAAATGCATTTGTCAGTTGTCCTCCATGCACAATTTTGCACTGTGTCCCGTCGTAAGAGTTCTGGATGATGTTGACGAGTTTCTCTGGTACACCGCAGTGTCGAAGAAGTTTCCATAGTGTTCTCCTATCTACACTGTCAAACGCCTTCTCATAATCAATGAAGCTGATGTACAGTGGCGAGTTCCATTCAACTGATTGTTCAACGATGATCCGTAGTGTTGCAATTTGGTCCGTGCACGACCGATCCTTACGAAAACCAGCTTGTTGATCTCGAAGTTGAGCCTCCACTAAATGTTTCATTCTGTTCAACAATACTCTGTTAAAGACTTTCCCTGGTATCGACAGTGGCGTGATCCCTCTGTAGTTTTCACATTTGCTCAAGTCTCCTTTTTTGGTATTTTGATAAGATGTCCTTCTTTCCAGTCTGCCGGCACTTGTTCTTCCTCCCAGATCCTCTTGAATACAACATAAAGTATCCTTGTTGTTAGATTGATATCTGACTTGAGTGCTTCAGCCAGTTTCTTCGTCGTGTCGTATAGCTGTTTCATATTTCCTTCTCTTGCAGCCTTCTCCGCTGTCGTTGCCAGGCCTTCGATGTATTTCCGTTTGTCGGCTCTAATGCTCTTCTTTACCTGCTTATTTGCTTCTGAGTATCCAGTTTGTGCCTTGATTTTCTCTTCTCCTGTTCGGCTGTTGTTGATTTCTATCTTCTTATTCCTCCTTTGTTGAATTTTGCGCAGTGTCTCAGTGGAGATCCATTCCTTATAATGGTGCTTCTTGCGGCCCAGAACCTCCTGACACGTTGACATTAGTGCTTCTTTGATTTCTTTCCAGTTATCTTCCATAGTGGTTTCTTCTTCTTTAGGCAGATCTTGTAAGGCTTGGAACCTGTTGTTGAGAGCTATTTTGAATTCGTTGAGTTTGTCAGTGTCTCGGAGAAAGCCTGTATTGAACCGTTGTACTGCTGCCACTCCAGTTGTCCACTGCTTCTTTGGCTTCAGTTTCATTTTTGCAACCACCAGGTGGTGGTCTGAAGCTATGTCAGCTCCTCTCCTGGTTTTTACACCTTCCATTGATCTTATAAATTTTTTATTGATACATATATGATCAATTTGATTCTCAGTAGTATGATCCGGTGAGACCCATGTAGCCTTGTGTATGCGTTTGTGGGTGAATATTGTACCACCAATAACCAATTTGTTGAAGGCACATAGGTTTGAAAATCGTTCACCATTCTCATTTCTGTCTCCCAGTCCCTGTCGTCCCATGATTTCTTCGTATCCAGTGTTGTCCATTCCGACTTTGGCGTTGAGGTCCCCCATCAGGATTGTCAGATCCTTTACTCGGCACTTTGCTATTGATTGCAGTCTATCGTAAAACTGATCTTTGTCTTCGTCGTTGCCGTCGTTGGTTGGTGCATAGCATTGGATAACATTCAGAGTAATCCCTTTCTTCATTGTTGAAAGATGCTTTGATGATCCTGGGTCCATGTAGTTCCCATCCCACAAGTGCATGACGTGCTTTTTTGGACAGCATCAGAGCAACTCCTTGGGTGTGTGGAGCATTTTCCTCTTCGTGGACGGAGTATAGTAGTATCTCTCCCGAAGCCAATGTTTTCTGTCCAGCTTGAGTCCAATGGGTTTCGCTGATTCCGAGTATTGTCAAGTTATATCTCTTCAATTCTGCAGCTATTTGATTTGTCTTCCCGCTCTCCCACATTGTTCGAACATTCCATGTACCTATAAAAATATATGCTCTGGTTGTTAAAAGGGGGGCATCGGCCTCATGACTTCCGAAGAATTTCGGCTTTCATCATGAGGCGTCATAAACAATTCTTCCACTCCCAGGGCAGAGTTTAAATGGTTTATCTTGTTTAATCTGGTTTGCGTTTTTTAGTAAGTTTGGGTTTTTACGGGATGGGGGTGCTAGCCGCATGCCCAACACTCCTTCTTTACCCGGGCTTGGGACTGGCAGTAACCCTAGGAGGGCTACAGGCGGAGTTATTGCCACCGTATAGGTGCTAACAGTCAGATTCAGTAAGTATTAATAATCACGTGGATACAAGTACTTATGCGTTTTCTTAGCAAATTTCGTAGCACCACCAAATAACAGTTCCTGATTTTTCAATATGTTAGCACCTATACGGTGGCAACAAACAAATTGAAAAATCAGGAACTGTTATTTGGTGGTGCTACGAAATATGCTAAGAAAAAGAATAAGTACTTGCATCCACGTGATTATTATTACTTGCTGAATCTGACTGTTAGATAAATACTACTAAATGCTAAACAAAATTACGTTAAGATGAGACTTTCTAAACACCATTACCATTTCCTTCTCCTTCCTAACTGACCTCTTACTCTTAAATGTTTTGTTATTATTTAGTATTAGCATAAAATCTGACTGTAGTAGGTTTTTGATATACGGAATAGGATCAGCTGCACAAGTCATTTTCAAGAGGTAAAAGGCAGGAATAAAGCCAACTATAATACAAGTAATTAAGAAGATTGTTCACAAAGGGTCTACATAATTTGAAGATGACTGTTGCACATTTAAATGCTGTTTACATTCGCGTTATAACCACTGTGTAGTATACAAGAAGCATCTTATGGATTTAATCAAGGATGTGCACAGTAGCAGTACGAGATTCCTTACCGTTACTGTCTTCTCATCTAGTGATAGTAGTAAATGCAACCAGACGCTAACTGCCTTCTTAGTAAACTAGACAAAGGAGCTAATGGGGATAATTCTTTTAAACTATCCAAAATCCTGTGACACATGTAACCATGTAAATCACGTAGACACAGACGTTCAATTTAAAAATCTGTATAGTCAGACAGTGGGTCTACTTCCAACTTCCGAAGGAGAATTGGGACACTTCATGTCTAGCCTAGTTGACTGCTGTTATCAATACAAGAATTCTAAATTCAACTATAGCAGAATTCTAACGAAGAAACATAGGAATGCCATTAATGGACTTATTAATAACGAAAACTTGATTATTACCAAACCTGACAAAGGAAATGAAGTAGTCTTACTCAATAAAAAAGATTATTTAGAAGAAATGAATGATATTCTAAAAGATAACATAAAATCCCAGAAACTAGATAACCATAAATATCTCGTGTAAATATCGTGTATTAATTGAATTCGATTATCCATTCATTCTCTGAAGAATCAAATTTCACTAAGCCGCGAAACGTAAAAAATTTTAATTTCTACTCATTAGAATTTTGCAATTATATGTCAAATGCTCAATTTATTTAAAATTATCAAATTTAACCTTGGTAATGATATACACAAATGTTACATCTGATTTTGAATATCTGTATCGGTTTATAGCTCGACGACAGTCAAACAACCGATAAAGTGTACCGTTACCTAACAACTTAAAAATACAAACACAACAAACTTAAGTCTGGTATCCACAAACGGCTTGAACACTGAAGCAAACTACACAGCCAAACCAAATATTACCCTTAACTTCATTCTAAGACAGCTCAGCATACTCACTCCTCTTTTATTACTAGCACTTTAAGGCATGCAAAAGCCATAGTGTAGTAGTTCCACCGTTACGAAACGAGGATAAAAGCCTTCTACAGAAACTCTAACGCCATATGTTCAGCTTCGGTCACTACGTTTCTTCTCTTTTGGATAAAGAAACGTAAGGGAATAGCTCATTTCAAAGTATGATATTTTTAAGCATCCAGATCACCCAATCAACGAAATCCTTCCAAATCGAGACCTCAGTGAACCACAGAAAAACACCTTAAAAATTGTTCACCAAAGGGCACCATCCTCACACTTACACTTTTGAGCACTATGGAAGTGCTTCACGTTAAGCTCTTTCCTGTCGTCCACGAAAACAGCCCAATCTGTAGAGCGCCTCAAACAAATGTGAGATATGCATATGAAAGTGGAACTCAATTCACGAGAGACATTCATTCGTTTTGACGAAATCAATCATCAGTGGTGTACATTTGTATCTATACCTATTTTTACACAAAGTAGTTTCTAAGAAATAGGAATACGTTACATCGTTTTTAAATAATTAATCGGAAGTGTGTCCAGGCAGCAATTACAAGTTACGTAATAATCAAAAGGTAATGAAAGTGAAGACAAAATACAGAAAGGTAAAAGGCTACAGAGGCGAAGAAGAAGGGTGAATCTCAAATGATAGTGAAAAAGTCAGTCAAAAATGAGCGATCGGTGTCAAGTCTACGGTGAACTTAAACTCCATAATGCGCATCTAATACAAGCTTTTATGTTGTTTGGAGTACGCTGTAATTCCACCTTGTCTACAAAACGTAGGATTGTTTCGAATAAGACCAGAATATGAATGTGGCAGAATAACGAAAATGGAAATTCGTGAAAATAAAAAAAATGATGGTAACATTTACAGATGTTACTCCTGCTGGTATAAAAGTCTATAAAAATAAACTGATTTTCTCATAGTCCCAATCACAATTTATAACAAATGATCCCGCAAATGATGCACTGATCTTCGCACCATCTAATACTCAATCCGGCAGCATTAATAGAGATTATTAAATTTGCCGCCAGACAATCGCGTAGTTATTGCCACGGTATAAGTACTAACATATTGAAAAGTCAGGAACTACTATTTGGTGGTGCTGTGAAATATGCTAAGAAAACGAATAAGTACATGTATTCACGTGATTATTAATACTTTCTGAATCTGACTGTTAGATAAATACTACTAAATGCTAAACAAAATTACGTTAGGATGAGACTTTCTAAACACCACTACCGTTTCCTTCTCTCTCCTTACTGACCTCTTACTCTTAACTGATTTGTTTTTATTTTAAATACATTTAATCATTATTTATAAAAAAATTTAATCTAAGTATAAAATCTGACTGTAGTAGGTTTTTGATATATGGAATAGGATCAGCTGCACAAGTCATTTTCAAGAGGTAAAAGGCAGGAATAAAGCCAACTATAATACAAGTAATTAAGAAGATTGTTCACAAAGGGTCTACATAATTTGAAGATGACTGTTGCACATTTAAATGCTGTTTACATTCGCGTTATAACCACTGTGTAGTATACAAGAAGCATCTTATGGATTTAATCAAGGATGTGCACAGTAGCAGTACGAGATTCCTTACCGTTACTGTCTTCTCATCTAGTGATAGTAGTAAATGCAACCAGACGCTAACTGCCTTCTTAGTAAACTAGACAAAGGAGCTAATGGGGATAATTCTTTTAAACTATCCAAAATCCTGTGACACATGTAACCATGTAAATCACGTAGACACAGACGTTCAATTTAAAATCTGTATAGTCAGACAGTGGGTCTACTTCCAACTTCCGAAGGAGAATTGGGACACTTCATGTCTAGCCTAGTTGACTGCTGTTATCAATACAAGAATTCTAAATTCAACTATAGCAGAATTCTAACGAAGAAACATAGGAATGCCATTAATGGACTTATTAATAACGAAAACTTGATTATTACCAAACCTGACAAAGGAAATGAAGTAGTCTTACTCAATAAAAAAGATTATTTAGAAGAAATGAATGATATTCTAAAAGATAACATAAAATCCCAGAAACTAGATAACCATAAATATCTCGTGTAAATATCGTGTATTAATTGAATTCGATTATCCATTCATTCTCTGAAGAATCAAATTTCACTAAGCCGCGAAACGTAAAAAATTTTAATTTCTACTCATTAGAATTTTTGCAATTATATGTCAAATGCTCAATTTATTTAAAATTATCAAATTTAACCTTGGTAATGATATACACAAATGTTACATCTGATTTTGAATATCTGTATCGGTTTATAGCTCGACGACAGTCAAACAACCGATAAAGTGTACCGTTACCTAACAACTTAAAAATACAAACACAACAAACTTAAGTCTGGTATCCACAAACGGCTTGAACACTGAAGCAAACTACACAGCCAAACCAAATATTACCCTTAACTTCATTCTAAGACAGCTCAGCATACTCACTCCTCTTTTATTACTAGCACTTTAAGGCATGCAAAAGCCATAGTGTAGTAGTTCCACCGTTACGAAACGAGGATAAAAGCCTTCTACAGAAACTCTAACGCCATATGTTCAGCTTCGGTCACTACGTTTCTTCTCTTTTGGATAAAGAAACGTAAGGGAATAGCTCATTTCAAAGTATGATATTTTTAAGCATCCAGATCACCCAATCAACGAAATCCTTCCAAATCGAGACCTCAGTGAACCACAGAAAAACACCTTAAAAATTGTTCACCAAAGGGCACCATCCTCACACTTACACTTTTGAGCACTATGGAAGTGCTTCACGTTAAGCTCTTTCCTGTCGTCCACGAAAACAGCCCAATCTGTAGAGCGCCTCAAACAAATGTGAGATATGCATATGAAAGTGGAACTCAATTCACGAGAGACATTCATTCGTTTTGACGAAATCAATCATCAGTGGTGTACATTTGTATCTATACCTATTTTTACACAAAGTAGTTTCTAAGAAATAGGAATACGTTACATCGTTTTTAAATAATTAATCGGAAGTGTGTCCAGGCAGCAATTACAAGTTACGTAATAATCAAAAGGTAATGAAAGTGAAGACAAAATACAGAAAGGTAAAAGGCTACAGAGGCGAAGAAGAAGGGTGAATCTCAAATGATAGTGAAAAAGTCAGTCAAAAATGAGCGATCGGTGTCAAGTCTACGGTGAACTTAAACTCCATAATGCGCATCTAATACAAGCTTTTATGTTGTTTGGAGTACGCTGTAATTCCACCTTGTCTACAAAACGTAGGATTGTTTCGAATAAGACCAGAATATGAATGTGGCAGAATAACGAAAATGGAAATTCGTGAAAATAAAAAAATGATGGTAACATTTACAGATGTTACTCCTGCTGGTATAAAAGTCTATAAAATAAACTGATTTTCTCATAGTCCCAATCACAATTTATAACAAATGATCCCGCAAATGATGCACTGATCTTCGCACCATCTAATACTCAATCCGGCAGCATTAATAGAGATTATTAAATTTGCCGCCAGACAATCGCGTAGTTATTGCCACGGTATAAGTACTAACATATTGAAAAGTCAGGAACTACTATTTGGTGGTGCTGTGAAATATGCTAAGAAAACGAATAAGTACATGTATTCACGTGATTATTAATACTTTCTGAATCTGACTGTTAGATAAATACTACTAAATGCTAAACAAAATTACGTTAGGATGAGACTTTCTAAACACCACTACCGTTTCCTTCTCTCTCCTTACTGACCTCTTACTCTTAACTGATTTGTTTTTATTTTTAAATACATTTAATCATTATTTTATAAAAAAATTTAATCTAAGTATAAA
Organism: Schistosoma mekongi; assembly: GCA_034768735.1. Classification (NCBI taxonomy): domain Eukaryota; kingdom Metazoa; phylum Platyhelminthes; class Trematoda; order Strigeidida; family Schistosomatidae; genus Schistosoma; species Schistosoma mekongi. The sequence goes on from CM068309.1 coordinate 40,952,999, forward strand.
ATCTGACTGTAGTAGGTTTTTGATATATGGAATAGGATCAGCTGCACAAGTCATTTTCAAGAGGTAAAAGGCAGGAATAAAGCCAACTATAATACAAGTAATTAAGAAGATTGTTCACAAAGGGTCTACATAATTTGAAGATGACTGTTGCACATTTAAATGCTGTTTACATTCGCGTTATAACCACTGTGTAGTATACAAGAAGCATCTTATGGATTTAATCAAGGATGTGCACAGTAGCAGTACGAGATTCCTTACCGTTACTGTCTTCTCATCTAGTGATAGTAGTAAATGCAACCAGACGCTAACTGCCTTCTTAGTAAACTAGACAAAGGAGCTAATGGGGATAATTCTTTTAAACTATCCAAAATCCTGTGACACATGTAACCATGTAAATCACGTAGACACAGACGTTCAATTTAAAAATCTGTATAGTCAGACAGTGGGTCTACTTCCAACTTCCGAAGGAGAATTGGGACACTTCATGTCTAGCCTAGTTGACTGCTGTTATCAATACAAGAATTCTAAATTCAACTATAGCAGAATTCTAACGAAGAAACATAGGAATGCCATTAATGGACTTATTAATAACGAAAACTTGATTATTACCAAACCTGACAAAGGAAATGAAGTAGTCTTACTCAATAAAAAAGATTATTTAGAAGAAATGAATGATATTCTAAAAGATAATTTAAAATCCCAGAAACTAGATAACTATAAAGATCTCATTAGAAAAATAAAGAAGGACAATACAAAATCTCTAAAAACTCTGAAGGACCCACAACTAATCCCATCAAACTTATACGAAGCGATAAAACCATTAGGATCACACACACTAAGAATTTACGGTTTACCAAAGGTACATAAACCGGGAGTTCCAGTCAGACCTATTCTAGATATGCAAAATTCACCTTATCACAGCGTTCCGAAATGGTTGATACACCTACTGAAACCTCATAGTTATCCACTTAGTAGGGGACGTAAAGGAAAAGAGATGAACATACGTCAAAAATAGTTTATGAAAGTAATAATAATGTAACTAAACACACTGTATCTAAACACAGAGATCGAGTTTGAATTTATGAGTCGCTAAAGCATCTTCTATACACTACACTTTTATCCAGAAACTCTTGCTACCGGATAGTTGGTTTTTAGATAATTTTTTAGGAGGATTCTCGTCATGACATCTGACCAGAGGTTCAACAATCAAACTGATGACTGATTTGTATTCACCTTGAAACTACCATGTGAATGCTAGCATACGCGTTAGGAAAGAAAACGCTTCGTGAGAACGATGCAATATACTCCATACCAACAAGTAAACTGGTAGATAAGTAATCTTTAACACTTTCTTTGATGCTGTATATTCTGAAGGGACGAATTCATCCATCCGTTGAATAAAAGGCCTTTCCAAAACACGTCATCAGCTGTTTTCTATGCAATATGTGTTAAGATTTACATAACTTCAATACACACTCACTTGAAGGTGGTCAACTTTCATTTTAGAAATAACTTCAGATATAAGTGGTTTCGCATTTCCGATATTACCAAGTAACTTAGATATTTACTGGTAATAGTCTGATCTGAATACACCCGAATATCTTAGCAACATGTTAAATATTCAAGGTTGAAAGGTGTCGACATCACACCACCAGGTTGGTTGTTTACTTTTGTGGGCATTAGACTACCATTAAATATAAATGTTCATTTCCTGCTACTATTGCTATATTGTACGCATACAATACTAAATATTTCTATCTAAACTAATTAATCAATCTTTGTACACACAGCAATAAACTAATTTATTAACTCTATAACTGATTAGTGACTGATAACATCAACCAGATCAGAATGAAACTCGAAGAAACTATCCAAACGAATAAACTGAAGACAAAGATTCGAAGTTCCAGGCAACTATATTATAACTTTTAATATACGACCAACAACATGACCATACTACAATATACATAACAGTAATGACAGTAAATGCAAATGAAAATTTTTTAAATATGCAAAACGAACTCGTACGTCTACGTTAGAAACTATATAACATAGGATTGTCTTTATATTGTTTGGAAAACTAAATTCAAAAAATACATGATTGGAATGGCAAATGTACAGAATAAGCAAAAATAACATAGATTTACACATCATCATGGTCTGTATTTACTGTACTTTTGAACTCATTCGTTTTGTCAATAGTATAGCATAGTATAGTATACCATGGAATAACCGGACTAGTAATAGTGAGGTTAGACGAAAGGTTCTTGGGAAACACGGTAAATCAGTTGAAGAGGTCATTAACCTTCATCGACTGAGATGGCTAGGACATGTATTGCGCATGCCCGACCACCGTCTACCCCGTCGCGCCATGTTAGCTAGGGCCGAAATAGGATGGAAGAAGGTTAGGGGCGGCCAAACTAAAACATGGCATCAGTCCATGAAGTCCTTGACTACTGGTCTAAGCCATGTAGGTAGATGTAGACTACCTGGTTGGGGTCCGCGTGATGATCGCAACAAATGGCTGGAGACACTAGGTGATATGGCTCAGAACCGGTCACAGTGGCGCAAGTGTATTCACTCTTTAGCCTCACCTAGATCTTAAATTCTTTTGTTATTTTCTGGACATCTTTACTTACTCTTCTCTCTTGTATTTTGTCTATACGTTACCTCAATATTCTCGTAGTGCTATTGTGGTATGGCAACTTGAACCTACAGGCGTTTGTGCCCGGTTCTACGTTGCTGATGATGATGATGATGATAGTTAGAAGATTCGGAGAAAAATACCAATTAGATGCATGGGTAACAAATAAGTCGACCTTATTCACTGTAATAGCTCGGCGAAGATCAGAGAAGAAACGATAGCACTGATGGGAATTGTGACTATAATAGCAAAAAAGAAGCAAACAAAACTCAGACATTGATAAAACTGTGTCAGTTTAGACGGATACTGAAGACTTTGTCACCTTACATCAGATTGTGTAACACATTGATTCTGGTCCTGGTAGTAAACGTATACAGAGAACGACAGGACCAAATGAACTTGTAAAAGTACTTTGCATTGTTATCTACAAAATTCAACCTATTAATGCCCTCCTCCCACCGCCAAATGTCTTATTGGAAGGTCGTGATGTAAATTTGTTATTTACCTATATACACGATACAAAAACATTATTCGAGATAAAGAGTAACATGTTCTAACTTTATTGATAACGCTTTTCAGCGTGAAGCACACTAAATAGTATATTTTCTATAAAGTAATGTGTCATGAAAATTATTAGGCTTTATCCTGGAGGTATTTTGAACAGTCAACGATTGAGTTGCAGTTTACGCAACAAGCTGAAAGCTCATACTAACTGAAAATCTGCTTAGTGAGTTGTATTACTTGACTACATCGAACATTCAAAGTGACTTATTTCAGATGTAGATGAAAGAATACTTTACCTTGTCCTAGTATTTAGCGAGCAAGTTATCTGCCCGTAAATTAGAAAAAACACGCAACTCGAAAAGTCGGATTAAAAATATCATTATCATAAAGACAAAGACCCGTAATCATTACTTATTTGATGTTGAGTTAACAGATGATGCCATCAACGCTACGTAATATACATTTCATTGCTAATCTGCTTATTAACTGGCTATAAAGATAATTATGAATTCCGAAAGTTAACAGATAAAAATGGACTCACATCATTAGTAACATGGGAGCTAACATTTCTTGAGTAATATGTAAGTGAGATATATATATCTGTGAGTGGTGCAAACATGTAAAACAATTACATCCCTTTTGAATTGGTAAATACTGTTCCTTTTCATGCAATTTATGAGATTCTTTCAGGGGGAACTCTAGAAATCTTATATCAGATATCACACTAAGCGGATTAGTTTCAACCCAGTCTTTGTAAATCCAACCAATACCACTACGACTGAGTCGATATGGCAAACTGCCATCGAATATGTCACATCCAGAACGAGCTGCCAACGTGATATCAAGCGGTTGCCATATTTGTGTAATAAAACGAGGAAGATGAGGTGGAATCTCAGCAAATACCTTAGGCAAGGTAACAGTTAGAAATTCTTTCAAACTTTTATTCTCATCCGTATCTTCTCTAGCTTCAACAGATGACACTGGCAAATCTTGAAGTAAACCATCAATTACTACACCTGATTGTGATAGAAATAGACCCAATATATAAGTACATAGATTTTTAAAGTACAGAATATGTATAAGATCACTGGGTTTAAAACCAATGTATAACAATGTACTAAAGGAAGTTGATATGCTGTATTGGTTACATTCACACTGTACTACTTCTTAAAAATTTGTAACGTTACTCTTCCTCTCAAAAATGACTGACTCCAAAAGCCTCGTAATTGTTTCAGCACATGGTATAGTGGAATAATATTATGCATTGAAGTAGACTAACAAAACTAAAGATAATCACACCAAAAGGCGACATTAATCTATGAAGCTGTTAACAGTTAGTCTAAGCTATGTTGGTAGGTGCAGACTCCATTGTTAGGGTCAGTACGATTATCATAATTAGTAGTTAGAGACACGTGACATGGCCTAGAATGGGTCGAAACGGCGCAGGTGCATTTATTTTGTTATTCTATAATTTTTTTTTGACCAAATATTTATTTCCTTTCAAATCATACACTGTTTGAACTCCGCCTGTAGCCCCCACAGGGTTGCTGCCGGTCCCAAGCGCGGATAAAGGAGGAGGGTTGGGCATGGGGTTAGCAACCCCATCCCGTAAAACAACTATCATGCTAAAAAACAGTTCACGAGTAAAAACCCATATAACAATTCTAACTCTGCCCTGGGAATTGGAAGGACCAATATGACGCTTCATGGTGAAAGCTGAGTTCCTTTGGAAGCCATGAGGCCGATGCCCCCCTTCTGATAACCGGAGCAACAATTAATGTACTCGACCGACCTCAAACAGCTGTCCCCTGGACACTGCGGTCAGTCTCAGGTCATTACGACATCTTCTAATCCTCTTTCTCTTTCAGGTTCCTCAAGAATGACCCTTCCACGGTGTGGGCAACCGGGAAGTGATAACCGCCCTCATACCTCTAACAGCACAAGAGATCACTTAGCTCGAGGTCAAATCCCACCCTCAACTCTCAATAACTCCCTTATTTCCAGGATTAATCCGACGGGCTTAACCTTATCACTTCACGCCTCTAATGCTAATGGTTTGACTTCACGAAACGTTATTCCTGGCCTCCTGAAACCTCGCACTAAACTACATATCGGAGCTTTTAAGGTTCGAACCTTAGGCCAAATAGGACAACAGGCCTCCCTAGATATGACCCTTAATTCTCGTTCCATTGATGTCTGCTGTGTCTCTGAAACGCGTATACAGGATCCAAGTACAATCATTCACCTGACCTCACCTTGTGAAATCAAAGAATAGGTCCGGTTCACCCTTCGTGTTTCCGGAGACCCCACCGCTACCACTCGAGGCCTTGCTGGTGTAGGTATAGCACTAAGTTCAAAAGCTGAACAGGCTCTCCTTGACTGGATTCCCATTAACAGTCGCTTATGCGCTGTCCGTCTAAACGGGACGGTAAGAACTCGGAAAGATAGGGACGCACGCCGTTGCCTCTTTGTTGTCTCTGCCTACGCTCCCACTGATTGCAGCTCTGATGAAGTAAAAGATGAATTTTACAGAAAGCTTTCAGACCTCCTTCGTAAAGCTAAGCGTACTAATGTAGTGATTATGGCTGGCGACTTTAATGCCCAAGTAGGTAGATTAGACGAAACCGAAAGGCACCTAGGTGGATCCTATGGTGTCGAGGCCCAACGAACAGATAATGGCGACCGTTTATTACAACTGTGCTCAGATAATCGTCTATTTCTCGCAAGCACTAACTGTAAACATAAAGAAAGACATACGTTGACATGGCGGCCTCCACAGTCAACTCAACGTTGGACTCAAATAGACTACATTGCTATCAGCCACCGTTGGAGAGGCTCGATAGAAGACTGCCGCTCATTTTGGAGCACATGTTTAGACTCAGACCACGCTTTAATACGAGCGCGTATTAGTCTGCGTCTCACTGGACGTAAAAGACTCACGGCAAAGATCCCCATAAGAGTCCAACATAATGATGAAAAAGTCAAGAATATATTTCAGGAACAACTTAAAAACCAATTAGTCAACTGTATAAACGGTACCCATCCCGAGTCAGCTTGGAATGATATCCAAAAAGCTGTTGAAACAGCAGTGATATCTACTAGTAAACTAAACCAAAAAGTTAGGAAAACTCAGTGGATTTCGGCTGCGTCTACTAAACTGATAGATGCTCGGCAACACATTCCGTCTAGTCCTAAATACGATGAGGAGCGAAGGCAATTTAAACGCAAACTGGTTAAAAGCTTACGAAATGATCGTGAGCAGTAGTGGATGGCGAAAGCTAAAGAGATGGAAAAGGCAGCGGCAATAGGCAACAGTAGGCAACTGTTCAGACTTATCAAGGAAACGGGCATCAGAAATCCAACTGTAAGTGAAACTATCGCAGAAAAAGATGAGAGCACTATTCACTGTCAATCCAGAAGGTTGGACCGATGTGCAGAACACTTTAGAGAACAGTTCAATTGGCCCTCGGCCTCAGCCCAATGTCCCACCAGTTCCAAGCAATATGAAAGACAAAATAATATCGGTCCCCCCAAGTCTTAGTTAGGTTAAGAAGGCTAAAGAGCATCTAAAGTTAAGGAGAGCAGAAGGACTAGATGATTAAACCCCTGAGATATTTAGGGATGGTGGTCCAGTTTTAGCAGCGAGATTAACCGGGATTTTGGCTAGAATCTGGGAATTTGGCGTAATCCCACCTGACTGGTCTCAAACACTAATTGTTCCAATCTATAAGAAAGGACAGAAGTCCTCCTGTGACAATTACCGAGGAATCAGCTTAACCAATATAGTGTCCAAAATATTATCTTCAATCATACTTCGACGACTAACGATAGCTCGTGAAGAGCAGACTAAAAAGAACCAAGGTGGTTTCAGACCTGGACGTGGCTGTATAGACCACCTATTCACACTTCGGCAGGTTTTGGAACATAGACACACTTTTAGACGCCCAACAATAGTTGTATTCCTTGACCCTAAGGCGGCATTTGACTCTATCGATCGTAAGGTTATGTGGCAATGTCTGTCAATGAAAGGCATATCACAGAAGTACATTAACCTTATACAGTCTCTATACTCGAACACCACATGTCGAGTGAGAGCTTGTGGCAGATTATCATCAGAACTGATTACCTCCAGTGGTGTTCGTCAAGGTTGTCCGCCTTCCCCATTTTTATTTAATTTTATTATTGATACACTTTTAGAGTTGACATTTTCATCGTCCGACTTCTCCGGAGTTGACCTCCTTCCAGGAGATAAACTAGCTGACTTAGAATATGCAGATGATATAGTTCTCTTAGGTGAAGATGCTGATAAAATGCAGAATCTTTTGACTACCTTAAACAAGAATGTAAGAATGTTTGGGATGCGATTCTCTCCACCCAAATGCAAAATGCTACTTCAGGATTGGCTTGATTCGACACCGGAGTTAGTAATAGGGAGTGAGGCAGTTGAATGTGTTGACCGCTTCACTTATCTTGGCAGCTTCATCAGCCCTGACGGTCTGGTGTCTGCTGAAGTCTCTGCGCGTATACATAAGGCCCGATTAGCTTTAGGGAATTTGCGTCATCTGTGGCGTAGGCGAGACATCCGACTACTGACCAAAGGACGCGTTTACTGCGCAGTAGTTCGGTCCCTCTTACTTTATGGATGTAAAACATGGCCATTAAGAATAAAGGATATTCGTAGGCTCCTGGTATTCGATCATGGATGTCTTCAAAGCATTGCTCGTGTTTGCTGGGACCACCGAGTAAGCAATACGTGGGTTAGGAATATAGTACTAGGTAGATACGGTAACTCTATTGATGAAGTAGTAAATCTTCATCAGCTAAGGTGGTTAGGACATGTGTTACGTATGCCTGACCACCGCCTACCTCGACGAGCAATGCTGTCTGGTGTAGGAGCAGGGTGGAAGAAAGCTAGGGGCGGCCAAACCAAAACAGGGCAAGAGTCCATGAGGTCATTGATAATTGGGCTGAGCCATGTTAATAGGTGCAGACTACCTGGTTGGGGTCTGCGTGACGCCCGTAATAAATGGTTAGAGACCTTGGGTGATATGGCTCAAAATCGTTGGGAATGGCGCAGGTGCATCCATTCCTTGTTTTCCTCCAAATCCTAAGCTTCTGAACTTATCATAATTCTCTCTTTACTGAATCATATTTTCTTAAATGTTCTCGGTCTCTATTCCCTTCTATGAATATTAACTCTGTTACTACCTTCCCTACTCTGGGATTTGATTCGACACCGGAGTTAGTAATAGGGAGTGAGGCAGTTGAATGTGTTGACCGCTTCACTTATCTTGGCAGCTTCATCAGCCCTGACGGTCTGGTGTCTGCTGAAGTCTCTGCGCGTATACATAAGGCCCGATTAGCTTTAGGGAATTTGCGTCATCTGTGGCGTAGGCGAGACATCCGACTACTGACCAAAGGACGCGTTTACTGCGCAGTAGTTCGGTCCCTCTTACTTTATGGATGTAAAACATGGCCATTAAGAATAAAGGATATTCGTAGGCTCCTGGTATTCGATCATGGATGTCTTCAAAGCATTGCTCGTGTTTGCTGGGACCACCGAGTAAGCAATACGTGGGTTAGGAATATAGTACTAGGTAGATACGGTAACTCTATTGATGAAGTAGTAAATCTTCATCAGCTAAGGTGGTTAGGACATGTGTTACGTATGCCTGACCACCGCCTACCTCGACGAGCAATGCTGTCTGGTGTAGGAGCAGGGTGGAAGAAAGCTAGGGGCGGCCAAACCAAAACAGGGCAAGAGTCCATGAGGTCATTGATAATTGGGCTGAGCCATGTTAATAGGTGCAGACTACCTGGTTGGGGTCTGCGTGACGCCCGTAATAAATGGTTAGAGACCTTGGGTGATATGGCTCAAAATCGTTGGGAATGGCGCAGGTGCATCCATTCCTTGTTTTCCTCCAAATCCTAAGCTTCTGAACTTATCATAATTCTCTCTTTACTGAATCATATTTTCTTAAATGTTCTCGGTCTCTATTCCCTTCTATGAATATTAACTCTGTTACTACCTTCCCTACTCTGGGATTTGATTCGACAACTTAATGTCTATCTGCTAATTGAGGCATGGCAACTTGAACTGACGTACGCATGTACCAAGTTCTACGTTGCAACTGTCTGTCTGTCATACTCTGTGTGTCTAGTTTTTTTATGACCGCTGTAGCCAACGGTGTTTTTATTACTTTAATATCCACCTTACTAAGACGGAGTATGGTAACTTGAACCAACGCGATATCATACATTGATAATGAATGATCATGTATTTCTCGGACTTCAGAAAATAACTGATCTACACGAAGACTAATTTCATGTAAATGAGTCTCATCATTTTTGCATAAATCAACCAAATATCATACTCAGGTAAAGACTTAGTTACAATTCATTAAGATGCACACACTAATTAAAAACAAAGATAAGGTCAAGACATTTTAGATGCTATGAATCATTTTCGTGACAGTGAGTAAATTAACCTCATTAATTGGAGCTATGGCAGTAATTGGTTACATATGGAATTTTTAACTTCAAATCAATATCCGAGTAAATATTAATACTGTGAGGAATGTTCGAAAAACCAAGGGACAAACATCAATTTCAATCTCCGTTTAATAGATGCCTATTAAACTCAAAGGATAGTAAAGTACAAACAAACAAGAACATATAGTAAACTGTAGGGACATACCTGAACAAAGTGAGAAGTCTGTTTCAGCGACTGACTGAAGGCGAAGCTGCAGATTGTAACCACCCGCAATGGATACGAGCAATGACTTTTTCGCCAATTCCTTAAAAGGAAAAATAAATTTCATCTAACTGTGAAGTATGAATGGCATAACTTGGTAAGTGTTCAGGTCACTTAATGCATGTGAATCAACATAAAATCTGAAATACACCAGCTGAAAAATCGTTAGGGTCTAACGAATTACGCTTATCCCTGATAACACCTGCTACATGAAGACTGAATAAGCACCTGTAAAGATTTCGCTACTATTAAACATAACAGTGTCTTTTATGCAGTATATTTGCTCTTAATCACTACACTTATATCAGTAGTGGAAAGTCAAGCTTTGGATTTAACCTGCAACATGATCAACCAACAATACGCAGACGTGTAAAACCAGAAATAAACAGCTGGGATAGTAAAGTACAATCAACTATTGTCCGTTAAGCTACGAAGGATTGTAATATGAACGCTACTTCAGTCCGTTACTCAGTTATAACGTAGAACTTGGTATGTGCGTACGTCAGTTCAACTCGCTATGCCTCAATTAATAATTAGGGATGAAATTGTCGGATCAAATCCCAGAGTGGTGGAGGTAGCAACAGAGATAGTATTAATGGAAAGGGATAGAAATCGGTGATAAGATTTTAAGAAAAAACAAAATTTAGTAAACAGAAAATTATGGTGAGTTTAGAACCAGACTTTAGGTGAAGACAAGAAATCGATGCACTTGTGCCATTACGAACGATTTTGAGCCATGTCACCCAAAATCTCTAACCATTGGTTACGATCATCACGCGGACCCCAACCACGCAGTCTGCACTTATTAACATGGCTCAGCCTAACTGTCAATGACTTCATAGACTGGTGCCATGTTTTGGTTTGGCCGCCTCTAGCTTCCTTCCAGCCTACACCTACACCAGACAACATTGCTCGTCGAGGTAGGCGGTGGTCTGGTATACGTAACACATGTCCTAATCATCTCAGTTGATGAACATTCAATACTTCATCAATCGACTAACCACATTTACCCAGTACTCTATTCCTAACCCACGTATTGCTTACTCGGTGGTCCCAGAAAACACGAGCAATGCTTTGAAGACATCTATGATCGAATACTAGGAACCTACGAATATCCTCTATCCTTAATGTCCATGTTTCATATCCATAAAGTAGAACTGATAGGACTACTGAGCAGCAAACGCGTCCTTTGATCAGTAGTCGGATGTCTCGCCTACGCCACAAGTCACGAAAGCCAATTGGGCCTTCTGTATACGAGCCGAGATTTCATCAGCTGCTAGACCACTGGGACTGATGAAACTTTAAAGATAAATAAAGTGGTCAGTAAATTCAACTTCTTCGCTCCCTATCACAGATTTCGACGCCAATGTGACTAAATCCTGAAGCAACATTTCACACTTGGATGGGGAGAGTCGCATCCTAAACATGTACACATTGACGCTTGAAGTGGTTAAAGGACGCTGAATTTTGTCAGCATCTTCACTCAATATAACTATATCGTCTGCATATTATAAGTCAATAGACAGACAGACAGTTGCAACGTAGAACTTGGTACATGCGTACGTCAGTTCAAGTTGCCATGCCTCAATTAGTAGACAGAGATTAAATTGTCGAATCAAATCCCAGAGTAGGGAAGGTAGTAACAGAGTTAATATTCATAGAAGGGAATAGAGACCGAGAGCATTTAAGGAAATATGATTCAGTAAAGAGAAAATTATGATAAGTTCAGAAACTTAGAATTTGGAGGAAGACAAGGAGTGGATGTACCTGCGCCATTGCCAATGATTTTGAGCCATGTCACCCAAAATCTCTAACCATTGGTTACGATCATCACGCGGACCCCAACCACGCAGTCTGCACTTATTAACATGGCTCAGCCTAACTGTCAATGACTTCATAGACTGGTGCCATGTTTTGGTTTGGCCGCCTCTAGCTTCCTTCCAGCCTACACCTACACCAGACAACATTGCTCGTCGAGGTAGGCGGTGGTCTGGTATACGTAACACATGTCCTAATCATCTCAGTTGATGAACATTCAATACTTCATCAATCGACTAACCACATTTACCCAGTACTCTATTCCTAACCCACGTATTGCTTACTCGGTGGTCCCAGAAAACACGAGCAATGCTTTGAAGACATCTATGATCGAATACTAGGAACCTACGAATATCCTCTATCCTTAATGTCCATGTTTCATATCCATAAAGTAGAACTGATAGGACTACTGAGCAGCAAACGCGTCCTTTGATCAGTAGTCGGATGTCTCGCCTACGCCACAAGTCACGAAAGCCAATTGGGCCTTCTGTATACGAGCCGAGATTTCATCAGCTGCTAGACCACTGGGACTGATGAAACTTTAAAGATAAATAAAGTGGTCAGTAAATTCAACTTCTTCGCTCCCTATCACAGATTTCGACGCCAATGTGACTAAATCCTGAAGCAACATTTCACACTTGGATGGGGAGAGTCGCATCCTAAACATGTACACATTGACGCTTGAAGTGGTTAAAGGACGCTGAATTTTGTCAGCATCTTCACTCAATATAACTATATCGTCTGCATATTATAAGTCAATAGACAGACAGACAGTTGCAACGTAGAACTTGGTACATGCGTACGTCAGTTCAAGTTGCCATGCCTCAATTAGTAGACAGAGATTAAATTGTCGAATCAAATCCCAGAGTAGGGAAGGTAGTAACAGAGTTAATATTCATAGAAGGGAATAGAGACCGAGAGCATTTAAGGAAATATGATTCAGTAAAGAGAAAATTATGATAAGTTCAGAAACTTAGAATTTGGAGGAAGACAAGGAGTGGATGTACCTGCGCCATTGCCAATGATTTTGAGCCATATCACCCAAGGTCTCTAACCATTGGTTGCGGTCATAACGCGGACCCCAACCACGTCAATCAATCAATCAATGCCTGTTACCCCAAGTGGAGCATAGACCACCCACCAACATTCTCCAACCAATTCTGTCCTGGGCTTTCCTTTCCAGCTCTTCCCAAGTGCTCTTCATTCTCTTCATGTCTGTTTCGAATTCCCGACGCAGTGTGTTCCTGGGTCTTCCTCTGTTTCTTTGGCCTTTAGGATTCCACGTTAGTGCTTGTCTTGTGACACAGTTTGATGGTTTCCTCAGTGTGTGTCCAATCAACCTCCAGCGTCTTTTCCTAATTTCTTCCTCAACTGGAAGTTGATTAGTTCTCTGCCATAGAAAGTTGTTATTGATTGTATCTGGCCAACGAATCCGAAGAATCTTACGCAGACAGTTGTTTATAAATACTTATATCTTCTGAAGGATACTTTTCGTAGTTCTCCAAGTTTCAGCTCCATACAACAGGACTGTCTTCACATTTGTGTTGAAAATTTTGACTTTAATATTGACTGACATCGGTTTGAGTTCCAGATGTTTCAACCAGGTAGTCTGCACCTATTAACATGGCTCATCCCAATTGTCAATGACTTCATAGACTGGTATCATGTTTTGGTTTGGCCGCCTCTAGCTTCCTTCCAGCCTACACCTACACCAGACAACATTGCTCGTCGAGGTAGGCGGTGGTCTGGTATGCGTAGACTTATTGAGCCACCACATCTTGATTGTCGACCCTAGCCAAAAAGTTAGACTGAAACCTACACTTATTTATTTGTTCGTGGAATCACAGCTTCGAGTTGTAGCTAATGCCCTCTTCTTTTGAAGCAATTAATTAACCCTTATTTTAGGCCAATACTTGACAAGCGACCTCTAAATTATTATACGTAACCAAAAATATTACACATCACGACTACAGGTCAACCTGTTTCCTCGAAAACACGCCCACTATCACCTGAAAAACTGAGGACTGCTAAAAATGCATTCGATTACAAAATTTCGAATTGGAACAACCTCGCTTGACTTTCTGGTGCTAATGATGCACAACCTCAAAAACGCAAGGTGGTTATTCCGAAGTCCCCGGAACCAACCACCATTAAGCAGTTGCGAGCTTACAATGGATTGGTAGGTTTTTACAGACAATTATTACCCAACTATGCATCTATAATGAAAGCACTAACGGATCAACTTCATGGGAATAAAAACGTTGTCACAACAGATGTAGTGTCAAAGAAAGCTTTCATTGCAACTAAAAAAGCAATAGAAAATACGACTATGCTGACACATCACAATACTGAAGCTCCTGTCAGTATCGCGATTGACGCATCCGACTCAGCCATTGGCGCGGTTCCGCAACAATGGGCTGGCCAAGCTTGGCAACCTTTAACACTTTTCTCAAGACGATCAAACGATTCCGAGTCGAGATACAGCACATTTGGACGTGAACTACTGGCTGTGAACTACTGTGCTGTACGTCATTTTCAACATTCCATCGAATGTCGAGAATTTAAAATACTCACTGACCATAAACCACTGATGTTTTCTATGAAGTCATCTTCAGATAAGTACTCTCCGCGAGAGTCGCGTCGTCTAGACTGCATTCCTCAGTTTTCGGCTGATATACGACATATATTTGAAGTTAACAATGTGGTTGCCAGCATCTTACCAAGAACACATTCTTTGAATCGTGCACACGGAATCCACCTTGTTTAACTAACTCGAATTCAAAATGAAGACATCAATCTCTATCATGACTTGTCAATGACAGAGCTCAAACTCCAAGAAAAAACAATTTCTAAATAGTAAGATCTTTAGGTACAGCCCGTCCAATCGCCTCCCCCTCATGACTTATAGACAGATCACCTTAAACATATTACGCAACCTTACGTTCTACTAATAAGCTGATTACCTAGAGGTTCTGCTGGCCGCAGATAAACAAGGACATCAAAGAATTTCCATGCTCCTGTGTGGTCTTCCAAAAGAATAAGGTGATCCACCATAATAAATCCCATCTAGGCACTTTCACAACCTCTAACCCTTAACTCGACTACGTCCACCTTGATCTGATAAGACCTTTTACCTGAATCAGACGGATTCTCTTGTCTTCTAAGATGCCTGACCAGATTCAAGCACTGGCTGAAAGCAGTTAGATTCAAAAGCATTACTGGTGGAATAGTTGTCCATTATACATCCTCCTTGCCCTTTTTTTGATTGTCTCGGTTAGTGCAGTGTAAAGAGTGTCTATCTATGTTAATGTTAGCACCTAGTTCTAAGGACGAACACCAAGTTTCCGTTGCTAATATGGCTGATGACCTAATGATCAGAACTGTTGTTCTGGGATCTGTCACTCTGTTAGGTAACAAACCGGCAATGATAAGCACAATCTTAAAAATGACTCTGTTCATGTTGTCTGAAGTGTCATTGTTGAAGGGAATGAGATTATAATTATGAATATTACTTGAAGTGGATGTTAGGGAACACTGGCATTTAGCTGAGATGTTATCTATTATATACTCAGTGATCGCTTTATAAGATGAGTGTTCTGAAGGTCATTGTTGTCTCTGTGGTTATCACTCCATTTATCGCTGTCTTATGGTCTGTTCTTTTTCATATGTGTGCACTTAATTATTAGAAGCTACTCTGGTTTCACGACAAACGTGTTTCTCGATTATGTACAGCGTACAGTTGATGCTAACATTAACATGGCTTTGTTGGCGTGTTGGTTGAAATATCAGTTGTTCGTCTTTGTGGGTCGGGGGTTTGAGTACGAGCTTTAACATGACTTTCAGCGCAAGTTATCTAATCCTAGTAAGGTGAGATGTGCTGTCCTCGCAACTTAGCTAATCCTGAAAAATGAGTATCTGCGTATAATTTAGAAAAATATTTGTGCTTTATGAAATCAGTTAATGGTTCGTCAATAAATAAACATACTGTCTATCGGAAATAGACAAAAGCCTCCTTATCAATCAATCAACCAATGCCTGTTGGCCCATGTGAAGCACAGGCCGCACACCAAAATTCCTCAACCAACTCCATCCTGGGCTTTCCTTTCTACCTCTTCCTAAGTGCTCTTCATTTTCTCCATGTCTATTTACAATTTTCAATGGAATGTGTTCTTGAATCTTTCGACTTTCTTTTGCTTGCCAGGATTCGAAGTTAATGCTTGTCTTGCGATACAGTTTGATGGTTTCCTCAATGCATGTCCAATCTACCTCCAACGTCATTTTCTAATTTCCTCCCCAGCTGGAAATTGATTGATTCTCTACCATAGAAGGTTATTATTGATGGCATTTGACCAACGAATTCGAAGTATCTTACGAAAACAGTTGTTTAGAAATACTTGTATCTTCTGAAGGATACTTTTCGTTGTTCTCCAAGTTTCAGCTCCACACAATAGAACTGTCTTCATAGGTGTATTTAAAATTTGGACTTTAATATTGACTGACAGTTAGTTTGATTTCCAGATGTTTTTTAGTTGTAGAAATGCTTCCGTTGCTTTCCAATCCGCGCCTTTACATCCGAATCAGACCCTCCCTGTTTTTCGATGATGCTGCCCGAATATGTAAATGTTTCAACATCTTTCAGAATTTCTCCGTTAAGTATAATTGGGTTAGCGTTTGTTGTTTTGTATCGAAGGATCTTGCTTTTTCCTTTGTGTATATTGAGGCCTACTGCTGCAAAGTCTGTTGCCATGTTGTTCGTCTTCATTTGCATTTGATGTTGTGTGTGAGTCAGAAGAGCTAGGTCATCTGATAAATCCAACTCATTTACTTGCATCCATGTTATCCACTGCATTTCGAGTGTCTTGAGATGTCGCAGTTTTCAGGCACTAGTCAGCCACCTTCAGAAAAAGAAAAGGTAAGGGTAATCAGTCGTGTCTGACACAGGTTGTCACTTCGAATGAATCTGAGAGGTGACCTCAATGCACGATTTTACAATGTAGTTCGTTGTAAGAATTTCGCATGATGACTATCTTTACAGGTACACCATAATGTCGTAGATGGCTTCATAATATTTTCCTATCCACGCTGTCGAATGCTTTTTCATAGTCGAGGAAGTTGATGTAAAGTGGTGAATTCCATTCAGTTGATTGTTCAACAATGCACCGTAGAATAGCGATTTGGTCAGTACACGATTGGTCTTTACGGAATCCGGCCTGTTGATCTCGGAGTTGGGCGTCGACTGGGTAATTAGTTTTGTTGAAGACCTTTCCTGGTACTGAAAGTAGAGTACTGCTTCTGTAGTTCTCGCAAATGCCAAAATCTACTTTCTGTGGCATCTTGATGAGTTTCCCTTCTTTCCATTATGCTGGCACCTGTTCTTCCTCCCAAATCTTCCTAAGAAGAACAGGGAGTATCTTCGAAGTTGCTTCTTTATCTGTATTCAGTGGCTCTACCGGCATATTGTCTGGTCCTGCTGACATACCACTCTTGATTTGTCGGATGGCCATTTTGATTTATTTGACTGTTAGTGGGTCGGTGTTTATAGGGAGATCCGCAGCTGCTGCTTTGATGACTGGTGGGTTTAGTAAGGCTGGTTTATTCAAGAGACCTTTAATAATTTATTTCCCAGCCTTGTTCTTGATTGGCTGTTTTAGCTTTATGAATTTCCCATCTAGCTTCTTCGTTGTATCGTATAAGAGCTTAATGTTTTTTTCTCTTCCACCTTTTTCTACTCTCATTGCTAGGTCCTTAACGTATTTCCATTTATCCGACCTGATGCTTCTTTTCACTTGCTTGTTGACATCGGTGTATTTGGCCTGTGCCTCGGCTTTCTCATGTCTGGCTGTTATCAATAGCTATCTTTTTGCTCCTCCTTTCTTGAATCTTGTCCAGAGTACCCACAAAAATCCATTCATTTTGGTGTTGTTTTTTGGGACCCAAAATCTCCCGACATGTTGAAGTTATTGTTTTCTTAATCTCTTTCCAGTTGTCTTCCATATTAGTTACACCCTTTTCTTGTAGATCACAAAATGCCTGAAACTTATTGTTGAGAGCTATTTTGAATTCGTTAGGTTTGTTAGTACCCCGGAGATGGGCTGTGTTAAAACCCTGTAATTCTGCTGCTCCAGTTGTCTTGCACTTCTTTAGTTTCATTTTTGTTTTAGCCACCACCAGATAGTGATCTGAAGCTATGTCAGCTCCTCTCTTTGTTCTTACGTCCTCCATGATCCTATTGAACTTCCCTTGATGCTGATTGATCAAAATGGTTCTGTGTAATGTGGTCCAGCGAAACTCTTTTAGCTTTTTGCATACGTTTGTATGGTACCACCTATAAACATTTTCTTGAAGGCTCATGAATTTTCCGACCTGTTGACGTTTTCGTTCCCTTCTCTCGGTCCATATGTCCCATGATGTTTTAATATCCAGTACTGTCTATTCCAACCTTGACGTTTAGGTCTCCCATTATAGTGATCAGGTATTTGGCTGGACATTTAGCAATGATTGACGGCAGCCTAGCATAGAACTGGTCTTTGTCGTCTTCGTGGATGCCATTGGTAGCACTGGATGACATTCATTGTTACCCTTTCCATCTTCGTCTTGAAGGATGCTTTGATGATCCGAGGTCCATTAGATCCCCATTTTACAAGAGCCTTCAATGCTTCTTGGAACAACATTAATGCTACACCCTGTGTGTGTGGGGCGTTTTCTCCTTCGTAGCCAGGGTATAAAAGCACATTTCCTGTCCAGGTTGTGATCAGTGGGTATTACTTATTCCAAATATCTTCAGGTTGTATCTTTTTCTTTTTTCAACTAGTTGCATGCCTATCTCTGTCTCCTACACTGTGCAGACATTCTATGTACCTACATCAATTGTCGCTCTGGTTGTCAAAAGGAACATCGGCCTCGTGGCCTCCGAAAAAACTCAGCTTTCACCATGAGTTCTATACTTGATGGTTTTCCTTAACATCCAATCCCTGAGTGAAGTTTTAACCTAAGTTTCGTTCTTCGGATGAACTGATAATTCACTACCCAACTAGGTAAAAGTCCAGATGAGCACTTCCTGGGGTGTGACATTACATTACGCGGCATTTTTGTGTACTACGAGTCAGGACGCTGTGGTCGTTCCACTTCATTATCATAGCTAGGTCATGTAAAAGCTTTGTGTCCCTGTCCTCTTTTATAGCTTACCTCAGTTTTACATCGTCTCGTCAAAATTAGCTAACATTCTGTTAATCGGCTATATTGTTAACTAACTAATGGTCTGTGACCTTGAGGTAAAAAATCGTCATCTCATCGGTTTGCCTTTGCTTTATGGTCCTGTCCGTATTAAAAGTTTATCAATGCCACAAAACAATATACCTTATAATCTAATGACTTTTCCCAAGATGACAAGCCACGTCTCTTTGCTCTAATATGATTGGCTATTTTCTTTCAAGGTCAATTCACATCCCACTAGCTGTGTACTTTATTTGAATGGCCTTATGGTATGGTATTTCGAAATTACTGACGATTATATTTTTCACATCATTCTAAGGTGATCCGTTGGTGGTTTCATGGTAGATGCACAGTTGGGTATAAATCGTCTCTAAAAACTTACGAATCCATTGAAAGCTCGCAACTGCTTAATGGTGGTTGATTCCGGGTACTCAAGAGTAGCCGCCACCTTGTGTTTTTGAGGTTGTATGCCATTTGCATCAATAGTATGCCACAGAAATTTCACCGAGGTTGTTCCAATTCAGAATTTTTGTAAACGAATTAATTTTTGTCAATTCTCAGATTTTCAGGTGCTAGTCGGAGTGTTTTCGAGATTGCAGGTTGACCTGTAGTCGTGATGTGTAACACGCTGGTTACATATGATAATTTAGAGGATACCTGTCAAGTATTGGCTGGAAACAAGAGTTAATTAAATGTTTAAAACGAAGAGGGCATAAGCTACAACTGGGTGAAGTTATTTTACGAACAAATAACTTAGTGTTGCTTTCAGTCGACCGTTTTGGCTAGGGTCCACAAGCAAGTTGTGGTGGCTCAATAAATCTGTGCCCGTGATAGGCCTCTTCACATCAGTGATAGTGAAAATCTAGTGTGTAAGTTTTCGTAAACCCACGTTCAAGTAGACATGACTTCACCATACTCAGTAGGCCGCCTGCAGGTTAAATACCAAATACTCATATTCTTTAAAATATACCCTTTCCTGAAAATAGCTGACCATGACATTCTCGTGAAAATTAGCTAACATGTTACAAATCAGATATATTGTTAACTAAATTATTGTCTGCGATCTGAAGGTAAACAAAATCATCTCATCGGTTCGTCCTCGTTTTGTGGTCCTGTTCGTATTTAAAGTTTATCAATTCCACAAAACAATATGCTTTATAATCTAATGAGTTATCACAAGATGACAAGCCACATCTCTTTGCTCTAATATGATTGGCTGTTTGCTTTCAAAGGTCACTTTTCACGTCGCCTCAACTATGTACCTTATTTGAATGGCTTTATGGTATGGTATCTACGACTTACTGACGATTAGATTTTTCACATTGCAGGTTGACCTGTAGTCGTGATGTGTAACACGCTGGTTACATATGATAATTTAGAGGATACCTGTCAAGTATTGGCTGGAAACAAGAGTTAATTAAATGTTTAAAACGAAGAGGGCATAAGCTACAACTGGGTGAAGTTATTTTACGAACAAATAACTTAGTGTTGCTTTCAGTCGACCGTTTTGGCTAGGGTCCACAAGCAAGTTGTGGTGGCTCAATAAATCTGTGCCCGTGATAGGCCTCTTCACATCAGTGATAGTGAAAATCTAGTGTGTAAGTTTTCGTAAACCCACGTTCAAGTAGACATGACTTCACCATACTCAGTAGGCCGCCTGCAGGTTAAATACCAAATACTCATATTCTTTAAAATATACCCTTTCCTGAAAATAGCTGACCATGACATTCTCGTGAAAATTAGCTAACATGTTACAAATCAGATATATTGTTAACTAACTAATGGTCTGTGACCTTGAGTTAAGAATTCTGTCACCCGAACTGGGGAAGCTTTCAGAATATACAAATCATCTTCAAATAAATCTACATACTCCTGCATGTCTGTTGTATACAAGATATGGTTGTAGTTTTTATATTGAACTAGCTTTCTTTTCAGGAAGTGTTCCTTTCCTCCCTCCTGATATTTACGAAGAAATAAAACAATTACCAGAGTTTTCTTTCGCTTCTATGGGCTACGTGTATGTTTTTTACTATTTCTTAGCTTATTTTACAGAGCGGAACGCAAATTTGCTTTAACTAAATTCGGCAAAGGCCTTGCTGAATTCTCAGGTTTGTGGGTATAATTATTACATTGCTAACGTACCTCTCCAGAAACGTGGTGTAGTTCTGTTTCAGTCGGATCCAACTCACCTGGCGACTGTCGCAGCAGTTAGCAAATCGTCAATTCCAGTTTGGACAACAGGCGGTCGATTACAGCTATCAGTTAAGGAATATTCTATTTGTAGTAAGATTGCGTCACCGATTGCATTCCAAGCACCAACCGATAACGAGACATTCCTGTTAGATGTTAATCCAACGTTGAAGCGAGTTAAGAATTCTGTCACCCGAACTTCAGGGTATTTAAAGGAATTAGTTTCAGAATATACAAATCATCTTCAAATAAATCTACATACTCCTGCATGTCTGTTGTATACAAGATATGGTTTGTAGTTTTTATATTGAACTAGCTTTCTTTTCAGGAAGTGTTCCTTTCCTCCCTCCTGATATTTACGAAGAAATAAAACAATTACCAGAGTTTTCTTTCGCTTCTATGGGCTACGTGTATGTTTTTTACTATTTCTTAGCTTATTTTACAGAGCGGAACGCAAATTTGCTTTAACTAAATTCGGCAAAGGCCTTGCTGAATTCTCAGGTTTGTGGGTATAATTATTACATTGCTAACGTACCTCTCCAGAAACGTGGTGTAGTTCTGTTTCAGTCGGATCCAACTCACCTGGCGACTGTCGCAGCAGTTAGCAAATCGTCAATTCCAGTTTGGACAACAGGCGGTCGATTACAGCTATCAGTTAAGGAATATTCTATTTGTAGTAAGATTGCGTCACCGATTGCATTCCAAGCACCAACCGATAACGAGACATTCCTGTTAGATGTTAATCCAACGTTGAAGCGAGTTAAGAATTCTGTCACCCGAACTTCAGGGTATTTAAAGGAATTAGTTTCAGAATATACATCTAATAAGGTATGCTGTATAGATTGGAAATTGTGGTAACTTATAACTGCTTAAATGTTCTGTATTCGTAGTTTCAAATGGTCTACGGTTAACTTGGTTGTTTTCCCACTAGATTATTGAGTCCATCTCTAGAAGTCTTTCTCATTCAAATAGGATCAGATCACTAGGTTTTATCAGTCTGCCATGGAACTTACTGGAGGTTAGTATACAGAAATTAGAAGTTCTTGAACTTGCCATCAGGTGTCGGTAATTTTCGTGTTGATACTCGAAAGTGATTAGATTCAGTATCAGCGTGATTGTTCATTTATATTAATTAATATGAATATTCCAAACAGATATTCTTCAATATGTGAAGACAAGTTTTTAGTAATGAAAATGCATTTTCAGCAGTGCCGCATTGAGGACAGCAAAATTAAATTCGTTAAGATTTAATGTAACTTGGGCCTACTTAAGACATTAAAATGAAGAAAAATTATCGTATTAAACGATGGGATAAGACATTGAAACTAAATGCTGAGGTTTGGTAGTGGCATTTCTAAACTAAAAGGTGTATTGTGTGACTGACTAAAACACACATTTCGGTGTAGTTGCACCTACGATATATTTACCGTTAAATATGTACAAGCAAACAAATTTGTGTGGCTACACATACTTGCTTGTTTAACACTTTTGCCCCAACCTAGGTTACCGCATGTAACGCTCGGAAACGAATAAACGGTTACAGTAAGGCTGCAGGCTTTTCTTTTGAAAACCCTACGTTTTTCCAAATAAGGTCAGGATTACCGAGAGCAAGCTTAGATCCTCAAGAATAAAGGAATAATTTTTAGGAGAGGCCCGCTCAGCTTATCCATAGCTGGTCACTAAATATCTAGACTAGTTGAATAAGTACCAGATTTTTAATCTACAGGTTCAGACGAGCATATGAACTCCAATATGCACTACAACAAATTCGAAAACTGAATTTGGTAGTTCTCAAAATACAGTATGGTCAGTTTCCTAGTGGCCGATTCATAATTTCCCTAGATGCCTCATCATAACGTTTATGCTCGCCACACTTTACACCAACTAAAGGACAGTAAACCCCTACCCCTTTATTTATTTTTACGGTGATGTGAGTGGATTGCAATCAAAAATGCTAAAAATCAGGTATTACACATCAAAAGGTCTAATATGGTTGCTTTCAGGAAAACCTAAGCTAAGAGTGAAGTCACTGATGCCGAAATTTAACTTGATGGCTTCCACCTATTCCGTAATGACCAGTTCAACACATTTAAGCATGACATGTCACTACACTTATCCTGCTCCTCTAGTGCCCATGGAATCATTCCTCCTTGACTTACACCTTGAGACGTTCTGTGATAAGGTGTGGAGTACATTCATAGCTCTTGTTTAGTTAGGGCTCTACAAGGACCGCTTGGAGCTCTGGATTCTACGAACAAGTCGCTTTTTCAGGTAATCTCTTCAGCTCTATACCTAAATTTTGCTTATATACTGATAAGTGATGAATTTATTTTTCCTCTTTTACTCGGCAGATTACAAGTCAACCTGTTAATCATGAGCTACGTTACAACGTCGTTTAATATGCTCTTTGCAAACCCAATCAAAATGACTTCTGATTAGATTGTGTTCTCACTGATCATGAAACGCAAGTCTCAAACCTAAAAATTGTAAGCCCACTAGATAATAGTAGCCATGGCCTCCCACTGTTCTAACTATTGTTCCCTTGAATTCCCATATTTGAAGACTTCCACCGTATAAACTACGACAGAAATCAGGAATCATTTGTGATACACAATTTAGTGTATGGATGATTGTGCACTATTGTGTAGATTCGTACAATGAATTTGTTGCATTGATGTCCTAATCACGTCATTGGCACACAAACATTCGTAAATACTAGACCGACGTAGGTTAATAATCCAACTTTACTCGATTCGATCAAACTGATATATCTCCCTAGATAAGTGTAATCACTTTAAAGCCACACTATCCAATGACTCTGAAAACGTAGTCTACCCATGCAGTGGTGGACCAGATCCTCAGCTCATGTAGTACATATTATATAAAAGAGTTTAGAGCTCACAGACAATTTCTATTTTTTACAACGTTCAAACCGTTCAGTTAAAAAGGCTTAAACGGGGCCAGAGCCTCAGAAAACTGAACAACTAGGATCACTTACTATCCACTAGTCTAAGCACAACAAGGGAACCTAGTGTGACGAGAAAAATAAATAAATGACCACTGATCTTCTGCATTACATATTTAATTATGCGCACTCACATTTTTATTTAAAATTTTCAACCTTTTAACACCATGTTCTCTTCTTAGTACCATGTACATATATGATAGCTCATACTAGTGTCTTGCTCAAAATTTACTTTCACCACGTAAAATCATTTTAATAATTGCATACGTATACTTCTTTGATGAGACCCAAAACAGCTTCTTCACAACACGTCCAAAATAAGTTGTATGTGATTAAAATAAAATATAAATAATGTTTTTGGCCTCTAAAGTATAACCTCTGCCAGGGGGACCAAAAGGTCAATAATTCTTATCGAAACGTGGCTTACCCTTGAAGTCACATATAACAAAGTAAATATTCCAGGTATAAAATTAATGAGGAAGGATTAAAACTATGGAAGCGTCTGCGGAGTATCAAAATATATTAGCGACTGTTTAAATGCCCCCAGGCTTCATCACTCATTACTCAAAGAACTCACAGAGTCGCGTTGGTGCTACTTCAAATCGGTTATCACTAGCTACCTAAAATATAAAGTATACCACCCCTTCCTCCCAACAGGCAATCGCTGCCCAAATGGTCACTTGCTTCAAATATTCGCTCTGATTAACTTCAAACAAAGTTCCATCGTATGATTATCACTAGAGACATTCATACGCTATCCCCTAACTTGATAAAGTTACCCCTCCACGTAATAAGCCTTGACAAATACCATCAAAGCTGTAGGGATGTATGAACACATAAGTAAACCACGCTGGGGAAGTGATGCAACGTTATTGAAACAAGACTGGACGATATCCTAAAACACAAGTCTCGTAAGAATGTCCAGGTCCAAGCCCTACTAATCAATAGCAGCCAAAACGGTGGTTGTATTTGAGGTAATCAAAATGGGTATACGATCATGGGATAAAAGTTCGCCTTGTCGGTGTTAAAATAAAACGGACTACCTGACTACGATGGATTACTTATATAAAGCCCTAAATCTGAGGAACAAGGAAGGGAATGGATGGTTAACAAACGCTGGAGGGTTATAAAATCCACAATATACAATGCCATGTTTAGCCTCATTCGTTTATTGACACAACGGCTAGAGCATAGGATATTCATTCTGATTCTTTTGTCTATGACAAGATCGCTAATGTAACTGAAGTGCATTCTGTATATGACCAAGTTACGTTTGGATTATTACCAGAGCAACTTCTAACGATTGAACCCACTCTTACGAATGAGAAGAAATCAGAAGGCAATGAAGGATGGAAGTAAAGTTGTATTCGATCATGAATAAAGCAGGAATAGGATAGCAACACCTAGGCTGTCAAACTAGAAAGAGATGCTTCTCACGGTGCGACGTGACGTGATCTGGTGATGATGTGTGACCTAACTTCTTTAACTAGTAGTGTCCGCTAAAACAAACATGGTCAGCATCAATGTCGAGGACCTATGTAACTATTTATTTTGGGGATTATTTACCGCTACATAACTATATTCTGTGCAAAGTCAAGCGAAAATATAACAAAATGTCGGAGTTCAAACCTCTCTCTTCTTCCTCTATGTTTTAAATTTTGTATCGTGATACTATTGGTCATCGGTCACTATCTAGTTCCTAGAGATATTGTCATATAAATGTGAGATCTAGTCAGTTGCGGATTCTAATAGTGACCAGACTCAGAGTAAGCAACCTGAAATCCCAGTTCTTGTCAATCACTTATGTTGCCATTTATTCCCTGAATTCACCTCGTTCTATGTATGTTTTCGATTTCAATGATGAAGACGTGATCGTATAGCGTATTCATTATAATGAGAAACACCAGTCTTACTTAAAATACACAATCGATTTGACAGTTTGCACGTCAGCTATAGTGCACACACTAAGAAATTCGTTTATTAAGCTTCCTACTAGCTTACTTATTCTTGGTTGACAAAATCACACAACATTCTTTTATGAATTTTGTTTTTTGTTTCTTTATCGTTCTATATCAAATTTGGCTCTTGCTATTCATTTAAATCATTTCTTAGTATTTAAATGAAAATTGAAATCATTTGCTAAACTAAAAACTAATTTATTATCATTAAACTAATTTAACTATAACAGGAGGGGAGGGGGTGGCAGTACTAATTGTTTATACTGTTTGTTGTAAACATTCTGTTACTGTCAATTCTGAAATAAACAAAGAAATGTATGTTGAATATGTTCAATGATACGAGAACAGAATAGTAATACAATGACAATGTGAAAATGAATTACAATTCAATTTCATAATCGGGCAATATAACATTTATCCGAAATTCAAACATCATAAGGTGTACATCATTATGAAGGTAACAATAACACGTAATGCATTTCAGATAGATTCAAGTTGTCAATTTTACAATTAACTGAGATAACTAAATACTCACTCATAGGTTCTCATCACTGATTTCTATAAGAATTGACTTAATATGCCATAAACAGTCGTTGTTTTATGAAGCAATCTTCGCCATATGAATTCCGTTTAGACCATCTCAGATGAATTTACTTGTAAAAAGCATATGGATGGTTAAAATGGACTTGTGATGTTAACTTTCGAATGGAGACTGAATAAGTTGGAAATATGAATGGGTAGACGTCAGCATAAACCTAGTGAAATATTTCGTAAGGCTTGATGTTACACAGAACATCATGTTGCTCAATGTGTGGTTAATAAAGAAGTAAGCATAGGGTTCTTTTGGTTTTCAAGTGCTTCTGTGAAAGAAAACAGTAGTTTCACTAACAGATAATCTGACTTACTCTTAGCATAAATTATTACAATGGGTACTTTGAGAGAATTTACCATAAGAATATTATCAAAGTAACCACCATGATGTAAGCAAAAATGAGCATCAGACAGAATTCGTTCATGAATATTTTACATTCATCTTAAGTAGATTGATCACTTACACAATAGCAAACGGGACATAGTGGGTCCCCACCCCTAACTCCGACATAATTATTAGTCAACTGTCAAAAAATAAAGAAGATTAATTGCTTAGAAATAAAAGATGGAACACTTTATTTCTAACTCGGCATAAACCATAAGACACTCATCTATAGAGTAAAACTTTACTCAGTTTATAGCACCGAATAAATTAGCTGTAAAAAAGTATTGTCATGAATATTTCACAGAGAAAACGGATCTAATGCCTCTATAGAAGCTAATAATGGTTTTCAATATTTGAATTATTATTTTAGTTACACGAATCTTCTACAGTGACATGTTCTCCTGTTTATTTCCACTGTATTAGTAAAGATTAGAATAAAATAACTACTAGATGATTCCTGATAAATAACAATTTTCAGTGTGTACGATATCTTGAAGGAGGATGTCACAATGTGCATATAACGTCACATTAATTTCCTTACTTAGTTTTCTTAACTGGATGGAAATAATAAACACTACTATGATTGTAGTGCACACTCGATTCGGAAGCCTAATGAGTCAAGACTTCTTTCATATTCTTTAGTAATTGACATTCTAGTAATGTTGTTATTGGAAGTATCGAAACGGATCTTATTTACCAGTCATATCTATTCGATTTGCTGTAGTAATAATTTTGTACAGACAAATCAGAATGATAACAAGAAGCAGCTCTTCAACTGTATTCATATTAAAGGTTTCCCAACCTCACACAATTACAAATTCATGCTTTTGTTTCGGTTAGAGAATACAGTAAAGAATATTGCTGTATTAAAATTCTAAAGTAACTTGTCTTACTTCAATAAGTCTTTCGGGATCCTGAAAAGTCAACAATGTATCATTGAACAATTATATTTAGGAAGGGATAATAAACGAGACGAACACACTCATTAATCACTGGGTAAGCTTTGTGTTCATGTGTAAGCAAGAAGACTGACTTCCATTGGAATTAAGATATGTGCAGTAAATGGATGTGCAGTTTTGGTAATATTTGA
Organism: Schistosoma mekongi; assembly: GCA_034768735.1. Classification (NCBI taxonomy): domain Eukaryota; kingdom Metazoa; phylum Platyhelminthes; class Trematoda; order Strigeidida; family Schistosomatidae; genus Schistosoma; species Schistosoma mekongi. Next base: position 40,981,110 of record CM068309.1, read on the forward strand.
GTTGTCCTGTAGACAGTTAAGCCACCGCTTCACATCAGGTGGACAATCTTCATTCACTGTTTACGAAATCTAAGATTTAGACAAGGATCAAATAAAACATATCCAACCTAACATTTTATCAAACATTGAGAACTAGTGGTTCTTTGTGTCATACCATTGTAGAACTTTAAGTGACAGATATCCTGGTTCAATGTTCACAAGCCATAGTAAGTTACTTCGTTGCACCATTGGTGTCAGCATGTTCAGTGTTCCAAACTTAAGACTTCTTAGTGAGGTGAGGCTCATTAATTAATCTGACAAATCAATGCAGCATAAAATGTATTCACAAGTGAGATCGATTAGAAATAACCTTTTGGTTACTTAAGTGTGATCGGAAGTCTGCCTAAATATTGAAGCATGATAATCAACCCTATTGTTATTGTAATAGCAGATGCAGTATTTTAGTGAGGTTGTGACCACAATATACATGATCAAATATGACAATATAACTAGGGATGTATTTTCAAAATAAAGACTAGCCGGTCTTCGTAGGACTTACGCAGAAACATATTCCACAGTCACCTTCGGTAAGCACATACACCAAACTACTGTTTCCCTGTCATAAATAAACGGAATATACAGATTACATTTCCTATTTATGTAATAAACTAAAGTTTACAGTTACAGTAGATAGCAGCACTGAATTAGAACTAATGGCAGAATGCATAATTTCATCAATGTTATAATAAAGTTATTTAGTAGACATGAATTTTGTTACGTTTATAATTGTAATATATCGCCAGATTATATGAAGTTGGCTGAATAAAGTTAATAAAAATTGTACTCACAAACTTCATTCTCCGTTGTGTCACCACGATGCCTAGAGCATTGTGTATTCAGTTGTAAGTAAAAATATTGTAACATTAAACAACTAAGTGATAGTTTTCATCAAAGAACTACATACTCTAGCTACACTGTTTCTCATGAGCATAAACTATAACTTAGGAATGTACAAACACCAAAGTCACAGCATCCAAAATATGATATAAAATGTAAAATAAATTTGCTTCGTTTCCTGAAAGGCAAATGACTGCCTACAATTGTAAGCATAACAGAATATGAATGAGGCTGATAAATTTTTACTGAAACAAATGGACATACCTTCAATTGTGGTCAATGCTACAAGTAAGTTGAGTAAGATGAAAGTCTGTACCTTCATTGTCATTCAAATTCTGTTTATTGAGAATTTCAGTAGTATATATAGTTGTCAAAAGAAGTCTATATGGTAAAGTGAACACATAGAATTGTGACAGGTATCATAAAACTCACATTAATTCGTCCAATTCTGGAGATTCATGTGTGTAAAAGCAAACAAAAATAAGAGACAGAAGATGTACAACCAATAAATTTAGTTAGTATGTTTGGTGGTGAAGAGTGGGGTAAGAAGGATGGGTGGGGGTATTTACGAGTGCTACAAGTGTAAATCCACCATCAGATTTTTAATATTTGCTAGATGGTTTCATGCATTTCTACGCTGATTACACAATTGGCATAAATAGTATTTATTTTTCTAAAACAATTATTACTGGTCATCTATTATTTACTTCTACGAGTTTCGAACACCTTTCATGTAGCACTTTAAGTAGTCCTTTATATTTATTGCTAAATTATGCAATACATTCAGTGATTTGATTAAATATACACGAGAAAAGTATTCAGTACATGCAGATGTGGAAGAAATGAGTATAACGATACTAAATGATTGTGTTAAGTCGTCAAAGTCGATGCATGAGAATTACTAGGCTTGAAGTGTTAGCACCACAAATGACAGGTTCCGAGATTATTAGGCTCCACAAACTAAAAATAATTTGCATAAGTAGGGAAGCATGATGGAACATTACCTTAGTGTTTAGAGGAATATGAATCGCTATTACTTGTTTTTAGTGGATAACGATCTAACTCTGTTTCCAAACTGTTTATAAATCACCGTCTATTATATTGACGCCATACACATTCACAATTCATAGGATGAGTGTATATAATAAAACTTAGTAACTACGACTGTAAAAGAATGAAATTTGAAATGAACGTAGATCGGACAATCATGAAATCCAAATCAGTGGGTAGAGGTAATTGTGTCAATTTCTGTGCTCAATCATGTTACAGCATTTAAACCGTAAAGTAAAAGGTGTACAACCAATATAACTAGTTAGTATGTTCGAAGGTGTAGGGGGGATAGAAGGATATTAGCGAGTGCCACAAATGTAAATCCACCATCTGATTTTCATTATTTGCTCGAAGGTTTCATGCATTTCTACTCTGATTACTCATTTGGTATCAAAATGTATTTATTTTCCTATCATTATAATTGCTGAATTACATTACAAACCACATTTCGTGAATATTGATAAAGTGTCGTGCTGGTTAGACGTCTGGTTAAAAAAATCTAATCAACAGTTACTTTTTCAGTTCAAACACTTAACACATTATACATTGGTAAATAATTTCAAGAGGCAAAGCACATAGTAAATGTAGATTTGACTCAAGGAAATAATGATAAATGTTGGTTCCATTTGTCCACTGGTTATGTGAAGAAGGTGAAATAGAATGCGGTATACTAAATAACATAACATATTCACCAATTTATGCAGGTTTTCCGACAGAAATGAACGACTGTCATTATAACGTCAGGCAATAAAATATTTATCAAAGATATTGTTTGCAATTCATGTGAACTCTTCTCCACATCACCAATCTATTCTCCTATGTGATACATTTATTGATAATCATAATATAAGGAACTGCTTCTATTGAGTCGATATTTGTCCAACTCGTGTTGACATGCCTAGTTTACGACTACTCTCTTCTATACTAATTAACACAACTATTGCAATAAACAACCCACTATTGAAATGCGACCATTAATTAGGGTGTAGAAAAATTGTGGAATATCTGATGAAATTTCACAAGAAAACAAAGAAACAATACAATGAGAAGACAACATTGGCACTTTTAACGAAATCAGACAGATTTTCTATACTGATTATTTGTAAGAATGTGGTCATCTAGGTGATTAATCAATACAATGAGAATTGTCTGGGTTTCTTGAATCACCACATGATTTCTATGTTTCAATGAGCATATCAGGTAAGTAGGTATGTCGACAAAGTGAAATGATGGTGTTGTTAAGTTTGAAACTCATGTTTTCAAAGAAGTCAACATTTCACTGTTGTCAAATGAATAGAATATTTTAACTGAGACTGGTAAAATACATTATAATGAGAACATAACTCAACCATATCTTTATCAGTGAAACTAAACAGATTCATAGAACGAGATGAATTGAAGGAATATATGATAACACTATTGATTGAAAAGAACTGGAATGTCAGGATTACTGACTTTTGAGTTTGATCACTATTAGAATTCATAACTAATTGGATCTCACTAATAGGGAATCGTTTCCAATGCGAACAATCGGGGAGGGGGGGGTAGTAACTGACAACCAATTGTATCACAACACACCAACTAATTTTCTCTTCTCCACGCTAACCAACCACTGCGTGAACTATTTGTTTAATGGGTATCTTTTCATTGATATTCCTAAGCCATTTTGGTTGCTGTTCTTCATTCAGCTGACTATTCAGTTTTACACTGTATACTCAATGCTTTCTCTTGTGTTGCATAGTTTGAAATGTTTATATATTGTTCAGTTGTTGTGATGCTTGTGAGTTTAATATTTTGATGAGTTATAATTTTTGAGTTTGATGTTTAGGTGATTTTAAACATTTTTGTAAATGCGAATTTTAACTGTCTGGTAGCAATATCCATTTTGTTGGGATTCATGTATTCAAATTGTTATGGTCACACGGTATATTTTATAAACGATATTTTTTCTTATTGTGACTTGGTACGCTGGTTTCGTAGAGGCTTTTATTTGAAAATGTGTTTTTTGAATGAGAGAAGCTGCTTCGACAGTTGAATGTTCTCATTTCTGGTTAAATGTCTACGAAGAACCTTAGTAACATAGTTGAATATACATTCCATTCTTCATAGTGTTTTGTTGTACATTAGTCATCTACATCACTAAGTCGATCTCGGCCTACAAAGGCAGTAGTTGTACAGAGATGAGTCTGAGTTACGTTATCTTTCTAACGTCTATGTTTGGAGGTTTGGTTGTAAAAATAATGGTATGGTCAAATGATGAAACGTCAAATTACCATTATTGGAAATAAATCTTTGTAGAACAAAGTTCACTGCATAAAGTTGGTGTGAATATACTCGTCTCAATCGAAGCTAGACTTTACATATTTGTCACTGTACGTGGAATGAATTATACTAACTTGTTGAGACTACTATCGTTCACACACTCATTCATGACATGAAATGGACACGGTGGTTAGTGCTTTATGGTCGTCACCCACTTTCGTAACTTACCCTATGTTATAATTGATACAAGTGGTCAACTGGTTAGCGAAACTACCTTGTACTAGTCAATACAGTGAGTGATGACAGTAAAACTGTTTAATCGACGCCTGTACATTTGCTCCGATCCTAATTAGTTCCAGTCCGGAATGACAAGTATGCATAACTGATTAACCAATTAGCCAAGTCAATTATTTATATAAGTTATTCGCCTACATACTTGCAAAACCTAATCATGTAACAGACCATTTCATGAATAACATCAACTCAAAATTAAGGCAACAACGATAGAGGGCTGAAGTAACAGGTACATTGTTAATTACAATTAGGGAGTTTGTAGAGATAGTTAACTGTCAATTTTGATATCACGAATTGATCTGAATCAGACAACCAGTGATCATCTGGAAGCACTGGACAGCTGTTTCGTCCTAGCATGGGACTCCTCAGCAGTGCGCATACACGACCCCATCGGGGATCGAATTGTTAATTAGTTACAATTCATGAATGGAAAATGATATGATAGTGAATAGGCTATGTGAGAGATTGAAATTAATGAAATATAGATAGAATATAGATAGAATTGTTTATATAGGTGACATCAAAATATATATATATATATATAGATTTTCTGCAAATCAGTATTCTGAATTAGTCATTCTCATGAAGACACCAGTTGTATCAATCTCTCCGTAAATATAATTTGCTTCTAAGACTGTCTTTCACTTACAATATACATGAAGAGCTGAGAATCTTGACCACCATGGTAAGGATGGACTAAGTTGCAGTCGCTGGATGACGTGGCTTTTGTGTAATTATACGTGATCTCGAGAGCTACATCATTCCAATGGTCGAATTGAGTAAAGTTGGATTATTAGTCGACGTCAGTCTGGTATTCACAAATATTTGTGTGTCAATGATTTGGTTAAGATATCAAAACAGCAAATTCATTGTACCATACTACACAATAGTGCATAATCATCCATGCACTAAATTGTATATCACAAATGATTCCTGGTTCCAACAACTACATGAAAATGGTTTACGAGTGATAAGGCCGATGGTAACTGTGCACTGGGATTCTAATGAAATTATGCATGTAGTGAAACTATGACAATAAATGATCACCAAAATTTATGAGGTAAGCTTGTTAAAAATTAGTCAAATTACCTTAGCTAATCGATAGAATGTGGATGTTGAAATACAGTATTAGGAATATTGTGTACTGTAGATGCTCAGGTTATCCCGTGAATGTATCATTCATTTGTATGTGCTTGATCAATGTATGACTGAACCTCCTTTCCCTCTGCAAGTCTGCTTGAACCTGTTTAGGTTGTTGGATTTTACTGCCTCCGATTATTACATCATATATCGGGAGGGGGGAGGTTCGACTTCATTTTACGTGCAAAATTATATGTACGTGAAGTAAAAGTAATATATGCGAGACTAAGTGCCAAAATGATATTTCCGGGTGGGAACTGAAGTAACTACAATCTAACATCTCCAGTTCGCATAGCAGCAGTTATATATTTAATTCAAGTCGTTTCATGATAGCATGTTGAAAGGCACTATAGATTCTGAGGTGAATGAATGAAGTAAATATCCCGAGTAGGCTTCAGCACAATCGAACAAATACGAATGTACAAAATATTCTGTGATATAGTAGGAACTAATTCTACATACACTGATAGACATAATATATGTAGTTATATTTTGTTTCAAATATTTATTTTCAGATACCTATGGTTTCAGACGTCCAATAGAGTTCCTGTGTTACTGATAAGCCAGGCACTTAAAGAAGATTGATTATCATCAAGAGCCATTTATCTGCGAACTATTTCAGTATTTTTGGTTAAATTCAAGGAGAAAAATTTATTTCTGTTATCATTCAATTCCCCTATCCCCTGCCCTGTCCTCCTAACTGACACATTAACTGTTAGTGTATCATTTCTCATTTATGAACTATGGTTAGTCACTTGTGTATACGTACTTCAGTTCACATTCACTATTGCTTCTATTTGTTGTATTATTGTTACCCGACGGTAGCTGCTACCTTCACGTGGTTGTCGGGGCTTGCCTACCGTGATGACCCAACCGAGCTATATTGGCTGAAACGCTTGTTACTCTAGGTCCTGTCATGCCAGGCAGGTCTGTTGGAGATTGATAGGACTAAAAGCTGAAACCTAAGGTCTGAGGGTGAAGTCGAACTTCTGGTTGCACCTGGGGTGTAACAGCAGTAAGGTGTTCCCCTCGGATAACTAGCATCTGCAGCTATGCTACCTTCTTAACTGAAGGAAGGGGTTAGAAAAGGTCGACCCTAAAAATGTCACACCTCAACTTACATCACGGATTTCCATCTTCAGCAGTAAGACCTATTAAAAACGAAGCTAACACTTCGAAAACATCCTATAACAAGGTCGTGCGTGATCGGCTTCAAGCCGTTGCCCCTTGGGCTTTGCGATCGCACTCCCAGGTCACTATGACCAATACTAATCCAGTTAATAATTAAAAAGTCGAGAATACATTTTTTAGGGACAACTGAAAAACCAATTAGTCAACTGTGCAATCGATACCCATCCCGAGTCAGCTTGGAACGATATCCATAAATCTGTTGAAACAGCAGTAATATCTACAAGCAAACTAAACCAAAAAGTTAGGAAAACTCAGTGAATTTCAGCTGCGTCTACTAAACTGATAGATGCTCGGCAACACATTCCGTCTAGTTCTGAACGGGATGAGGAGCGAAGGCAACTTAAACACAAGCTGGTTAAAAGTTTACGCAACGATCGTAAGCAGTGGTGGGTGGCGAAAGCTAAAGAGATGGAAAAGGCAGTGGCAATAGGTAACGGTAGGCAACTATTCAGACTTATCAAGGAAAGGGGTATCAGAAATCCGACTGTGAGTAAAATTATCTCAGATAAAGATGGGAGCATTATTCACTGTCAATCCAGAAGGTTGGACCGATGTGCAGAACACTTTAGGGAACAGTTTAATTGGCCCTCGGCCTCAGCCCAATGTCCCACCAGTTCCAAGCAATCTGAATGACAAAATAATATCGGTCCCCCCAACTCTTAGTGAGGTTGAGAAGGCTAAAGAGCATCTAAAGTGAAGGAGAGCAGAAGGACTCGATGATTTAACCCCTGAGATATTTCGGGATGGTGGTCCAGTTTTAGCAGCGAGATTAACCGGGATCCTGTCTAGAATCTGGGAATTCGGCGTAATCCCATAAGACTGGTCTCGAACACTAATCGTTCCAATCTATGAGAAAGGACAGAAGTCCTCTAGTGACAACTACCGAGGAATCGGCCTAATGAATATAGTGTCAAAAATATTTGCTTCAATAATACTTCGACGACTAACGATAGCTCATGAAGAGCAAACTCGAGAAAACCAAGGTGATTTCAGACGTCAACGTGGTTGTAGAGACCGAATATTCACACTTCGGCAGGTTCTGGAACATAGGCACACTTTTAGACGCCCAACAATAGTTGTATTCCTTGACCTTAAGGAGGTGTTTGACTCCATCGATCGTAAGGTTATGTGGCAATGTCTGTCATTGAAAGGCGTACCACAAAAGTATATTAACCTTATACAATCTCTTTATTTGAACACCACATGCTGAGTGAGAGCTTATGGTGGATTGTCGTCAGAACTGATTACCTCAAGTGGTGTTCGTCAAGGTTGTCCGCTTTCCTCATTTTTATTTAATTTTATCATTGACACACTTTTAGAGTTGATATTGTAATCGTCTGACTTCGGCGGGGTTGACCTCCTTCCAGGAGATAAACTTGCTGACTTAGAATATACAGATGACATAGTTCAATTGGTTGAAGATGCTGATAAAATGTAGAATCTTTTGACTACCTTAAACATGAATGTAAGGATGTTTGGGATGCGATTCTCTCCACCCAAATGCAAAATGTTACTTCAGGATTGGCTTAATTCGACACTGACGTTAGTGATAGAGAGTGAGGCAGTTGAATGTGTTGACCGCTTCACTTATCTTAGCAGCCTCATCAATCCTGACGGGCTGGTGTTCTCTGAAATCTCTTCGATTATACATAAGGCCCGATTAGCTTTTAGGAATTTGCGTCACCTGTGGCGTAGGCGAGACATTCGACTACTGACCAAAGGACGCGTTTACTGCGTGGTAGTTCGATCCGTTCTACTTTATTGATGTGAAACATGACCATTAAGGATAGAGGATATTCGTAGGTTCCTAGTATTCGATCATAGATGTCTTCAAAGCATTGCTCGTGTTTTCTGGGACCACCAATTAAGCAATACGTGGGTTAGGAATAGAGTACTGGGTAAATGTGGTAAGTCGACTGACGAAGTAGTGAATGTTCATCAGCTGAGATGATCAGGACATGTGTTACGTATACCAGACCACCGCCTACCTCGACGAACAATATTGTCTGGTGTAGGTGTAGGCTGGAAGGAAGCTAGAGGCGGCCAAACCAAAACATGGCACCAGTCTATGAAGTCATTGACAGTTAGGCTGAGCCATGTTAATAGGTGCAGACTACCTGGTTGAAATATCTGGAACTCAAACCGATGTCAGTCAATATTAAAGTCAAAATTTTTAACACAAATGTGAAGACAGTCCTGTTGTATGGAGCTGAAACTTGGAGAACTACGAAAAGTATCCTTCAGAAGATATAAGTATTTATAAACAACTGTCTGCGTAAGATTCTTCGGATTCGTTGGCCAGATACAATCAATAACAACTTTCTATGGCAGAGAACTAATCAACTTCCAGTTGAGGAAGAAATTAGGAAAAGACGCTGGAGGTTGATTGGACACACACTGAGGAAACCATCAAACTGTGTCACAAGACAAGCACTAACGTGGAATCCTAAAGGCCAAAGAAACAGAGAAAGACCCAGGAACACATTGCGTCGGGAATTGAAACAGACATGAAGAGAATGAAGAGCACTTGGGAAGAGCTGGAAAGGAAAGCCCAGGACAGAATTGGTTGGAGAATGTTGGTGGGTGGTCTATGCTCCACTTGGGGTAACAGGCATTGATTGATTGATTGATTGATTGATTGACGTGGTTGGGGTCCGCGTTATGACCGCAACCAATGGTTAGAGACCTTGGGTGATATGGCTCAAAATCATTGGCAATGGCGCAGGTACATCCACTCCTTGTCTTCCTCCAAATTCTAAGTTTCTGAACTTATCATAATATTTTTTACTGCATCATATTTTCTTAAATCTTATCTCCAATCTCTATTCCCTTCCATTAATACTATGTTACTACCTTCCCTACTCTGGGATTTGATCCGACAATTTAATCTCTATCTGCTAATTTGAGTATGGAAACTTGAACTGATTGATGCATGTACCAAGTTCTACATTGTCTGTCTGTCTATCTATATTATTGTTAGTTTCCTAATTGGTTGACTGTGAGTTCAGGTTTTATGTATATATAAAGGAATGTGTGAAATATAGTGTTTCTTTCTGGTTGGTCTATCGTCTTGTGTTCTTCTATCTCCTTTTTGGGACTGAGTTCGCATAGGGCAGACGCGCATCTATCGATTAGGCATACCCAATCGGCGTTGAAATATCAATTATCTTTTTTGTGTCATAACAGTTACAAAGTTGAAAGGCAAGGTGACTGAGACACTATAATTTGTACATCATTTAATTGATTATATCAACATCCGTGTGACAACTATCGAGCCATCGGGGAATAACATAACAAGTCCGTATTGTAAGGAAATCGCAGTGCGTTAAGGAAGAACTGGGGTGGTGTGGAAGAGGTTGGACAAAGTGCCACGTAGTACTGATTCTGAAGACTGGAGTTACGCTAGTTTTCCTGCCTAAACTACCTGTTTGTTATTCAGCCTTACAAACTGTGGAACAAAAATAAGAATGGTTAATGAATTTTCTGAAAATGTAGTACACATAAGGCTGTGCAAAGGCTTTGTAATGATATCTGACGATGTTCAGATAATTTAATAATAATAGACAAAGAGATAGAATCTCATTAACATCTGTTATCATTATGAGAAAGCTTACACATCAAAATGAATGAAATGGTACGATTAGTCGGATCTGGAGAAGTTGAACATAATGCTCACATGCATATCCGAATTTCAGTAATAACTAGATATAACTTTGGCATGCAATAAGTATACTATCTAGGTTGCATAGTGGACAAAGATGATATCTGATTTACAATTTATAGTAATCATAATAATAACAATAATATTAACTGACGGTAACATGAATAATGCCTTTAGTGATTTCAGTTATTTGGATTAATTTTGTTAGGCATATAAAGAACAATGCTGATTATTTATTGCTTGTATTTAATCGAATAATCAGTTTCATAATGATAATGATAGGATAGTTAAGGAACTTGTTGAATTTTCGCTCGCAATATTACTATTACTATTATTAGTATTATTGTTCGTGTTAACGAATCATTGGTAGCATTGTGTAGATTTTACACAAGAATACATAAGTTCAGCTGACACATAGTTGATGATTGTGATTGGTCGGTATAATCGTTGAATAAGTTGGTATCAATGCCAATAATGTGCAAATGAAATCAAAGTTTATTGCTTGAAGAAATATTCATTCAGTTGACTTGTAATGGCGAATAGCAATTGTTAAGACAATGTGTGAGGAATCATAGTCTAGATAATTATTGTAGCAAGAAGGCGATCAAATCAATTACAGATAACATTCTTCAAAGACACACTAGTCTGGGTTATAAGTAATTCTGATGTTCAATAAGCTGTTTGATTATTAATGAAAACACTGATTTGTGATTGCTAAAGATAAGATGATTAAATATGAATAGCCAGAATTAAGGAATCGAGTAGTGTGACGGTGATAGTTTCGTAGTTATTATTATCATTATTAATCCTCTTTTGTACTTATTATTTTTGTTTGTCAAATAATCAGTGATTATCAACTGAATACCGGATATTGATTTTCTTAGAAAACTGAATGTTCAGTTTAGTCGTTTGAACGTGACTGAATTTTTCGACCAGAGGTGAAAAGATATGTCGAATACTTAATTGGAAATTATGAACAACGTTGAGGTGCATCTATTAACCCACAGTAGGTTGAACCACTGAGCTAGCCGGAACAAGAAAGCCGGTTTGGCTGGAAGGTATTCATATGCCATGGACTATTAGAAAATTGCTTAATAGATAATGGACCCCATTCAGCTTTGAAATTGTTTGTTGATCTTTGTTGATGAAATATTAACACTCATATTCGAGCACCACCAAATCATCCACAGTCAAACAGTAACCTATACGATTCGTGGATATATCATAAGCCTCACTAGGTCAAAGGGAAGGGGAATTGAGTATCAGAAATTGACTGTATTTCTCTGGTGTACAGGAGAACTCACACTACAGAAATGTTAACGTAATGTAACCGTAGAAAGAGGATGAATAATTAGAAGATAACATTTACATGACTAGAACTGAGGTATACGTGAAGAACTACAGACTAGGGTGTAAAACATGGAAAAGGGTGTCTTATGAGGAAAGCGAAATAAAGCTATCTACCACATGTCAATATAGGAGAGATATCGGCCTGCCATCAAAAATAACTATGCAGATTATTCCGTGATGAAGGAATAGTTGAACCCAGCCTAGAAATAAAATGTCCGTTACACAGTTTTAAGACTCTAAAAAAAAACACACAGGACGCAGTTAAAAGTAATGAAAAGCCAGCCATTCAAAAGAATCGTCAATTAAGCGGAATGGAAGCAAACGAAAATGAACTTAAGGGGTTACAAGAAAATGAATTATATCAATAACTGCAGGCGAATAATTCCTATACTAAAGTAAGTGTTCGTGTTTGTAGTTAAATCCATTTTATTATAGACTTGCCAATGACCAACACTGATAATCATATTCATTCTAACGTAGCATTAATTTATGATATTTAGTTTCCAAAATTATTACTTATAATAAAGTCGTCAATGTAACTATATGATATATAGAATTAAAATTTAATTTAATTTAATCATCTAGAAGTGTCCATTGCCTGACTTCACAACAATCGTACACTGACATGACTTAAGGGGACGTTTCAAGGAAAAAAGAGAATTTTTTGGTTTGTTGTGATACTATTGATTGTCAGATACTACTACCGTTCCCATCGGATACTGTTCTCTAAAAATGAGCTCTAATCAGTCATAAATTTTATTAGTGACCAAACTCAAAGACAGTAATCTTGACATTCCAAATCTTGTCAATGAGTTATGTTATCATTTATTTCTTTAATTCATTACGACCTGTAAATCTGTCCACTTTCAGTGATGAAAATGTGGTTAAGTAGTGTGCTCATTATAATGTAAACTACCAGTCTCAGTTAAAATATTCTATTCATTTGACAACAGTGAAATGTTGACTTCTTTGAAAACATGAGTTTCAAACTTAACAACACCATCATTTCACTTTATCGACATACCTACTTACCTGATATGCTCATTGAAACATAGAAATCATGTGGTGATTCAAGAAACCCAGACAATTCTCATTGTATTGATTAATCACCTAGATGACCACATTCTTTCGAACAATCAGTATAGAAAATCTGTCTGATTTCGTTAAAAGTGCCAATGTTGTCTTCTCATTGTATTGTTTCTTTGTTTTCTTGTGAACTTTTATCAGATATTCCACAATTTTTCTACACTCTAATTATCGGTCTCAATTCAATAGTGGATTGTTTATTGCAATAGTTGTGTTAATTAGCATAGAAGAGAGTAGTCGTAAACTAGGCATGTCAACACGAGTTGGACAAATATCGACTCAATAGAAGCAGTTCCTTATATTATGATTATCAATAAATGTATCACATAGGAGAATAGATTGGTGATGTGGAGAAGAGTTCACATGAATTGCAAACAATATCTTTGATAAATATTTTATTGCCTGACGTTATAATGACAGTCGTTCATTTCTGTCGGAAAACCTGCATAAATTGGTGAATATGTTATGTTATTTAGTATACCGCATTCTATTTCACCTTCTTCACATAACCAGTGGACAAATGGAACCAACATTTATCATTATTTCCTTGAGTCAAATCTACATTTACTATGTGCTTTGCCTCTTGAAATTATTTACCAATGTATAATGTGTTAAGTGTTTGAACTGAAAAAGTAACTGTTGATTAGATTTTTTTAACCAGACGTCTAACCAGCACGACACTTTATCAATATTCACGAAATGTGGTTTGTAATGTAATTCAGCAATTATAATGATAGGAAAATAAATACATTTTGATACCAAATGAGTAATCAGAGTAGAAATGCATGAAACCTTCGAGCAAATAATGAAAATCTGATGGTGGATTTGCACTTGTACCACTCATTCTTCTATCCCCCCTACGCCATCGAACATACTAACTAGTTATATTGGTTGTTTACCTTTTACTTTACGGTTTAAGTGTTGTAACACGATTGAACACAGAAATTGACACAATTACCTCTACCCACTGATTTGGATTTCGTGATTGTCTGATCTACGTTCATTTCAAATTTCATTCTTCTACAGTCATAGTTACTAACTTTTAATATATACTTTCATCCTATGAATTGTGAATGTGTATGGCGTCAATATAACAGTCGGGGATTTATAAACAGTTTGGAAACAGTGTTAGATCGTTATCCATTAAAAACAAGTAATAGCGATTCATATTCCTCTAAACACTAAGGTAATGTTCCATCATGCTTCCCTACTTATGCAAATTATTTTTAGTTTGTGGAGCCTAATAATCTCGGAACCTGTCATTTGTGGTGCTAACACTTCAAGCCTAGTAATTCTCATGCATCGACTTTGACGACTTAACACTTATATACACTCATCCTATGAATTGTGAATGTGTATGGCGTCAATATAATAGACGGTGATTTATAAAAAGTTTGTTCGTATTGTGGTAATTCTGAAGTTTCTATTGATCACATGATTTATAATATTTCGAGTGCATTCGTTTGTAATTACCCAACGAAGGTAACAGAACAGATGGAAGCTATGAATTACAACATGTCGTTTTGTCAGCGTTAGTGCTCACTGACAATCACGTGTATTTGCATGAAGAATCCAAGTAATCAAACTGTACGAATGCTTCTTGGTATATGATGGATGCATAAATGACATCATTTCCTGTAAATAGGTGAGGAAGATGGTATCCAGTAGTTGAATGTATTTATAATAAATAACGTAGAGTAAAAGCCACTTATTATTTGCAGATGATTACGATGCATATGTGAAACTTTCAGTTGACTGGAATTCAATAACAAGACACTATTCCTAATTCAAATGTTAATTTTATTGACCTAAGATGACATAAATTACTTTTTTCCAGAGAGACTCAGTCTACAACGAAACAACTATCCAATACTCCTTGTTTCTAATTAATTCTTTAGTTGACGTTATTTCATGAACCAACTGAAATATTTACTGTCAACTTGATTCCAATTCAGTCGAATGAATCCACCTGTTACTCACAACTATCTCTGTTATGTCGGACCACTAAAGAAGAATGAAAGGACTTCTAGGACTGTATTTTAGAGGACTAATTCACTTATTCTGGTCGTGTGTAATGTAAACATTACATTTTCTATTATTATTATGTTCCTCTTACTCTGTCCTCCTGTTTAGTATATTTGCTGTTATTGTATCATCTCTTATAATGGACTACAGTTATTTGGTTGTGTACAAGTTACCCCTATTCACTGCCACAATCTCTCTTATTTTGTATTAATGTAAAATCCCTAATTGGTTTGCTGTGTGGTCTGAATTTGTATATATATAAACGCATGATTAAAATACAATACGACCGGCAATTGGACTGGGTTGATTGTGTCTGGTTGGCTCATAGCTGCTGTCTTCTCTATTCCGGCTTTGGGGGGTTGGTAGTCTTGGGGCTGACGCATCCGTATTCTGATTGGCAGATATGAAGGGCACTCATTATTTATTATTTTTCAATACATAACAATTTCTTCAGACACAAATGAAGTGAATAGAAAAAGTACCTGGTCGATCAATTAAACGACGTATATCGAATAAAATAATTAACCAACTATTAATGCTTATCTTTCTTCTTCGATAAAAGACAAATTATCCTCTTTTATTCGATAAGTGGAATATATGCAGTTAAGAAAACCAACTATGTATGAAGATCGTATGTGGCCATAAATAATAAACACTTTCGACTTCTATTTTTACTTATTTATACTGCTTACAACTTTTCAGTAGTCTCATTTGTAAATATCATTATCAAGATTAAATTGGATAATTTTAAATAAATTGAGCATTGGATAGATTGTTTATGAAAATGATAATGATATATACAAGTTGATTAGTAACTCAATCAAATTATCAAAGTGTAATTACAATTGGTACAATCATCGAATATTCAACAAACGCTGTTTGCAGGACAATGTCATTCATAAATCGTTACTTATAAAGCCACTCGAACTTTCTCGACGGTCCATTCAGGTTACTCAACACGTATCACGCATCTTCTTAAGACAACGTATTAACGAATGCATGTTATCGCTAGAGAAATATCGAAAGCGTATTAATAATCTTAATGATTCAATAAAACATCTAACTTCCATCGAATTACAGTCTCCTATTTTTAGCCCTTTCAATGAAAGAGAAAATCAATATTCAAATATGTCAAAATTAAGAGAAATTAGAAAAGAAGACAGAATGAAGGAAAAAATAAAAAAGAGACAACTCTCCCAATAATTACACCGAAACTGACTAAATTAAGAACTGTCCACAATATGTCAAACAGAACTTTGGATAAGCATGAAATCTCATTACGCGAAAGAGGACCGAACTTTGATATTCACAGAAAGCCTCCCACCACGTTAGCAATCGGACCAAATCTGGAGCCATTAGTAGAAAAGTTATTTGACAAAGAAGCTCATATTCTACGTCGAAAGGCATCTCACATTTTGACTAAATAAAAACATCTTCCTTCTAATTTGTCTAAAGGAAAAATGGAAGCTCTACATTCATTACAAATGGATAAATCAATAATAATTACCAAGGTGGGCAAAGGTAATACCACAGTTATTATGAATAAAGTAGATTATGAATAAAAAGCCCTTGAGCATTTATCCACATGACCATGTCTAATGATTGATTCAAAAAATAATAATTCAATGATAAAAAACAAAGTGAAATCTGAGACGGGTCAACTTCTGAAAGAATTGAAACCATTCATTGGTACCTCTCCAGGACTTACTTTATATCCTAAATCATGTACAACTCCTAGTTTTTATGGTTTGCCAAAAATTCATAAACCTGGTGTCCCACTGAGACCAATAGTTGATTTCACCAACACTCCAACATATGCGCTCGCTAGATATCTAAACAACATTTTCAAACCACTACAATAAAATCTACACAATGTCGTCAAAGACACATATGATTTCAAATCAAGAATATCGGATTTAATACTTGAAGATATTGAAACAATGGTAAGCTATAATGTTGTATCACTATATACGAGTATTCCAATTTATATCTGTCTAGCATTTATCAATGGATTACTAGAAAATGATCATGAACTATTCGACCTTTCATCATTAAGTATCGGTTTACTCATGAAATCCCCAAAACCTATGCTTAAATTCCACTTTCTTCATATTCAAAGGGATTCTCTACAAATAAACTAACAGGCTCTAACCGTTTCATCAATTGTAACAAACCTTTTCATTGCCCACATTGATTCTCACATTTTCAATAATGCCATTAGACCAAAGGTATGGATCAGATATGTAGATGGAAGTTTTGTTATTATCAAAAAGACTTTTCTCAGAACTTACTCATAACAAATCAACACCCTGTCTCAGCATATCAAATTCACTTTAGTAAGTGAAAATGAACACAATGAGTAAGCATTTTTAGACTACGTAGCCAAAAGAAATTTGAATGGAAGTCTTAGTCTGAGAATTTATCGTCAACCCACACATTCAAATCGATTTATCGACTTCAATTCAGCACATCCGTTCAGTGAAAAAAAAAAATCCCTGGCTCTAAAGTTATTCACGAATTGGCTGAATTGGAAATATCAACCGTTGGGAGCCAACTCAGTGGTCCAATGGTGAAGCGTTCGCGCGCGGAGCCAGAAGGTCCTGGGTTCGATCCCCGACGGGGTCGTGGATGCGCACTGCTGAGGAGTCCCATACTAGGACGAAACAGCTGTCCAGTGCTTCCAGGTGATCAATGGTTGTCTGATTCAGATCAATTCGTGCTATCAAAATTGAATTATTCAAAAGAGTCAACAAACTGATTACATCAGAAGACGAAAATAAATCTGAATACAAAAATATAATCAATATGTTACGATTTAATAATTTTCTAATGAATATTATTAAAAATCCACAGAAATGAAACGACCTACTACTAACTAATAGTAAATTAATTGAAGTATCATGGATTGGTACAGCCATTCTACCTTACCGCCAAGACACAACAGATGAATTACAAAGAATTCTAAAACAACATGGAATCCGACACATTCTACAAAACTACCAACACTATTCGAGGTGCATTAGTTAAAATAAAGGACAAGATCCCTTTCACTTCTACACAGAATTGTGTCTACAGGCTAGGTTGTGTTGATTGTGATGCTTTGTATATTGTAGAGCCATCACGAGAAATCAAAACTCGTGCCAAAGAACATGAAAGCTACACTAAACGACTTCTTAATAATCCCGTTGAACTTGAAAAATTACAAATCAAATCAGCAATAGCAGTCTGTGCATACTATCTACCATAACCATAAAATTGATATTAAAAATATCCAAATTATTCAATCAAGTTTTTCCAATTATATACGGAAAGACGAATAGCTGAAGCGCTTCACATTTTATTAAATCCAACTGCACTTAACAAAAGGGAAGGCAATTCTATCCACCCATTGTAGACTTGCTATCCAACTAACCACAATTAAAGTAAATCAAGTTACATTCATGTGAATATATTTTCCTTTCATATCACACTAAGATATGCATACACATCTCACTTCAAATCACCTTGATCCAAATGACTTGACATGATAGGATCAAACTCGCATTTTGATTGTACAAACTTATTTTGTTTTTGATTTGCTCAACCTTTATTGTTTAATCCTGTATTAATTGAATTCAATTATCCATTCATTCTCTGAAGAATCAAATTTCACTAAGCTGCGAAACGTAAAAAATTTTAATTTCTACTCATTAGAATTTTACAATTATATGTCAAATGCTCAATTTATTTAAAATTATCAAATTTAACCTTGGTAATGATATACACAAATGTTACATCTGATTTTGAATATCTGTATCGGTTTATAGCTCGACGACAGTCAAACAACCGATAAAGTGTACCGTTACCTAACAACTTAAAAATACAAACACAACAAACTTAAGTCTGGTATCCACAAACGGCTTGAACACTGAAGCAAACTACACAGCCAAACCAAATATTACCCTTAACTTCATTCTAAGACAGCTCAGCATACTCACTCCTCTTTTATTACTAGCACTTTAAGGCATGCAAAAGCCATAGTGTAGTAGTTCCACCGTTACGAAACGAGGATAAATGCCTTCTACAGAAACTCTAACGCCATATGTTCAGCTTCGGTCACTACGTTTCTTCTCTTTTGGATAAAGAAACGTAAGGGAATAGCTCATTTCAAAGTATGATATTTTTAAGCATCCAGATCACCCAATCAACGAAATCCTTCCAAATCGAGACCTCAGTGAACCACAGAAAAACACCTTAAAAATTGTTCACCAAAGGGCACCATCCTCACACTTACACTTTTGAGCACTATGGAAGTGCTTCACGTTAAGCTCTTTCCTGTCGTCCACGAAAACAGCCCAATCTGTAGAGCGCCTCAAACAAATGTGAGATATGCATATGAAAGTGGAACTCAATTCACGAGAGACATTCATTCTTTTTGACGAAATCAATCATCAGTGGTGTACATTTGTATCTATACCTATTTTTACACAAAATAGTTTCTAAGAAATAGGAATACGTTACATCGTTTTTAAATATTTAATCGGAAGTGTGTCCAAGCAGCAATTACAAGTTACGTAATAATCAAAAGGTAATGAAAGTGAAGACAAAATACAGAAAGGTTAAAGGCTACAGAGGCGAAGAAGAAGGGTGAATCTCAAATGATAGTGAAAAAGTCAGTCAAAAATGAGCGATCGGTGTCAAGTCTACGGTGAACTTAAACTCCATAATGCGCATCTAATACAAGCTTTTATGTTGTTTGGAGTACGCTGTAATTCCACCTTGTCTACAAAACGTAGGACTGTTGCGAAGACGATCAGAATATGAATGTAGCGGATTAACGGGAATGAAAATTCGTGAAAATAAAAAAATATGTTAACATTTACAGATGTTACTCCTGCTGGTATAAAAGTCTATAAAAATAAACTGGTTTTCTCATAGTCCCAATCACAATTTATAACAAATGATCCCGCAAATGATGCACAAATGATGCACTGATCTTCGCACCATCTAATACTCAATCCGGCAGCATTAATAGAGATTATTAAATTTGCCGCCAGACAATCGCGTAGTTATTGCCACGGCATAAGTACTAACATATTGAAAAGTCAGGAACTACTATTTGGTGGTGTTGTGAAATATGCTAAGAAAACGAATAAGTACATGTATTCACGTGATTATTAATACTTTCTGAATCTGACTGTTAGATAAATACTACTAAATGCTAAACAAAATTACGTTAGGATGAGACTTTCTAAACACCACTACCGTTTCCTTCTCTCTCCTTACTGACCTCTTACTCTTAACTGATTTGTTTTTATTTTTAAATACATTTAATCATTATTTTATAAAAAAATTTAATCTAAGTATAAAATCTGACTGTAGTAGGTTTTTGATATACGGAATAGGATCAGCTGCACAAGTCATTTTCAAGAGGTAAAAGGCAGGAATAAAGCCAACTATAATACAAGTAATTAAGAAGATTGTTCACAAAGGGTCTACATAATTTGAAGATGACTGTTGCACATTTAAATGCTGTTTACATTCGCGTTATAACCACTGTGTAGTATACAAGAAGCATCTTATGGATTTAATCAAGGATATACACAGTAGCAGTACGAGATTGCTTACCGTTACTGTCTTCTCATCTAGTGATAGTAGTAAATGCAACCAGACGCTGATTGCCTTCTTAGTAAACTAGACAAAGGAGCTAATGGGGATAATTCTTTTAAACTATCCAAAATCCTGTGACACATGTAACCATGTAAATCACGTAGACACAGACGTTCAATTTAAAAATCTGTATAGTCAGACAGTGGGTCTACTTCCAACTTCCGAAGGAGAATTGGGACACTTCATGTCTAGCCTAGTTGACTGCTGTTATCAATACAAGAATTCTAAATTCAACTATAGCAGAATTCTAACGAAGAAACATAGGAATGCCATTAATGGACTTATTAATAACGAAAACTTGATTATTACCAAACCTGACAAAGGAAATGAAGTAGTCTTACTCAATAAAAAAGATTATTTAGAAGAAATGAATGATATTCTAAAAGATAATTTAAAATCCCAGAAACTAGATAACTATAAAGATCTCATTAGAAAAATAAAGAAGGACAATACAAAATCTCTAAAAACTCTGAAGGACCCACAACTAATCCCATCAAACTTATACGAAGCGATAAAACCATTAGAAACACACACACTAAGACTACGGTTTACCAAAGGTACATAAACCGAGAGTTCCAGTCAGACCTATTCTAGATATGCTAAATTCACCCTATCACAGCGTTCCGAAATGGTTGATACACCTACTGAAACCTCATAGTTATCCACTTGTTGGGGAACGTAAAGGGAAAGAGATGAACATACGTCAAAAATAGTTTATGAAAGTAATAATAATGTAACTAAACACACTGTATGTAAACACAGAGATCGAGTTTGAATTTATGAGTCGCTAAAGCATCTTCTATACACTACACTTTTATCCAGAAACTCTTGCTACCGGATAGTTGGTTTTTAGATAATTTTTTAGGAGGATTCTCGTCATGACATCTGACCAGAGGTTCAACAATCAAACTGATGACTGATTTGTATTCACCTTGAAACTACCATGTGAATGCTAGCATACGCGTTAGGAAAGAGAACGCTTTGTGAGAACGATGCAATATACTCCATACCAACAAGTAAACTGGTAGATAAGTAATCTTTAACACTTTCTTTGATGCTGTATATTCTGAAGGGATGAATTCATCTATCGGTTGAATAAAAGACCTTTCCAAAACACGTCATCAGCTGTTTTCTATGCAATATGTGTTAAGATTTACATAACTTCAATACACACTCACTTGAAGGTGGTCAACTTTCATTTTAGAAATAACTTCAGATATAAGTGGTTTCGCATTTCCGATATTACCAAGTAACTTAGATATTTACTGGTAATAGTCTGATCTGAATACACCCGAATATCTTAGCAACATGTTAAATATTCAAGGTTGAAAGGTGTCGACATCACACCACCAGGTTGGTTGTTTACTTTTGTGGGCATTAGACTACCATTAAATATAAATGTTCATTTCCTGCTACTATTGCTATATTGTACGCATACAATACTAAATATTTCTATCTAAACTAATTAATCAATCTTTGTACACACAGCAATAAACTAATTTATTAACTCTATAACTGATTAGTGACTGATAACATCAACCAGATCAGAATGAAACTCGAAGAAACTATCCAAACGAATAAACTGAAGACAAAGATTCGAAGTTCCAGGCAACTATATCATAACTTTTAATATACGACCAACAACATGACCATACTACAATATACATAACAGTAATGACAGTAAATGCAAATGAAAATTTTTTAAATATGCAAAACGAACTCGTACGTCTACGTTAGAAACTATATAACATAGGATTGTCTTTATATTGTTTGGAAAACTAAATTCAAAAAATACATGATTGGAATGGCAAATGTACAGAATAAGCAAAAATAACATAGATTTACACATCATCATGGTCTGTATTTACTGTACTTTTGAACTCATTCGTTTTGTCAATAGTTAGAAGATTCGGAGGAAAATACCAATTAGATGCATGAGTAACAAATAAGTCGACCTTATTCACTGTAATAGCTCGGCGAAGATCAGAGAAGAAACGATAGCACTGATGGGAATTGTGACTATATCAGCAAAAAAGAAACAAACAAAACTCAGATATTAATAAAACTGTCTGTTTCATCATCATCATCAGTAACGTAGAACCGGGCACAAAAGCCTGTAGGTTCAAGTTGCCATACCACACTAGCACAACGAGAATATTGAGGTAACGTATAGACAGAATACAAGGGAGAAGAGTAAAGTAAAGACGTGCAGAAAATAACAATAGAATTCAAGATTTAGATGAGGTTAGAGAGTGAATACACTTGCGCCACTGTCAGTTTAGACGGATACTGAAGACTATGTCACATTGAATCAGATTGTGTAACACAATGATTCTGGCCCTAGTATTAAACGTATACAGAGAACGACAGGACCAACTGAACTTGTAAAAGTACTTTGCATTGTTATCTACAAAATTTAACCTATTAATGCCCTCCTCCCACCGCCAAATGTCTTATTGGAAGATCGTGATGTAAATTTGTTACTTACCTATATACACGATACAAAAACATTATTCGAGATAAGGAGTAAAATGTTCTAACTCTATTGATAACGCTTTTCAGCGTGAAGCACACTAAATAGTATATTTTCTATAAAGTAATGTGTCATGAAAATTATTAGGCTTTATCCTGGAGGTATTTTGAACAGTCAACGATTGAGTTGCAGTTTACGCAACAAGCTGAAAGCTCATACTAACTGAAAATCTGCTTAGTGAGTTGTATTACTTGACTACATCGAACATTCAAAGTGACTTATTTCAGATGTAGATGAAAGAATACTTTAACTTGTCCTAGTATTTAGCGAGCAAGTTATCTGCCCGTAAATTAGAAAAAACACGCAACTCGAAAAGTCGGATTAAAAATATCATTATCATAAAGACAAAGACCCGTAATCATTACTTATTTGATGTTGAGTTAACAGATGATGCCATCAACGCTACGTAATATACATTTCATTGCTAATCTGCTTATTACCTGGCTATAAAGATAATTATGAATTCCGAAAGTTAACAGATAAAAATGGACTCACATCATTAGTAACATGGGAGCTAACATTTCTTGAGTAATATGTAAGTGAGATATATATATCTGTGAGTGGTGCAAACATGTAAAACAATTACATCCCTTTTGAATTGGTAAATACTGTTCCTTTTCATGCAATTTATGAGATTCTTTCAGGGGGAACTCTAGAAATCTTATATCAGATATCACACTAAGCGGATTGGTTTCATCCCAGTCTTTGTAAATCCAACCAATACCACTACGACTGAGTCGATATGGCAAACTGCCATCGAATATGTCACATCCAGAACGAGCTGCCAACGTGATATCAAGCGGTTGCCATATTTGTGTAATAAAACGAGGAAGATGAGGTGGAATCTCAGCAAATACCTTAGGCAAGGTAACAGTTAGAAATTCTTTCAAACTTTTATTCTCATCCGTATCTTCTCTAGCTTCAACAGATGACACTGGCAAATCTTGAAGTAAACCATCAATTACTACACCTGATTGTGATAAAAATAGACCCAATATATAAGTACATAGATTTTTAAAGTATAAAATATGTATAAGATCACTGGGTTTAAAACCAATGTATAACAATGTACTAAAGAACGTTGATAAGTTGTATTGGTTATATTCACACTGTACTACTTCTTAACATTTTTTAACGTTACTTTCCCTTTCAAAAACGACTGACTCCAAAAGCCTCGTAATTGTTTCAGCACATGGTATAGTGAAATAATATTATGCATTGAAATAGACTAACAAAGGTAAAGAGAATCAAACCAAAAGGCGACATTAATCTATGAAGCTGTTAACAGTTAATCTAAGCCATGTTGGTAGGTGCAGACTTCCTTGTTGGGGTCAGTACGATTATCATAACTAGTGGTTGGATACACGTGACACGGCATAGAATGGGTCGAAACGGCGGAGGTGCATTCATTTTGCCATTCTATAAGTCTTTTTTCGACAAAATATTTATTTCCTTTCAAATTATACTCTGTATGTCTAGATTTTTATGACCGCTGTAGCCAACGCTGTTTTTATTACTTTAATATTGACCTTACTAAGACGGAGTATGGTAACTTGAACCAACGCAATATCATACATTGATAATGAATGATCAGGTATTTCTCAGACTTCAGAAAATAACCGATTTACACGAAAATTAATTTCAAGTAAGTGAGTCTCACCATCTTCGCATAAATCAACTAAATGCCATACTCAGGTAAATACTTAGTTACAATTCATTAAGATTCACATACTAATTAACCCGACCATGCTGCTACCTTGACGTGGTGGTTGGGCTTGCCTATCGTGATGACTCAATCGGGCTATACTGGCTGGAACAATCGTTCCTCTAGGTCTTACCATGCCAGGCAGGTCGGTTGAAGAGCGATACTGCCTTCCCACAAAGGAAGGGCGGGGTTAGAAAAGGTCGACCCTAAAAATGCACACCTCACCTTACTTCACGAATTTCCGTCTCCGGCAGTAAGGCTTCAACAAGTACGGAGCTACAACAACGCAAACCTCTCTCAAAAAGGCCGTGTGTGACCGGCCTCAAGCAGTTGTTCCTTGGGCACTGCGGTCACGCTCCCAGGTCTCTCAGACCAACCCTAACACATTTTGCTTTTCAGGTACATCAAGAAGAACCCTTCCACAGAGTGGGCAACTGGGAAGAGATAACCGCCCTCATACCACAAACAGCACGCAAGATCACTGCCATTTTAATCAAACTCCTTCTTCTATTCCTAATGTTAATCCTGCCCCCACCTTCAAGCCTAAATCCCTATCTTCAACTTCCTCCTATGTCATTAGTGCTAACGATTCCGGCCCACGAAATAATGTCCCGAGCATACTAAGACCACGCTCCAAACTTCACATTGGGGCATTCAATGTACAAACCCTCTGTGAAATAGGGCAACAAGCCTCCCTAGCTAGGACATTAGAATCCCGCGCCGTTGATGTATGTTGTGTCTCCGAAACACGCATACAGGATCCTAGCGTGGTCATTCACTTGACCTCACCTAGTCAGAATGAACAACCTACGCGGTACACTCTTCGTTTATCTGGAGATTCAACAGCCTGGATGAAGTGAAAGATGAATTTTACAGAAAACTTTCTGAACTACTTTATAGGGTTAAACACTCAGATTCGGTAATCTTGGCTGGTGATTTTAACGCCCAAATAGGTAGCTTGAACCAATCTGAAAGACATTTAAGTGGATGCTTCAGTGTTCCAGCTCAGAAAACGGATAACGGCGACCGTCTGCTGCAGCTTTGCTCAGATAATCGGTTATTTCTAGCCAACACGAACTTTAAGCATAAGGAGCGACATCGTTTAACATGGAGACCTCCTGGCCCTACTCAACGGTAGACTCAAATAGACTATATCGCGATTAGTCACCGTTGGAGAGGCTCGGTAGAAGACTGCCGATCTTTCTGGAGTACATGTTTGGATTCTGACCACGCTCTAGTGCGAGCACGCATTTGCTTGCGTCTTACCGGGCGAAGAAAAACTACCACAGGAAAAACCTGCTAGAATTCAGTTTAGTAATGAAACAGCGAAGAGTAAATTCCAGGAACAACTGAGGAATCACTTAGGCAATTATAAAGATGCGTCCCAAATAGATACTGCTTGGCAAGATGTTCAAGCAGCTGTGGCATCTACAATAATATCTATCAAGGACTTAAATCAACATGTCAAGAAAAATCAATGGATCTCAATGGCTTCTGTTGATCTAATAGACTCCCGAAGACTTATCCCATCGGGCTCCGAACACGATGATGAGCGACGTGTAATCAGGTATAAACTGACGAAAAATCTGCGAAATGACCGTGAGCAGTGGTGGGTAACGAAAGCAAAGGAAATGAAAAAGGCAGCGGCGATAAGTAACACTAGACAACTTTTCAAGTTAATAAGAGAAACCGGGGTTAAAAAATCCAGCGTTAGTGAGACGATTTCCGAAAAAAGATGGAACGATTATTAGCTCTCAGTCTAGACGTTTAGAACGATGGGCTGAACACTTCATGGAACAGTTTAGTTGGCCTTCAGCTACTCTAAAACTTCCCACTATTTCGAGACAGCCAGAATGGAAAGTCAACTTAGGTCCCCCGACTCTTGTCGAAGTCGAAAAAGCTATAGCCAATATAAAGCAAGGCAAAGCAGCGGGTCCAGACGGATTATCCCCAGAGGTGTTTAAGGATGGTGGTCCCACATTGACAACCAGGCTGACTGATATTTTGACTAAGGTTTGGGAACTTGACATAATTCCGTCTGACTGGTGTCGATCGTTAATCGTCCCACTTTATAAGAAAGGGTCAAAATCGTCCTGCAATAACCATAGAGGAATTAGTTTGACTAATATAGTGTCTAAAATACTAGCTTCTATAATTATCAGACGCTTAACCACAACTCGTGATCTTCAAACACGAGAAAATCAGGCTGGTTTCAGACCTGGTCGCGGTTGTATAGACTAGATATTCACCGTTCGTCAGATCTTAGAATACAGACATACTTTTCGGCGGCCGACTATAGTGGTTTTCCTTGACTTGAAAGCGGCATTTGACTCTGTAGACCGTGAAGTTCTATGGCAGTGTCTTTCATTGAAAGGCGTGCCCCAAAAGTACATAAAACTTGTTAAGGCTCTCTACTCAAACACTATTAGTCGTGTCAGAGCATATGGCGAACTGTCATCTGAACTCGTAACTTCAAGTGGTGTTCGTCAAGGCTGCCCACTTTCCCCATTTTTGTTTAATTTCATAGTTGACATACTGTTGGAAATTACGCTTTCATCGTCTGACTTTTCAGGAATTGATCTCCTACCAGGAGATCCACTTATTGACTTAGAGTATGCTGACGATATAGTCCTGTTTAGCGAAGACGCTGAAAAGATGCAGAAGCTTTTAACAGCAATAGACACCAATGCAAGCATGTTCGGAATGCGATTCTCCCCCTCTAAATGCAAACTATTGCTCCAGGACTGGTTTTCGTCAACCCCTGAACTAAAGATAGGGAGTGAAGTAGTTAAACACGTCGACCACTTCACTTATCTTGGAAGTCTGATTAGCCCTAATGGGTTAGTCCCTGACGAAATCTCAGTACGAATTCAAAAAGCTCGTTTGGCTTTTACCAACTTACGTCACCTATGGCGTAGACGAGATATTCATCTCTCAACATCTCGCAACACTTTGCTCTGTCTTACTGTATGGGTGTGAGAAGTGGCCATTAAGGGTAGATGACACTCGAAGGTTATTAGTTTTTGACCATCGATGTCTACGAAATATCGCTTGCGTTAGCTGGGATCACCGAGTAAGTAATAACGAGGTTAGACGACGGGTGTTAGGCAAATGTGGTAAATCGGTCGATGAGGTTGTGAATCTTCATCGACTGAGGTGGTTGGGACATGTGTTGTGAATGCCCAACCACCGTCTGCCTCGACGCGCAATGTTGGCTGATATAGGAATAGCATGGAAGAGAGTTAGAGGTGGCCAAACTAAAACATGGCATCAGTCCATGAAGTCACTGACTGCCGGTTTAAGTCGTGTTGGTAGCTGCAGACTACCTGGATGGGGTCCTCGCGATTATCGTAACCACTGGCTAGAAACACTGAGTCACATGGCCCAGAATCGGTCACAATGGCGCAGATGTATTCACTCATTGTCCTCTCTTAAATCATGAGCTTTAAATTATTCCATAACTTTCTTTCTACGCTTCATGAACCATATTCTATATGTTCACACTCCTTGTTATTATTATTATGGTGGTGTTAATTTTGCGGTGCCATGGTGGTATGGCAACTTGAACCGATGCAAACATGTGCCAGGTTCTACGTTGATTGTACATACATACATACATACTAATTAAAAACAAAGGTAAGGTCAAGACATTTTAGATGCTATGAATCATTTTCGCGACGGTGAGTAAAATAACCTCATTAATTGGAGCTATGGCAATAATTGGTTACATATGGAATTTTCAACTTCAAATCAATATCCGAGTAAATATTAATACTGTGAGGAATGTTCGAAAAACCAAGGGACAAACATCAATTTCAATCTCCGTTTAATAGATGCCTATTAAACTCAAAAGATAGTAGAGTAAAAACAAACAAGAACATATAGTAAACTATAGGGACATACCTGAACAAAGTGAGAAGTCTGTTTCAGCGACTGACTGAAGGCGAAGCTGCAGATTGTAACCACCCGCAATGGATACGAGCAATGACTTTTTCGCCAATTCCTTAAAAGGAAAAATAAATTTCATCTAACTGTGAAGTATGAATGGCATAACTTGGTAAGTGTTCAGGTCACTTAATGCATGTGAATCAACATAAAATCTGAAATACACCAGCTGAAAAATCGTTAGGGTCTAACGAATTACGCTTATCCCTGATAACACCTGCTACATGAAGACTGAATAAGCACCTGTAAAGATTTCGCTACTATTAAACATAACAGTGTCTTTTATGCAGTATATTTGCTCTTAATCACTACACTTATATCAGTAGTGGAAAGTCAAGCTTTGGATTTAACCTGCAACATGATCAACCAACAATACGCAGACGTGTAAAACCAGAAATAAACAGCTGGGATAGTAAAGTACAATCAACTATTGTCCGTTAAGCTACGAAGGATTGTAATATGAACGCTACTTCAGTCCGTTACTCAGTTATAACGTAGAACTTGGTATGTGCGTACGTCAGTTCAACTTGCTATGCCTCAATTAATAATTAGGGATGAAATTGTCGGATCAAATCCCAGAGTGGTGGAGGTAGCAACAGAGATAGTATTAATGGAAAGGGATAGAAATCGGTGATAAGATTTTAAGAAAAAACAAAATTTAGTAAACAGAAAATTATGGTGAGTTTAGAACCAGACTTTAGGTGAAGACAAGAAATCGATGCACTTGTGCCATTACGAACGATTTTGAGCCATGTCACCCCATGTCACCCAAAATCTCTAACCATTGGTTACGATCATCACGCGGACCCCAACCACGCAGTCTGCACTTATTAACATGGCTCAGCCTAACTGTCAATGACTTCATAGACTGGTGCCATGTTTTGGTTTGGCCGCCTCTAGCTTCCTTCCAGCCTACACCTACACCAGACAACATTGCTCGTCGAGGTAGGCGGTGGTCTGGTATACGTAACACATGTCCTAATCATCTCAGTTGATGAACATTCACTACTTCATCAATCGACTTACCACATTTACCCAGTACTCTATTCCTAACCCACGTATTGCTTACTCGGTGGTCCCAGAAAACACGAGCAATGCTTTGAAGACATCTATGATCGAATACTAGGAACCTACGAATATCCTCTATCCTTAATGGCCATGTTTTATATCCATAAAGTAGAACTGATAGGACTACTGAGCAGCAAACGCGTCCTTTGGTCAGTAGTCGGATGTCTCGCCTACGCCACAAGTCACGAAAGCCAATTGGGCCTTCTGTATACGAGCAGAGATTTCATCAGCTGCTAGACCACTGGGACTGATGAAACTTTAAAGATAAATAAAGTGGTCAGTACATTCAACTTCTTCGCTCCCTATCACAGATTTCGACGCCGATGTGACTAAATCCTGAAGCAACATTTCACACTTGGATGGGGAGAATCGCATCCTAAACATGTACACATTGACGCTTGAAGTGGTTAAAAGACGCTGAATTTTGTCAGTATCTTCACTCAATATAACTATATCGTCTGCATATTCTAAGTCAATAAGTTTATCTTCTGAAAGGAGATCAACACCTAAGAATTCAGACGACGAAAATACTAACTCTACAAGCATGTCAATGATAAAATTAAATAAAAATGGGGAAAGTAGACAACCTTGACAAACACTACTTGAAGTAACCAGTTCCGAAGACAGTTCGCTATAAGCTCTAACTCGACTAGTAGTGTTCCAGTAGAGAGCCTGTGTAAGCTTAATTGTATTTCGCTGGAACACCTTTCAATGACAGACACTGATACAACCGCATGATCGATAGAGTCAAACGCCGCCTTAAGGACAAGGAATACAGCTATTGTTGGACGTCTAAAAGTGTGCCTATGTTCCAGAACCTGCCGAAGTGTGAATATTTGGTCTATACAACCATGTCCAGGTCTGAAACCACTTTGGTTTACTCGAGTTTGCCCTTCACAAGCCTTATTTAAGCGTCAACATATTACTGAAGCAAATATTTTAGACACTACATTCGTTAAACTAATTCTTCGGAAATTGCCATAAGAGGACTTCTGTTTTTTCTCATAGACTGGGATGATTAGTGATCGAGAACAGTCAGATGGGATTTCGTCCAGTTTCTAGATTCTCAGTTAATCTCGTTGCTAAAACTGGACCACCGTCCTTAAATATCTCAGAGGTTTATCCATAAGGTCCTGCTGCTCTCCCTCGCTTCAGATTACCTGTAGCCTTTTCAATCTCATAAAGATTTCCGGGGAGGGGGCATTGATATCAGTTTGCCATTCAGATTGCTTGGAGATGTCGATCAACTGAGGTTGGGTCGACGGCCAGTTGAACTGTTCTTTAAAGTATTCTGTCCATCGGTCTAATCTTCTGGTTTGACAGTGAGTAATAACCCCATCTTTTTCAGAGATAGTTTCACTTATAGCAGGATTTCCGATACCCGTTTCCTTGATAAATCTGAACAGTTGCTTATTGTTACCTATTGCCGCTACCACTTCCAT
Organism: Schistosoma mekongi; assembly: GCA_034768735.1. Classification (NCBI taxonomy): domain Eukaryota; kingdom Metazoa; phylum Platyhelminthes; class Trematoda; order Strigeidida; family Schistosomatidae; genus Schistosoma; species Schistosoma mekongi. The sequence continues at coordinate 41,012,387 of CM068309.1, forward strand.
CTCTAGCTTTCGCTACCCACCATTGCCCACGATCATTACGTAAGCTATTTACCAACTTATATTTAAATTGCCTTCGCTCCTCGTGTTCAGTACAAAACGACATGAGTTGCCGAGCACCTATCATATCAGTAGATACAGCTGAAATCCACTGATTCTTCTTAACCTACTGGTTTAGTTTACTAGTAGACATCACTGCTGTTTCAACAGATTTATGGATATCGTCCCAAGCTAACTCGGGGTGAGTATCGTTTATGTAGTTGACTAATTGGTCTTCTGGTTGTTCCTGAAATGTATTCTTGAATTTTTTTATCGTTAAGTTGAACTCTGAGGGGAATCCTAGCAGTAGATCTTTTACGTCCAGTGAGAAGCAAACTAATACGCACTCGTACTAAAGCATGGTCTGGGTCTAAACATGTACTCCAGAATGAGTGGCAGTCTTCTATCGAGCCTCTACAACGACAGCTGATGGCGATGTGGTCTGATTGAGTCCAGCGTTGAGCTGATTGTGGAGGTTGCCATGTTAACTGGTGTCTCTTCTTATGCTTAAACTTGGTGCTTGCGAGAAATAAATGGTTATCTGGACATGCTTGCAGCAGACGGTCGACAATATCTGTTCGTTAAGCCGTGACACCATACGACCCACCTAAATGCCTTTCACTTTCGCTTAGTATACCTACTTGGGCATTAAAATCATCAGCCACTATTGATGCGTCAGTGAGCTTAACTTTCCAAAGGTCGGAAAGCTTTCTGTAAAATCTATCTTTTGCTTCATCTGAGCTGCCATCAGTGGGAGCATAAGCAGAGACAACGAAGAGGTAACGGCGTGTGTCCATATCTGTCCGAGGTTTTACCGTCCTATTTAGGTAGACAGCATATGTGGCTGTCTATTGGAATCCAGAAAAGGAGAGCCTGTTCGGCTTTTGAACTTAGTGCTATACCTACACCAGCAAGACCTCAAGTGGTAGGGTCTCCGGAAACACGAAGGGTGAACCGGGTTGGTTCTTTATTTTGACAAGGTGACGTCAGGTGAATGACTGTACTTGGATCCTGTATACGCATTTCTGAGACGCAGCAGACATCGATGCAGAGGGAATCTAGAGTCATAGTTAAAGAGGCTTGTTGTCCTATTTGGTACAAGGTTCGAACACTAAAAACTCCGATATACAGTTTAGTGTGAGGTTTCAAGAGACCAGGAATAACATTTCGTGAACTTAAGCCATTAGCATTAGAAGCATGAAGTGATAAAGGTATGCTAGAAGGATTAATCGTGGGGATAGGAGAGTTATTAAGAGTGGATAGTGGGATTTCACCTCCAGCAAGGTGATCTCGTGTGCTGTTAGAGGTGAAGGCGATTATCACTTTCTGGCTGCCCACACCATGAGAGGATATTACTTCTTGAGGTACCCGGAAAAGAAACTTGGTTAGTATTGGTCTTGGTGGCCTGGAAGTGCGATCGCAGAGACCAAAGGACATTTGCCTGAGGCCGATCACACACGACCTCGCTACAGGGGGCTCTTAAGTGTTAACTTAGCTCTTCAGGAGGCCTTACCGCGGGAGACAGGAACCTATGGAGTAAGGTGAGATGTGACATTCCTAGGGTCGACCTTATCTGACTCCACCCTTCCTATGTGGGAAGGCAGCATCGCTGCAGATGCTGATTACTCGACGGAAACATCTTACTGCCGTTACACCTCACTGCAGTCAGCAGTATAACCTAGCCCTCAGACCTTAGGGTGATGCCTTTAATCTTAGCGCTCCCCAACAGACTTGCTTGGCATGGTAGGACCTAGATGAACATGCACTCCAGCCAGTATAGCTCGGTTGGATCATTACGATAGACAAGCCCGACCACTACGTCGAGGTAGCAGCTGCGGTCGGGACGCTACTTAATCGTAAACAAAAATTATACTTAGATAAGATCAACTAACCCTAGTTCAGAGTAGTCTGTAGGATAACTTCAGCCAGTCAGTCATGTACAGCGTACAACCCGATGCAAATGAGCATTTAGTTTTAATGTCTTATCCCATCGTTTAATACGATAATTTTTCTTGATTTTCATGTCTTAAGTAGGCCCAAGTTACATTTTAATCTTAATGAATTCAATTTATCAGTTCATAATGCGGTACTGCTGAAAACGCATTTTTATTACTACACAGTTGTTTTCACATATTTAAGAACATCTGTTTGGAATATTCATATTAATTAATATAAATGAACAATCACGCTGATACTGAATCTAATCACTTTCGAGTATCAACACGAAAATTACCGACACCTGATGGCAAGTTCAAGAACTTCTAATTTCTGTATACTAACCTCCAGTAAGTTCCATGGCAGACTGATAAAACCTAGTGATCTGATCCTATTTGAATGAGACAGACTTCTAGAGATGGACTCAATAATCTAGTGGGAAAACAACCAAGTTAACCGTAGACCATTTGAAACTACGAATACAGAACATTTAAGCAGTTATAAGTTACCACAATTTCCAATCTATACAGCATACCTTATTAGATGTGTATTCTGAAACTAATTCCTTTAAATACCCTGAAGTTCGGGTGACAGAATTCTTAACTCGCTTCAACGTTGGATTAACATCTAACAGGAATGTCTCGTTATCGGTTGGTGCTTGGAATGCAATCGGTGACGCAATCTTACTACAAATAGAATATTCCTTAACTGATAGCTGTAATCGACCGCCTGTTGTCCAAACTGGAATTGACGATTTGCCAACTGCTGCGACAGTCGCCAGGTGAGTTGGATCCGACTGAAACAGAACTACACCACGTTTCTGGAGAGGTACGTTAGCAATGTAATAATTATACCCTCAAACCTGAGAATTCAGCAAGGCCTTTGCCGAATTTAGTTAAAGCAAATTTGCGTTCCGCTCTGTAAAATAAGCTAAGAAATAGTAAAAAACATACACGTAGCCCATAGAAGCGAAAGAAAACTCTGGTAATTGTTCTATTTCTTCGTAAATATCAGGAGGGAGGAAAGGAACACTTCCTGAAAAGAAAGCTAGTTCAATATAAAAACTACAAACCATATCTTGTATACAACAGACATGCAGGAGTATGTAGATTTATTTGAAGATGATTTGTATATTCTGAAAGCTTCCCCAGACGAAGATACTCACCCAAAGGAAGAACAATGCTGAACTTAACCATTATGCAGAAAGCAAATATGCAAGAATGGCGTTAAGTGGACAAGGATGATGTGAAAAATCTAATCGTCAGTAAGTCGTAGATACCATACCATAAAGCCATTCAAATAAGGTACATAGTTGAGGCGACGTGAAAAGTGACCTTGAAAGCATACAGCCAATCATATTAGAGCAAAGAGATGTGGCTTGTCATCTTGTGATAACTCATTAGATTATAAAGCATATTGTTTTGTGGCATTGATAAACTTTAAATACGGACAGGACCACAAAACGAGGACGAACCGATGAGATGATGATTTTGTTTACCTTCAGGTCGCAGACAATAATTTAGTTAACAATATATCTGATTTGTAACATGTTAGCTAATTTTCACGAGAATGTCATGGTCAGCTATTTTCAGGAAAGGGTATATTTTAAAGAATATGAGTATTTGGTATTTAACCTGCAGGCAGCCTACTGAGTATGGCGAAGTCATGTCTACTTGAACGTGGGTTTACGAAAACTCACACACTAGATTTTCACTATCACTGATGTGAAGAGGCCTATCACGGGCACAGATTTATTGAGCCACCACAACTTGCTTGTGGACCCTAGTTAAAACGGTCGACTGAAAGCAACACTAAGTTATTTGTTCGTAAAATCACTTCTCTCAGTTGTAGCTTATGCCCTCTTCGTTTTAAACATTTAATTAACTCTTGTTTCCAGCCAATACTTGACAGGTATCCTCTAAATTATCTTATGTAACCAGCGTGTTACACATCATGACTACAGGTCAACCTGCAATCTCGAAAACACTCTGACCAGCACCTGAAAATCTGAGAATTGACAAAAATTAATTCGTTTACAAAAATTCTGAATTGGAACAACCTTGGTGAAATTTCTGTGGCATACTATTGATGCAAATGGCATACAACCTCAAAAACACAAGGTGGCGGCTACTCTTGAGTACCCGGAATCAACCACCATTAAGCAGTTGCGAGCTTTCAATGGATTGGTAAGTTTTAGAGACGATTTATACCCAACTGTGCATCTACCATGAAACCACTAACGGATCACCTTAGCTGGAATAAAAGGTTGTCACAATGAATGCAGAATCAAGGAAAGCTTTCACTGCATCTAAAGAAGCAATAGCCAATGCGACTATGCCGGCACATCACAATACTGGAGCATCCGTCAGCATCGCGGTTGACGCATCTGACTCAGCCATTGGCGCAGTTCCGCAACAATGGATTGGCCAAACTTGGCAACCATTAGCATTCTTCTCAAGACGACTAAACGATACCGAATTGAGATACAGAAATTTTGGATGTGAACTGTTAGCCATGTACTGTGCTGCACAACATTCTCAACATTCCATCAAAGGCCGGGAATTTACAATATTCACTGACTGTAATCCACTGACGTTTTCTATGAATTCAACTTCAGATAAGTACTCTCCACGAGAGTTGAGCCATCAAGATTACATTTCCTAGTTCTCTACTAACACACGACAGACAGACAATTACAACGTAGAACTTGGTACATGCGTACATCATTTCAAGTTGCCATACCCAAATTAACAGACAGAGATTAAATTGTCGGATCAAATCCAAGAGAAGAGGAGGTAGCAACAGAGTTAGCATAAATGGAAAGGAATAGAGATCGGTGATAAGATTTTAAGAAAAAACGAAATTTAGTAAACAGAAAATTATGGTGAGTTTAGAACCAGACTTTAGGTGAAGACAAGAAATCGATGCACTTGTGCCATTACGAACGATTTTGAGCCATGTCACCCAAAATCTCTAACCATTGGTTACGATCATCACGCGGACCCCAACCACGCAGTCTGCACTTATTAACATGGCTCAGCCTAACTGTCAATGACTTCATAGACTGGTGCCATGTTTTGGTTTGGCCGCCTCTAGCTTCCTTCCAGCCTACACCTACACCAGACAACATTGCTCGTCGAGGTAGGCGGTGGTCTGGTATACGTAACACATGTCCTAATCATCTCAGTTGATGAACATTCACTACTTCATCAATCGACTTACCACATTTACCCAGTACTCTATTCCTAACCCACGTATTGCTTACTCGGTGGTCCCAGAAAACACGAGCAATGCTTTGAAGACATCTATGATCGAATACTAGGAACCTACGAATATCCTCTATCCTTAATGGCCATGTTTTATATCCATAAAGTAGAACTGATAGGACTACTGAGCAGCAAACGCGTCCTTTGGTCAGTAGTCGGATGTCTCGCCTACGCCACAAGTCACGAAAGCCAATTGGGCCTTCTGTATACGAGCAGAGATTTCATCAGCTGCTAGACCACTGGGACTGATAGGATATACTTTTTCCATTTATATCTGTCTTCTGGTCTGTTCTTATTCTTATGTGTGCGTTTAATTATTAGAAGCTACTCTGGTTTCACAACTAGCGTACCTTTATCACATACGGGGTATAGTTCATACAAATATTGACATGGCTTTGTTGGTGTATTGGCTGAATTATCAGATGTTCACCTATGTGGGTCGAAGGTTTGAGAACAAGCCGTAACATGAATTTTAGTGCAAGACATCTAGTCCTAGTAAGGTGAGGTGTGCTGTCCTCGCAACTTAGCTAAGCCTGAAAAATGAGTATCTGCGTGCTAGTTAAGTAATTACTTGTGCTTCATAAAATCAGTTAATGGTTAGTCATTTAATAAACATGCTGTCTATTGAAGATAGACTCAAGCTTCCTCATGAACAGATTTATTTTTTAAACAAAATGTTAACGTCTTATACAAAGTGATAAGTCGCACAACAAGTTAACATAGGTCAGTGCCAACTCTCAACTTCTTGGGCTGGAAGCTGATCCTGTGGGATTCCGCAGGCTCTACAAGGAAGACAGCTCCACGCTGACCGACCCATTCCTTTACTAGTATCTTTTAACACACTTAAAGATACCGAGATGACATCACTCACTCATCAGAAGCCATCTATTTCGAGAAATACTAAGATCAGTACTATACTAGACAACACCTGGGAGGATCGGAAGTCACAAAAACGAGCGCCAGGTTCGGAAGCGAACACCTCCATAATTGTGCACGGAGTCCCTGAACTGATTGACGGCTGCCAAGACGAGCACTATCTGCACAACCTGCACCAATGTAAGTAGCTCTTGAGCAAACGGAGTGAAGTTACGGCAGTGAGTGTCTGTAATCTACCTCGACCTGTCCATTTAAAGACAATACGCTCACCCTGACTGATGGGCATAAAATTCAGAGACCGTGAGTATCTAACAAGGGCTATACTGGCTTGGCATGAGATTGGGTATGTATGATGAAGCAAAGATCAGCCGCAAGAGTGACTTTTACATTCGTTTCAGTTATCGTAGAAAAACAGTTCAAAGGAAACTGACCACCACCTCTACATTAACGAGAACAACGACACTGAACCATAAGTAATAAGCCAATCAGAGGGGGTGGACACAACAACCAGGCGACTGGTCGGCTATCTATACAGTGATGTACAAGGCCTAAGGGACATGACAACGGAGCTCAGACACTCATAAACACACCTGAAATCAAAGATAATTATACTCACCGAGAGGTAGTTGTCACCTGAAATCCCAAACGGTAAGGTTAACAGCCAACGCATGGCTCTGTTGGGAAAAGACAGAGAATACAGAGTGGGAGGCAAAGTCACAATGAACGTAAGCAGCCTATCCAATACAACATTCGTAAATAATACCGCATTGACGAAGTTACCAGAATCTATCTAGTGACGGTTTATCGTTGTCAATAATACATTCTTAATTGACGGGATATACTGTACTCCCAGGAACTCTCACGTGCACAACTAAAGTTTACTTCGAGTGATCTCATCGCTCGCCTGCATCAGGGTCAAAAATATAATGGTTGCAAGGGACTTTAGTACTCAGTCACTAAGCCTGACTAAAGGGACACTGCTAATCGGATTCTGACTGCCATAAAAGAATTGGAACTCACAGAACAGGTAGAACGTTTGGCTAAATGGGCGCGTATGGTGACCCCTCGAAGTTGGACTACATTCCATCTAGTGAGAAACTGAGACTGGAAAATAGTGAAACTAGGGAGCAACAAATTGTGACCTAATAACGTTTTAACTGGTCACATGCGAAACGCTACCATGGAATAAGAGCACACCATGTTTCGATTACGCTCGCACAGACCATCTGGCCCTAAAACGGATATCTAACCCAGGCTATATGGTCCAGCGACTGGGAGAGTCTATCTATAGACTGACACTGGCATACCGTCAAAAGTATCATCAACAAACAACTTTGTGATGCATTCCGATCATGAAAAGCAAAACAGCTAAAACAGACTCATGGTTACGACGAGGGATTGTACTCCCTCTTAAGGTAAAAGGAAAAACCTGGTATAGGTAGAGAGCCATATAAAGGGCCTCTAACCATAATTGGGACGTGTGTCTGCGGAACAGGCGCAACGTGCGTGTCAGACACGATACACGAAAGCTATAAGTCCACCTGACCAGAAAATTTCGGGAAAACCCAAAACAACTGAACAGGTCTATGGCTAGAAGGTCTCCTACCAATCCAAATTTCCTCACTATCGCAGGCCCCCCCAAAGGAAGATCCTCACTGGCAACCACTACGGCAGAAAACTAAACTGACCTTAAGCAGTGATCACTAACCTGGAGGTCACATCTCTGACAACATGGATTGGGCACATCAATATTAAATCCGGGTTAGTTTTAAGAGATCTGAGGGGGTTAAAGACCAATAAAACCCTGTGCTCCCAATTCTACTAAAGTTTTTGGAAAGTAACATCGATTCCTGATCGCAGTAGTTCCTCGACAATCGCTATCCCCGACATGAAGTACAACAGGGCTTCCGGCAAGGCGGACCCTGTAACACAAACATACTTCTGGCCTAAGATGTTTGGACAATCTGTTGGGACGCCAACACCCAGGCTGACACGATACTCCTGGACTCTACAGAGGCGTCTGACACTGTACCCTATAGGCCACTCATACATAAGGCAGCAGCGAAGTGCTCCACAAAACCGTTACTCTCCCCGAGAGATCGGGGATTAAGTACAACCATCAAGTGAATGTCACAAAAGTACTTGCCACGTTGCATCGAGTCTGCAAGCGGCAGAGCATGCTGGTACTTGGCCTGTTCCTCATAATATCTAACAAAACCACAACATTATCGCACCCCAACCCTAAAGATGGAGAGTTTCGGGGCAAGCAACAAAACATGTATCCGGACTCCGGACCAAATAATGCTCCGATCGGCTATTACAGCTGGAGCTGTTTACTCTGAGCTACAGATGGTTGGGAGTAGACCCAGTCACCATATATAACATACTATGCCTATCGAAACAAAGCATATTGGCCTCCCAACATGCTCATGCATCGCGAAGAAACCCATGAGCTATTGCCCGTCAGAGACTATGAATACAGGTGAAGGTGAATTTATTGTCATTAAGAGTTTGCTCCACCTGAAAGGCACTGCCAGAAGAAGCAACCGCAGCCCCAGCTTTGGCTCGTTTCAAAAGAAAGCTGGATGACTGTGTTTACCACTGTGGTGTACCCAGAACCTCTTTGAGCCGTGGCTGAAAACTTGGCATTAGTTCCAAACCTTGAACCTTGGCACTCACCTTTATCCATCCTACGGTATTCTTTTAATCCTTACTCACGAACAAAACTATCTAAGAAGGAACAAAAGAAAGGAGACTAGTGTACTACGAGGGTTATAAAAAAAGAAACGGAAAATCTTTCAGGAACAGAAACAAACGAAAATAAAGCATGAAAAGAAATTCAACAAAACTTCCAGGGCTGAAGCGGCTGTGCAACCTGTCAGCTAATGAAAGATCCCGAAGAATGGGAATTGAGACCGTGACACTTGAGATATAAATACAAAGAACTCAGTTGGTTAGATTTAGCTTGTCATATAGTTATTGAACATTGGAAATAAATAACAAACACAACTACGTTCCCAATTACTTCGCCTCACCAATCAGGCGCAAGTGCAGATAAATTAGTTGACTTAAAGTAGCTTGTCATAAAGATATTGGATAATGTCCTTTAAGGAAAGAGATTTATTGTATCGTCTTATTATCAGGTATATTGGCACACGAAATATACAAATGATAGTCAACTGTTTTATGATGGCTTTCAGACTATGGCCGTTAATCTAGTTAATCTGGTGAGTCCTTCAACTGCATGTGGCCCGTCTAATAGACTATTTCGTCTTGTAAAACTCGGTCTTTGTGTATCTGAAGGTATTGTAATTTGTTCGTGTTTTTTTATCAAGGTTATCAAAATTCACTCCGTACCTACAGTTTAAGATTTTGTCTATCCATAGTTTTTCCATGTTTAATATTATTTTTAATCATATCGCTGCCTAGTTAGATAGGAATGTGGCATTTAAATGCGTCAAAACTATAATTCTGAGTCGTTGGCATCGTACATTAAAGGTAACAAATCTATGTAGTCAAGTATCTGATTAAAGTTTCTTGAATTCTTTCGGAATACTTTTATCGGTTTTTAATCTCAACTGTCTTACTGATGTTCCTCTACTGTTTTTTCGTTTTATTAGCATACCTCAGCACAGAATCCAAAACACCCCATTCTGGCATAGAAATCATATCGCATAACTCACCCTAGCGTGAAGTTAATCATAAATTTGGACGGCATATAAATTTCTGTGCAAATGAAAAAGGCACTATACGGAGGAAAGAAATGTGTCTAATGATACCCTTTTAATCGAACCAAGAACTTTATTCACTTATTTTTTAAATGCAAACGAAGTATCTATGTAATAAAACATTCTTTTTGGTGATAGAGCTAATGATAAGGAAACATTTAATGAAATGGGATATGTTTTAAATCTAGGTTATAGATTTCGGCGTGACATTTTGAAAGATTGCCTCTGCCAATCTAATCTCTTTTGAAGAAGGAATCAGTCTAGTGATTTCTTAATATTGCGTTGTTACACCATTTAGTAAACGGTGAAGTAATAGGTAAAGTAGCTCATTATCTATATAGGTTGGTTTTAATCTACATATACTAATCGTGTCCGTGTCATCATCCCCTTGAATGATGAAGTATTTTGGTTATCATAAAATTACTCTGACCCGCCCTTCTAGACGAGGACTAAGCGGAGGTTCCACATTGTCACAGTTTATTTAAACATGAGTGCAGGTATTCAGACCTTTGGGTACATATACGTCATCTGACTGCTCATGAATAAGAATCGGTTTAAGTTTGCTCATTTGGTATCTTAGTCGATTAACAAAGGTGGTACTTTTGAGTTTGTTACTGTCATTCTCAGGATCAATAAACTCACTCGGAAGTTTTAATGTTGTTTCAAAAGTGGTTCTGTTACTAAACACCGAGAATATGGCCTGATCGCTGTTCTTATGCACAAGGTGGAAACATTGTCATATGGTGGGGGGGGGCAAATTGTGACATTTAGACAGATTTTAACTTGCTGCTACATCGAAGAAATATCTTGCTGGCAACCACAGAATCTTTCTCTGTTCTTTGCTTATTCCGCCCTCCACTGAAGGCGGCACATGTCCAGTACCAAGACTTGAAGAACACAAACTGAGAGGTTCCGGTTAAACTTATAAAATACCCTGATTAGAACAGCACTACGGGATTCATTGACTATTATCTACAGGATAATTTTATAATGTTTGTACGTTATGACATACAATACGTACATCTTTTAAAAACAAGTCTTCATTTCTACCAGTGTAAACTCGCAAAATTATACTGTACGTGGGCAAATTGTGACATTTAGACAGATTTTAACTTGCTGCTACATCGAAGAAATATCTTGCTGGCAACCACAGAATCTTTCTCTGTTCTTTGCTTATTCCGCCCTCCACTGAAGGCGGCACATGTCCAGTACCAAGACTTGAAGAACACAAACTGAGAGGTTCCGGTTAAACTTATAAAATACCCTGATTAGAACAGCACTACGGGATTCATTGACTATTATCTACAGGATAATTTTATAATGTTTGTACGTTATGACATACAATACGTACATCTTTTAAAAACAAGTCTTCATTTCTACCAGTGTAAACTCGCAAAATTATACTGTACGTTTATTCTTGTAAACGCCCCCTATTATGCATGGTCTTGATCCTGCCCGTAAACCGGCATGCAATCTGTACACTTCTGGAATATATCTATATATTTGTTCGTAATTCTTTGTATGGAACAATTACATTAAGTAGGATAATACAACGACATAACGTAAATCATGATTTTATCGAACTTCTGGTTTTCGTACTACATTTAAAGTATACCCGTCACTACCCTTGATTGGAATTTTGGTCCCCATGTAGCGACTGGTTGTTAGGCTTACTCTTGTTTTGAAGTTGTTGCCTAATATTTAGATCCTCACAAGTGGATTCTCCTAGTGTTTGGATTTCTTGTAGAATAATATTTAGGGTGGGTAAGTTCGCTATAATCTGTCAAGTCTGATGAGATCATAACCCACTACAATCATTTAGCTCCAGTTGAACTCTAGATAATTAATTTTCTGGCATACTTGTTGAGTATTTTTGACTCCTTACACTGGTTCAGGATCCAGTTTGGACAGTTACTGAGTTGTAGAATCTTTAACTATGAAGTAAAGTTGTAAAATTAAAATACGAAAACCGGAGTCAAATATGCTCTTGGTTTTTAGGATAAATAAATAAATGGCATTCATTCTCAAGTACCATTGTGTACATGAAAGCGTGCCAGTTTACAGGCATGATCAGAATGATCGCACAACATGCTACTCAACCAGCATTTACTCACGAGGGCAACGAATAACTAGCCTCTCCAGGGAGCTAGACCTAGGCCTAGCCTTCAACGACAAGTTGATAACTAGGGTAGTTCATCATGTAAATGTAACGGAAGCATATTCCACGTTGTACCTATTCAATAGGCATCTGGGAAGCTGACAACGGACCTGTTCCTTACGATAATTAAGACATACATAAGACTGCCTTCAGAAAACCACATCATCGCAACACCCACCTCAACCCTCCGAATGGGTGCTAACCTTCTGGAGAGAGTCCAGGGGCCAGCAACAAAATGCGTAACCAGACTTTAGGACAAACAATACTAAGACCGGTTACGACAGCTGGAGCTGTTCACCATGATCTACAGACAGTCTGGGGGGGGGAACATATACGCAGTATACAACACATTAAGCATGCATGGATACCAAAATATAAACATACTGACCGCCGTATACGTTCAAACACCTTGAAGAAGCCCATGATCTATTGCTTTTCAGAAAGCACAAATGCAGGTGAGGGCAAATTTCTCGTCATTAGAGTTCGCTGCACTTAGAATGCGCTGCCAGAGGAAGTAACTGCAGCCTCCATCTCAGCTCGTTTCACAAGGATGCTTGAGGATTATGTGTAACATTATGAGTCACCTAGAGCCTACTACAAAAGGGAATTATAAAACTTGGTATTAATTTAAAACCCTGAGCCTGGCACCCTCAACCGTTATTCATTTATTCTTCAGTATCCTATTAAGCCTCATTCACGTGCCCGACTACCACAGATGGAAGGTAGTGAGGGAGAATGCTGCATTAGACGATTATTTTTCAAGAAATGAAATAACGGAAATTTGAAAGGAAAAAGAAGGCGATAGAACGAATAGAAAGGAATTAGAGAAGGGGGAGAACAAAAAATAATGGTAAGTAAATAAATAAATGAAAGCCACCTGAAACTGCCAGGTCAAGAGCGGCTGTGTGGCGGCCAACTGCAGGAAGGCGCCAAAAACCAGGAACCAGAACTGCAACACTCAAGACGCGAACACAAGAAAATCAACTGGTTCAAAACCAGTTCGTCACACAGATATTGGATATTGGTTGCTCTCATTATCACTATGATTACCAAGGTCATAAGTGCCAACTATGCAAGTGTAATCGATTAATCTGCTATAAATTTCCGTGACTTTATGATTTAAATTAGTTGACGGATTTATTGCTGGCAGTTGACATCTTGTGAATTCTGTTCGCAAGTTCCTATTTATTATAAATATTAATATTGAATATGTTTTCAGTGATATTATTGCCAATATTGTTATCATATATGATAGCATTCATCTTAATGAAATTCATTGTAGAACCATTGTGTTGTTGTTGTTGTTGTTGTTGTTGTTGTTGTTGTTGTTGTTGTTGTTGTTGTTGTTGTTGTTGTTGTTGTTGTTGTTGTTGTTGTTGTTGTTGTTGTTGTTGTTGTTGTTGTTGTTGTTGTTGTTGTTGTTGTTGTTGTTGTTGTTGTTGTTGTTGTTGTTGTTGTTGTTGTTGTTGTTGTTGTTGTTGTTGTTGTTGTTGTTGTTGTTGTTGTTGTTGTTGTTGTTGTTGTTGTTGTTGTTGTTGTTGTTGTTGTTGTTGTTGTTGTTGTTGTTGTTGTTGTTGTTGTTGTTGTTGTTGTTGTTGTTGTTGTTGTTGTTGTTGTTGTTGTTGTTGTTGTTGTTGTTGTTGTTGTTGTTGTTGTTGTTGTTGTTGTTGTTGTTGTTGTTGTTGTTGTTGTTGTTGTTGTTGTTGTTGTTGTTGTTGTTGTTGTTGTTGTTGTTGTTGTTGTTGTTGTTGTTGTTGTTGTTGTTGTTGTTGTTGTTGTTGTTGTTGTTGTTGTTGTTGTTGTTGTTGTTGTTGTTGTTGTTGTTGTTGTTGTTGTTGTTGTTGTTGTTGTTGTTGTTGTTGTTGTTGTTGTTGTTGTTGTTGTTGTTGTTGTTGTTGTTGTTGTTGTTGTTGTTGTTGTTGTTGTTGTTGTTGTTGTTGTTGTTGTTGTTGTTGTTGTTGTTGTTGTTGTTGTTGTTGTTGTTGTTGTTGTTGTTGTTGTTGTTGTTGTTGTTGTTGTTGTTGTTGTTGTTGTTGTTGTTGTTGTTGTTGTTGTTGTTGTTGTTGTTGTTGTTGTTGTTGTTGTTGTTGTTGTTGTTGTTGTTGTTGTTGTTGTTGTTGTTGTTGTTGTTGTTGTTGTTGTTGTTGTTGTTGTTGTTGTTGTTGTTGTTGTTGTTGTTGTTGTTGTTGTTGTTGTTGTTGTTGTTGTTGTTGTTGTTGTTGTTGTTGTTGTTGTTGTTGTTGTTGTTGTTGTTGTTGTTGTTGTTGTTGTTGTTGTTGTTGTTGTTGTTGTTGTTGTTGTTGTTGTTGTTGTTGTTGTTGTTGTTGTTGTTGTTGTTGTTGTTGTTGTTGTTGTTGTTGTTGTTGTTGTTGTTGTTGTTGTTGTTGTTGTTGTTGTTGTTGTTGTTGTTGTTGTTGTTGTTGTTGTTGTTGTTGTTGTTGTTGTTGTTGTTGTTGTTGTTGTTGTTGTTGTTGTTGTTGTTGTTGTTGTTGTTGTTGTTGTTGTTGTTGTTGTTGTTGTTGTTGTTGTTGTTGTTGTTGTTGTTGTTGTTGTTGTTGTTGTTGTTGTTGTTGTTGTTGTTGTTGTTGTTGTTGTTGTTGTTGTTGTTGTTGTTGTTGTTGTTGTTGTTGTTGTTGTTGTTGTTGTTGTTGTTGTTGTTGTTGTTGTTGTTGTTGTTGTTGTTGTTGTTGTTGTTGTTGTTGTTGTTGTTGTTGTTGTTGTTGTTGTTGTTGTTGTTGTTGTTGTTGTTGTTGTTGTTGTTGTTGTTGTTGTTGTTGTTGTTGTTGTTGTTGATGTATGGAATATGGTGAAAATACATATGAGGATGTTGTTGTTGTTGTTGATGATGATGATGATGGTGATGTGAATAGTCATTGTAATGATGACGATGTTTCTGTAATGAAGGAAGATTTTTATTTTATTGATAATGATACACATCATGACAATAAGTTCGATGATGTTGAAGATGATGAGGTGAATGCAGAAGGTGAATGCAAGTGATGGTTGCAAATGAGAATGATGATAACGAGGATGAGGATGAGGATGAGAATGGGGCTGGTGATGGTGGTGATGAAAATCAACATGATGATGTTGTGACTGTTATTAATGAGAACGGATCTATTGACGATTATTCTGATAAAAATGATACTAGAGTTGTGGCCTTTGCTAATGTCACTACCTTTATTATTTTTACTACTACTACTACCACTATTACTACTACTACCACTACTACTACGAATAATAATTTTACTATTACTACTACTTCAAATACTGCTGCTGCTACGACTGCTAATTATGATGGTGATTGTGATGTTGATGATGTTGGAAAGGAAGATGTCAATGATCGTGCTGTTTCGGATGGTGATATTGTTGGTGGTGATGATGACGTTGTTATTTTTATTGATGAAGATGAATCTAGGGATGGTTATCCGATTGATGATTTTTCTAAATACAATACTTCTGTTGTTGCTCCTTTGGCTGCTGTTGATGATGATGTTGACGATTGTGAATTTGTAGATGGTGTTATTGTTAATGGTGATGACGACGTTAATATTTTAATTAACAGTAATCAATCTATTAATGCTTATTCTGATTCGAATGCTACTGGTAATGACGATAATGTTGATTGTGGTGGCGATGTGAATGATAAATGCAGATGGCAAGTGTTTCGATACATTTGTTGTTGCCGATGGTAAGAGACTGCATCAAATTATAGTCGACATTTGCGTAGATATTAAGGATGTTGTTTTCCTGATAATGGTAATAAGAAGCGAAACAAGTAGAATGCAATTACAGGGAGTAGAATGGTTAGCAAAATCAAGAGTAGTAGGAGACGGGATGATGATTTCATTTCTGTTATTATTGTTTGCATTGAGTATGTTTTATTTTCATTCACTTTTTAATCTTATTGTTTTTAATGAGGTGCACAATGTCGAAAAGAACACTCAATTTGGTTATCTCTAAGAAGAAGGAATCTTTAACTGAATCATCAGGATGATAGGGCGCAATGAATTAGCTCATGTGATTATAAAATAACTCTGATTGGACTTGATTAACCTTGTGTACATAACTGATGTAATTGGTGTAAATAAAACATTAAAAATTTATTCGTATTTGTCTTCTTGATTATCTCACTGGTAGGTAGATGGTTAGGTTGAATTGTGTAGACTTCATGTAAGAATACATAGACGGAGCTGCTGTACGCACGACTAGTTGATGCTAGTAGATGTGCAAATTACGCATAGTGAAATGCATGCACCAACAATGTATGCATTGAATAGATTGGTGTCAATGCAAGTAATAGGTGTGATGAATCAAGGTCCACTGTTTGGACGGATCTACGTTAGTTTGGATGACACCTATGCTTCATCGCACTACTCACTCTGTCACTACTACACTGATGTTCGTAAGCGGTGCTACACCTAGCAATTACAATGTGGCTGTCGCCTTCATGCTTTGATATGTCATTGGCTCACTGATTCTACGTTTCTGCATTCGTTGTAGCCGTGGAATTCGTTAAACTAGTAGACGAAACAGTTGAAAATTAAGTGAAAAATATGCTTTATCAGTTGACATAAATACGCAATCCACATTGATAGTTTACATTAACACATCAATACTTGGAGAAGCCATCAGCCTGAGCTTCTGTCTGAGATCTACCGGTGGATATTTAGCAAGTCGTGGCTAACTTGACTAACTGTACTGAGCAAAGAATGCAAAAATGAACGAAGAAAGATAGTGGCTGTGAAACTGTAATGTGGAATCAGTCTGTGAGTTTATTGACTGTCAGCTTGAGTCATATCGGTGGATATAGAGTAAGCAGTTAAAGTCAGCACGATCACTGTAGTAATGGTTGGAGACACTATGTGACATGGATTAAAATCGATGCCAATAGCTGAGGATGAGTCAATCACATTTTCCATTAAGATTCCGAGTATGAAATCAACCTCTATTATAAAAGTATTATCATTGATATTATTATTTATCATTCAATTCACTCCAATAATATCGTGAGTTGACGCAGTTCGAAATATCAACCGTTGGAGGCTGGCCATTTGAGTGATTTAGTGGTTAGGCATTAGCCGAGAAGCGTGGAGGTGCTGGTCTCGATTGCTGGTGGGGTCGTGGACGCGCACTGTTAAGAATTCCCACACAACATTAAAATGGCTCCCCTCTATTGCACTCAATGCATAAATATCACCATACTATACTTGACAATAACTTACTCACCTTCCACACACGCAACACCTCCCATAATTTTCAAAACTCCGGAAAAATCAACATACCAGATCAATCAAACTACAGGTGTATGACTGAGTTCAGCTGCGAACAACTATACCGGTATTGTGAATATATGCAAATATATATACAGAAAAGTAGCAGTCATTTCAGTATGCATGAATCCATTGACTAGAAGTGTGTCATACTATCTAGTATAGCGGTGGCAATCCATGACCTCGTCAGCGGTCGAACCCAGGACATTCATGCTTTATATTAGATGCTAAAACTAGCAGTATTCCAAGCTACTTCAGGCTCTGTAATTGACAGTGCAACTGGCAAAAGTAATAATGGCTAGACTAATAAGACTCCGCTCGTAGCTAGTAACTCAACCCAGACTACGGTCACTGCACATCCTAGTCAACTATGCATTACTAGTCCTTCAACAGCATTCTCGCCTCAAATTTATAATAATATTTGTAACATCTGGTCACAACAACAATTTCCTGTGTCATCTATCTCACCTACTGTGTCAGCGTCTATAAACTTGAATGCTAGCCCATCTCATTATATCACTGAAAACATCACTGCAACAGATTCCATAGTTGTTGAAGCAGAGCGATCTGATTTTCAATATCGCACTAACACTACACGTTCTAATTACATTCTCATACCACATGACTCAGATGACCAAAAACATTCAACCACATCATCTACTTGTGCTTCCCAATCTTCATCGTCATCTAATGTATCAAATACACCACTATCCGTAACAAATATTCATGCACCTCATCATGCAGCCGTGTTTCCACCTACACTTGATCCACATATGATAACTGTATGATAATTTCACTTAATACCCATCCAATAGGTAAAAATGTACAATCCTCTTGCTATGATTCACATAGACCGAATTCATGATTAAATTCAACTATACTTTCACGATTTCATTCAATCTTGTTCATCATTTGAACTAATTTCACAAAAATCCATCCAATTGTTGTCCATTTTCATGCTTATCGATTGTACCGTGTATGATAGCAAAGCATAACATTGCATAGCATAGCATGGAAAGAAATACGTTCTATAGTGTCATCTAATGTTGTCACTTATTAGACTAGGAACTAGTGTAAAGCATTCTTTCCCAACATATCTTGCCTCAATACTAGATTCTTATAATAGTAGCTTGCCTGACACGTGATAACGTCTGCAGTTCAGTAATGGACGACTTATATACTGCACACAGCTAACTGGTAAACCAACTTATGTTACTTCTTCAACAAAAAGTGCTGACACACTTCGCTCAATTGATGATAATATTGTGACGTTGACTAACTCTTGTATGTATCAACAGTTCGTGTATCTTGTACCTAACACGACATCACTTTCCTACTCATTCAATACGAATCAACCTAAAAGATCAAGTAAACTAAGCTGATGGTATGGCCTATTACCATTAATACACTAATGTGCATGAAGTACAGTAGGCAAATATCCTTTGTAGTTTTCAATAACGTTTACCTCATTGAAACATGTTTTCGCACGCATTGGGACACAACTACTAGCCATTTCACTAGACATTAAAACTGCGAATCTTTGTTAGTGAACTATGAGGACATTTCATAGCATAGTATCAAATTGTCGCACTTTAGCCCCTGCAATATAACACATGCATTTCCGCCTACACTGTCAAACTTAATATATACCATTCCGTATTACTGCAAATATGAAAATACAAAAGGCAATTAATAAGTGTTAACCATTATAATGAACAGTTCGTCAATATTAGAGGACACAATCAAACACCTTGGTGGACATGACTTTTACGGCCGAATCAATGAGGAACGGAGGAAGCGTTTCAAGGTCACGGAGGACACTTGAAGGCATCATGCTAACAATAGAGAGTGTTCGAGATCTTATTAGTGATAAAAATCTCGTTGTTCGTTCGCAAACTATGGGATTGTTAATAAAATCATTAAATTGTCAATGTGGCAAGGAAATGGCAGTTTTCTAAAAAACAAGGGACACGAGATGGCTGTTGATTTCGTTGTACTGATTACTGGTGTAAAAAGTCTTTTTTTGCTCGTTCCAGGCTAGAATTAAAGAAATCCTCGTTTTAGTAAACGAATGGGTGATCGTCATTAAAGTAACGACAGCCGCTTCACTAGCGATTGTTTCTGAAAAGACGGCAATTCAGTGATATGAATATTGCCGTGAAATATGTAGCTCTCTGGTATATGGGTTAGAGCATTAAACAAGGGACATTGTAGGAGGATTCGCGACATATTGGCCGCTACACTTCTTCCTCTGGTAGAAAAATACATATTACCCGGAACAATAATATATAGTGACAGTTGGAAAGTTTATCCGTACTATGGATCGCAAGGAAGGATGTTATGGAGCCATCTAGATGAATATTAATATAAAATACATCGTGATATTAAGTCTGAGGAATTCGGGAATAACTTACATAAGTTCTTAGATGACATGAAAACAATATATACTGTATAATTTATCACTTTCAATCATAAGTAATTTATTAAAAATGACGGATTTCTCATTGCATTTTGGGTTATAGTTAAGTCTTGATATTATATGCATATAATCTAAGAGGATAAATATTTTGTAATTTACCAAAGATTTCCGTGGGGGGGGAGCATACTACAAAGAGTCTGAGTTTAGAAATCTCTAGTAAATCACTAAAATTTAAAGGGAATCGTCGGTTCTGATTTAGAGGGCTGTGATCGGTCCATTTCGATTAAGACTTCCAAGGTCATTTTATAGTCGCTCAAGTTCGGCCGTAAAAGTCATGTCTACCAACATCTTAAGTGGATATGGTGATTAGCAAACCTGTAGTCAACAAAAATGTACACTAGGTTATAAGCACATAAGAAAACTCCATTCTTACTTTTCTTAGTCTCGCAATCCTTTCAGTATAACTTCCAATCTTTGTAAACACATGCGTTACCAAACTTTCGCCAAACCATTCAAAAATCAACTTTCTATTCCTGTCGATATTCATCATTTTATCACTAATTATTTACATGACTTCGGAAATGAAGTACGCAGCACATCCGGACACTTACGTTGGAACTGTGCATTCAAAGTCTACAGTGTCCCAGCATACTTTCAACTGTCCACTTAATAAATCGCAACAAAGACAACACATATATTACTTGGCCATCCAACACCTTTGAAGATAGCCCGTGACATTAGGTGCCAACCTCGTTACTATTCTAAAATAGTTATTAAACCTGGAAAATGTCTTAATAATCCGTGAATATTCAAACCGCGCGTAAGCAACTGCTCCATAACCTATCTCCGACGCGTCAGTGAACACGTGTAATCCTACTCCCGCGCAAGTCCGTCAATTATTCCTTTGATTATTAGAGACACTGTCGTTGCCTGTCTGTCGTACAAAACTTAGCCAGGAAGAAACGTCTAACCAATTAGGCGGTTCTTCCCTATCTATCTGAGCCTTGCATAATACTTGTAACAGAAGTCTAGCAGTGAGACAGGTAGGAGTGACCAAGCTGCAGGGTTTGAACAAACACGAAATAACGGATATCTCTTGTCTAGTCCCTCGCCTAGAGTTCGATGAGTGGCATCATAACGTGCCGCCATTGATAAATATTGTGACCATTAGAGCATATACTGCATACACGTTTAACGGATAAACTACTACATTATTCAGACTACAAGTGATAGCTCACCAACACGCTGTTTTCTTTTCGGACATTCTACCGACTGTCCAAACTGGCTACCAGGAAATCCACTTGTTGACTTAGAATTTGCTGGCGATATAGTCCTGTTTAGCGAAGACGCTGATACGATGCCGAAACTTTTAACAGCAATAAGCACCAATGCAAGCATGTTCGGAATGCGATTCTCCCCCTCTAAATGCAAACTATTGCTCCAGGACTGGTTTTCGTCAACCCCTGAACTAAAGATAGGGAGTGAAGTAGTTAAACACGTCGACCACTTCACTTATCTTGGAAGTCTGATTAGCCCTAATGGGTTAGTCTCTGACGAAATCTCAGTATGAATTCAAGAAGCTTGTTTGGCTTTTACCAACTTACGTCACCTATGGCGTAGACGAGATATTCGTCTCTCAATGAAAGAGAGAGTGTACTGAGCAACACTTTGCTCTGTCTTAGAGCATAGGTGTGAGACGTGGCCATTAAGAGTAGACGACACTCGAAGGTTATTAGTTTTTGACTATCGATGTCTACGAAACATCGCTTGCGTTAGCTGGGATCACCGAGTAAGTAATAACGAGGTTAGACGACGGGTGTTAGGCAAATATGGTAAATCAGTCGATGAGGTTGTGGATCTTTAATCTTATACAATACAATCAATAAATCTTACAGAACGAACCAATAGAGCAGCCATCAAATCCAAAACGTCAAGTATAACCAAGAATACACAGTCCAAAGAACTATAGAACTTCAGCAGAATCTTAATAAAAAACAAATATTACAATTAAAATAAGTAGCAACTGTCTCATTTAAAGTCAAAAGATCAACAGAATGTACAGCTAGACGGTTTAAGAAAAATAAATGCATTAGGATAAACTTGTGTACACGGTGGCGTTCGACACGAAACGGACTGAGTTCGAATCCCAGTGTGAACATCAACATTGGGATGCATGTACATCCAGCAGATGAGTCCCAAATAGGGCGAAACGCGCATCCTGGATTCCACTTACCAGTCACAATCTAACTTATATAAAATAAATGCACGTTTGTAAGTAAACTACAAATTATTGTAAAGGGTTCTACGAGTTGATTATTATTTGGCAGTCGGTAATCAGTTACCAGACAACTGGTTTCAGTAGGCCCAGTAATGTTTACCTGGGCACAACTAGTATGAATTGTAGATAAGTTCAAAGATATCATTGGTGATACCTGTTCTACGAAAACATTTGTAATGGATTCATAGAATATGAAAGTAGCGAATGTACTAATTTCCCATAAGTATGCTTCCTGATACTTATTTTCAGGGCATGGAGCAAGCATATCAAGACTAAACCTGGGTTGGTCATCAGAAAACTAAGGGAGTCGAAGCCCAGCAATTCGTCGGGCTGTGACAACAGAAGACCGACGGTACTAAAACTGTGCGCCGAAGCAATGAGCTATCCAATCAGCAATCTTCTTCACCACTCACGTTATCATATGTCCAAGCGCTCGAATTAGGTAAATCGCAGACTACCGCCACCAATCAGAGACATCCAATGCACAATATCGATGTGACGAATTGGTTTTGAACCATTTGATTTTCTTGTGCTCGCGTCTTGAGTGTTGAAGTTTTAGTTCCTGGTTTTCGGCACCTTCCTGCAGTTGGCCGCCACACAGCCGCTCATTCTCAGCTATTGGCATCGATTTTAATCCATGTCACATAGTGTCTCCAACCATTACTACAGTGATCGTGCTGACTTTAACTGCTTACTCTATATCCACCGATATGACTCAAGCTGACAGTCAATAAACTCACAGACTGATTCCACATTACAGTTTCACAGCCACTATCTTTCTTCGTTCATTTTTGCATTCTTTGCTCAGTACAGTTAGTCAAGTTAGCCACGACTTGCTAAATATCCACCGGTAGATCTCAGACAGAAGCTCAGGCTGATGGCTTCTCCAAGTATTGATGTGTTAATGTAAACTATCAATGTGGATTGCGTATTTATGTCAACTGATAAAGCATATTTTTCACTTAATTTTCAACTGTTTCGTCTACTAGTTTAACGAATTCCACGGCTACAACGAATGCAGAAACGTAGAATCAGTGAGCCAATGACATATCAAAGCATGAAGGCGACAGCCACATTGTAATTGCTAGGTGTAGCACCGCTTACGAACATCAGTGTAGTAGTGACAGAGTGAGTAGTGCGATGAAGCATAGGTGTCATCCAAACTAACGTAGATCCGTCCAAACAGTGGACCTTGATTCATCACACCTATTACTTGCATTGACACCAATCTATTCAATGCATACATTGTTGGTGCATGCATTTCACTATGCGTAATTTGCACATCTACTAGCATCAACTAGTCGTGCGTACAGCAGCTCCGTCTATGTATTCTTACATGAAGTCTACACAATTCAACCTAACCATCTACCTACCAGTGAGATAATCAAGAAGACAAATACGAATAAATTTTTAATGTTTTATTTACACCAATTACATCAGTTATGTACACAAGGTTAATCAAGTCCAATCAGAGTTATTTTATAATCACATGAGCTAATTCATTGCGCCCTATCATCCTGATGATTCAGTTAAAGATTCCTTCTTCTTAGAGATAACCAAATTGAGTGTTCTTTTCGACATTGTGCACCTCATTAAAAACAATAAGATTAAAAAGTGAATGAAAATAAAACATACTCAATGCAAACAATAATAACAGAAATGAAATCATCATCCCGTCTCCTACTACTCTTGATTTTGCTAACCATTCTACTCCCTGTAATTGCATTCTACTTGTTTCGCTTCTTATTACCATTATCAGGAAAACAACATCCTTAATATCTACGCAAATGTCGACTATAATTTGATGCAGTCTCTTACTATCGGCAACAACAAATGTATCGAAACACTTGCCATCTGCATTTATCATTCACATCGCCACCACAATCAACATTATCGTCATTACCAGTAGCATTCGAATCAGAATAAGCATTAATAGATTGATTACTGTTAATTAAAATATTAACGTCGTCATCACCATTAACAATAACACCATCTACAAATTCACAATCGTCAACATCATCATCAACAGCAGCCAAAGGAGCAACAACAGAAGTATTGTATTTAGAAAAATCATCAATCGGATAACCATCCCTAGATTCATCTTCATCAATAAAAATAACAACGTCATCATCACCACCAACAATATCACCATCCGAAACAGCACGATCATTGACATCTTCCTTTCCAACATCATCAACATCACAACCATAATTAGCAGTCGTAGCAGCAGCAGTATTTGAAGTAGTAGTAATAGTAAAATTATTATTCGTAGTAGTAGTGGTAGTAGTAGTAATAGTGGTAGTAGTAGTAGTAAAAATAATAAAGGTAGTGACATTAGCAAAGGCCACAACTCTAGTATCATTTTTATCAGAATAATCGTCAATAGATCCGTTCTCATTAATAACAGTCACAACATCATCATGTTGATTTTCATCACCACCATCACCAGCCCCATTCTCATCCTCATCCTCATCCTCGTTATCATCATTCTCATTTGCACCATCACTTGCTTCATCTGCATTCACCTCATCATCTTCAACATCATCGAACTTATTGTCATGATGTGTATCATTATCAATAAAATAAAAATCTCCTCAACATCATCATCAACAGCAGCCAAAGGAGCAACAACAGAAGTATTGTATTTAGAAAAATCATCAATCGGATAACCATCCCTAGATTCATCTTCATCAATAAAAATAACAACGTCATCATCACCACCAACAATATCACCATCCGAAACAGCACGATCATTGACATCTTCCTTTCCAACATCATCAACATCACAATCACCATCATAATTAGCAGTCGTAGCAGCAGCAGTATTTGAAGTAGTAGTAATAGTAAAATTATTATTCGTAGTAGTAGTGGTAGTAGTAGTAATAGTGGTAGTAGTAGTAGTAAAAATAATAAAGGTAGTGACATTAGCAAAGGCCACAACTCTAGTATCATCATCATCATCATCATCATCATCATCATCATCATCATCATCATCATCATCATCATCATCATCATCATCATCATCATCATCATCATCATCATCATCATCATCATCATCATCATCATCATCATCATCATCATCATCATCATCATCATCATCATCATCATCATCATCATCATCATCATCATCATCATCATCATCATCATCATCATCATCATCATCATCATCATCATCATCATCATCATCATCATCATCATCATCATCATCATCATCATCATCATCATCATCATCATCATCATCATCATCATCATCATCATCATCATCATCATCATCATCATCATCATCATCATCATCATCATCATCATCATCATCATCATCATCATCATCATCATCATCATCATCATCATCATCATCATCATCATCATCATCATCATCATCATCATCATCATCATCATCATCATCATCATCATCATCATCATCATCATCAACAACAACAACAACAACAACATCCTCATATGTATTTTCACCATATTTCCATACAATCAATGGTTCTACAATGAATTTCATTAAGATGAATGCTATCATATATGATAACAATATTGGCAATAATATCACTGAAAACATATTCAATATTAATATTTATAATAAATAGGAACTTGCGAACAGAATTCACAAGATGTCAACTGCCAGCAATAAATCCGTCAACTAATTTAAATCATAAAGTCACGGAAATTTATAGCAGATTAATCGATTACACTTGCATAGTTGGCACTTATGACCTTGGTAATCATAGTGATAATGAGAGCAACCAATATCCAATATCTGTGTGACGAACTGGTTTTGAACCAGTTGATTTTCTTGTGTTCGCGTCTTGAGTGTTGCAGTTTTGGTTCCTGGTTTTCGGCTCCTTCCTGCAGTTGGCCGCCACACAGCCGCTCTTGACCTGGCAGTTTCAGGTGGCTTTCATTTATTTATTTACTTACCATTATTTTTTGTTCTCCCCCTTCTCTAATTCCTTTCTATTCGTTCTATCGCCTTCTTTTTCCTTTCAAATTTCCGTTATTTCATTTCTTGAAAAATAATCGTCTAATGCAGCATTCTCCCTCACTACCTTCCATCTGTGGTAGTCGGGCACGTGAATGAGGCTTAATAGAATACTGTAGAATAAATGACTTTCCATCTCAAGGTCATTGCGCACAGTTTACTTGACAAAGTTGACGATCTATCTCATGCTCCTTTATTTTCGGGAGGACGTTATTGTTAGTTATTTGTAGGGAGAAATTTTACTTCTAAGAACATGTTTATGTGACTGTGGTGAGTGTATTCACCTAGACGAATGCTTAGAGAATTGGGACAAACTAATATTTCGTTGCCACAAATAATGGACCAAGAGATCTCTTAGATGTGGTTCATTTTTCACACGTTCTCAAATCTGTCTGCAGCAAATAATGGTCCTTGTAATGCAGTGGTTATTCGCGACACCTGTAACTGCTCCTGCAGCCATGGCAGATGTTACCGAAGAAACAATTGTGCAATGGTGTCAGCACTGCAGATATGTATGCTACGAGATATTAATGAGAACACCAATGTATACGGAAAATGTCAGTAAAATTGTCGAGACCGATGTGATGATTCTTAGGAAGCGAAAACATAACTGGGGTCGCAGTATTCCAAACTAACGAAGAAGGGGAAATAAAACAGGTTGAGGGGGAAATAATGAGGAAATGTCAATGGTTATCGAATTGGAAATAAGTGGGAAACCACGACAGTCAAACGGACTTTTCACCGTCGGCGGATTTTCCCCTTTATTGAAGACGGATTGACCCCTCGTCCACCTTATTACAGAAGAATTTGCCTACTCCTTCCCCTTTATTTCACAATAATTCCCCCCCCTCCTCATCCCCCTTATTACAGACGAATTTCCACCTCCTTCCAATTTATTTCAGAATAACTCCTCCTGTTACCCTTACTACAAACGAATTCCACCCTTTTCCCCTTTATTGCATACGAATTTCTAACATGTAGCTGACTTAACCCACCCACATTCATTAGTGGTTAATGCTAGGTTATACTTAGTAAAGCATTTGCATAATAATTTATTACAATTCTGTGAACCTATTATCTTGCTAACAGTTTAACAGCAAAGATATACTAACTTCAGTGATTATTCGACTGCAATAACGCAAATTTCAGAAAACAATGTATAAAGAGATAGTTTATTATCACAGAAGTTAATGAAATGTACGAGAACACGACGATGTGATGAATTCACTTCATCTTAACTGTCTTCAGGTTGGTTGTCTTGCAGTTGTGAATTCCCACTTATTTTTCGATTGTAGTCTACCTTATTTCCCCATTTTCCCTCTTATTTCTCCTTTATCCCCTTTTTGTCATACTTCTTCCCCTATATTTCCCCTTTCTTATTAGATTGGGTGGGTGTAGATAGGTTATTTTTGTATTAAAACCTACATTATAATATCTTTATATATTTGGTATTTAAAATCAATATCTATGCAAAGGATACTTTAAATAGATTTGTTACCAGAAGAAATCTACTTTAATCCCAATTTTTCGGAAGTATGTCGAAAGAGGGACAACACGGATAATTTAAAGTCATACAGTTGCCTATGAAGACTTGGATATTTGTCGTGGTTCATAGTCGACACTTTGTGGATCCCTCAACAGGAATTCACACGAATAACATTGAAGCCATGTGGTCCAGATTGAAAGTTTATCTTCACAAATATAAACAGAACGTGGAAAAATGCTAATATAGACACATGGAAGAGTATTTATATAGAAGTCACTTTGATTTTAAATGTTTACAACACTTAGATAATCATGAAACACTTATTAATCATGTGAAATTATTGTACACACTTGAGTAATATTTATTTTGAAGGCTTTTTCTAATAATAATATCAGTTCATATGAAGCCGCTTTCTTACTGGTCGATTTTCTCTTAGCTAATCTCAAGGTCGTCCCAATTTGTAGTCCTTACACTAAATTGAACTTTCTCATGTAATATTAATTTATAATAGTTTAATTTCAGAAATTTCTACATGTAACAAGGTCGCCAATATAACTAAATAATATGTTAAAATAAAATTTAATTGAGTCAACTTGATGTGTCCATTGCCTGCTTTTACAAGAAATACCCACTTACCTCAAGTAAACGCACGCCTCATGGGAAAATCAAATTTTGTCAGTGTGTTGTGATACTATTGGGTTGTTAGCTACTAACCCCGTTCCCATCGAATACTGTTCCCTAATAGTGAGCTCCAATCAGTTATAATTTCTAATAGTGACCAAACTCAAAATCAACAATCTTGACATTCCAGTTCATATCAATCAATTGTTACCATTTATTCCTTCAATTCATCTCGTTCTACGAATCTGTTCAGTTTCACTGATGAAGATGTGGTTAAGTTGTATTCTCATCATAATGGAAAATACAAGTCTCAGTTAAAACATACTATTTGTTTGATAACGGTGAAATGTTGACTTCTTTGGAAACATGAGTTTCAAAATGAACAACACCATCATTTCACTTTATCGACATACCTACTTAACTCATATGCTCATTGAAACATACAAATAATGAGGTGATCCAAGAAACTTACATAATTTACATCGCATTAATTAAGTAGCTACTTGGTCAAATTCTTTCAATTTATCAGTATAGAATTTCTGTGTGGTTTCTTTAAAAGTGCCAATTTTGTCTTCTCATTGTATTGTTTCTTTGATTTCTTGTGAAATTTCATTAGATATTCCACAATTTTTCGGAAGTATGTCGAAAGAGGGACAACACGGATAATTTAAAGTCATACAGTTGCCTATGAAGACTTGGATATTTGTCGTGGTTCATAGTCGACACTTTGTGGATCCCTCAACAGGAATTCACACGAATAACATTGAAGCCATGTGGTCCAGATTGAAAGTTTATCTTCACAAATATAAACAGAACGTGGAAAAATGCTAATATAGACACATGGAAGAGTATTTATATAGAAGTCACTTTGATTTTAAATGTTTACAACACTTAGATAATCATGAAACACTTATTAATCATGTGAAATTATTGTACACACTTGAGTAATATTTATTTTGAAGGCTTTTTCTAATAATAATATCAGTTCATATGAAGCCGCTTTCTTACTGGTCGATTTTCTCTTAGCTAATCTCAAGGTCGTCCCAATTTGTAGTCCTTACACTAAATTGAACTTTCTCATGTAATATTAATTTATAATAGTTTAATTTCAGAAATTTCTACATGTAACAAGGTCGCCAATATAACTAAATAATATGTTAAAATAAAATTTAATTGAGTCAACTTGATGTGTCCATTGCCTGCTTTTACAAGAAATACCCACTTACCTCAAGTAAACGCACGCCTCATGGGAAAATCAAATTTTGTCAGTGTGTTGTGATACTATTGGGTTGTTAGCTACTAACCCCGTTCCCATCGAATACTGTTCCCTAATAGTGAGCTCCAATCAGTTATAATTTCTAATAGTGACCAAACTCAAAATCAACAATCTTGACATTCCAGTTCATATCAATCAATTGTTACCATTTATTCCTTCAATTCATCTCGTTCTACGAATCTGTTCAGTTTCACTGATGAAGATGTGGTTAAGTTGTATTCTCATCATAATGGAAAATACAAGTCTCAGTTAAAACATACTATTTGTTTGATAACGGTGAAATGTTGACTTCTTTGGAAACATGAGTTTCAAAATGAACAACACCATCATTTCACTTTATCGACATACCTACTTAACTCATATGCTCATTGAAACATACAAATAATGAGGTGATCCAAGAAACTTACATAATTTACATCGCATTAATTAAGTAGCTACTTGGTCAAATTCTTTCAATTTATCAGTATAGAATTTCTGTGTGGTTTCTTTAAAAGTGCCAATTTTGTCTTCTCATTGTATTGTTTCTTTGATTTCTTGTGAAATTTCATCAGATATTCCACAATTTTTCGACACCCTAATTAAAGGTCTCATTTCAATAGTGGATTGTTTATTACAATAGTTGTAGTAGTCGTAAACCAGGCATGTCAACACGAGTTGAATAAGTCTCAACTCAACATAGGCAGTTCATTATGTTGTGATTATCAATAAATGTATCACATAGGAGAATAGATTGGTGATGTGGCGAAGAGTTCACATGAATTCCAAACAATGTCTTTAATAAATATTTTGTTGCCTGACGTTCTGATGACAGTCGTTTATTTCTATCTCTAAACCTATAGAGATAGATGAATAGATAATGTAGTTTAGTATACCTCACCCTACATCCTCACCGTTATTATTGATTAAATATAATGAGATGACGTCTATTCAGCCATCCAATCGAAAGCCGGTAACTGTGTGATACAAGTTGCTGCTGGTTGTATTTAAAAATTCAAATGATCTACCATGATAGTTACCACTGCAGAACTCAAATTGAACTCGCATAAAGCAGGTTATAATATGAATTCTATTCACCAGGGAGCGTATTCTACGTAGTAATATTTCGAGAGGTATCGTAGTCACGATTAAGCACTTAAATATATTTTGAAATTCTCTTAATATTCAGTGTCAAACGTAAGAAAATGACTGTGCTCCTATACAGGCAATTGTCATTTACCTATTCAATGATAACATACATTTCATCCTACTATATCATAGTACTCTTCTTATGTAATCATTACTTCACCATTTTCCTTAACACCATATTCCCCTAACGCTTTTCTCATTTCATTGCCTCTTACTATGTCATTTCTTTGGTAGTTTTACAGTTTAATGTTTGCAACATGTCAACTAAGTAGGCTTTATTCTTATTGGTCCAATTTATCATTAATGTAATCGAATTATGGTGGTTTATAGAGATCAACATTAAATTTTATTTGATTGGATTAGTCACAGACTGATGTTGGTTGGGTACCATTGAAAACCAGGGAGTACGGACAGCTGATTCGTCTTAGTACGAGTGCTGAGCAGTGTGGATCCTCCGTTCCTCCAGTGCCTCCAGGTCTAAGCATCAATCTGTGATGATCACAAGAAAACTTATTACTTATCTCAATACAACCACCTCAGTTGAGTTACAATAAACAACTCACTCGTGAAGAACTTTAGGACGTTCCTAAAGTTTTAGTGAGAAGTCATGACCAATGGAGTTAGGTTCTGTTAGGAGTGAAATAGTTATCACCAACGACAGTGGATGATCGTTGTGCTATATAACAAATTGAGACCTATATAACATCAAGGAATGCCTGAAATACAATATGATTTTATCTGGTCGATTCATCGGCTTGTATTCATCCTATTCTCTCTTGGAATCGAGTGGGCATCAGGTAGACATGCAGGGACTAGCTAGGCAATGATTGATCTTCGTTATTGTAACCTCGTGTGCACAAGGCCATATCCCCTAATTAGTCGCATTCATCAATCATAGCAATTTTGTACGTCATAACATTTTGTCAGTTTTCCCAGAACTTTTTCTACGCCTCCTAACACAAATAGAGCCATAAAAACACTATTAGAAATTTATTGACCACAATCCTAATTGATAAATATCACCCTACAATGATAAGGCATAACCTTAATTATTGAAATAGACTAAATTACTACAATCTCAACACAAATGTATGTAAACACTGCTTCTGTATTTTAAGAAAACTGAGATTTTATAGATCAAAGTTAGTTAAAGTACATGGAACACAAGTTGCTGCATCAACCATCATTGAATAAACTGTCAGACAAATACTTTTCTATATCCTCCGATAAACCAACACGAGACGGTTTTAAGCGAGAATAGACTTAAGATTAGTTACAGGAGACGGGACAAGATATGACGGTTATTGTTTATCTAAGCTTGACAGGGAAGTTTAGCTCCCATCGCTTTGTTAGTAAGTAAAGTAGACATCAGAGGTTACAGACTAATCGTGTTGTTTCAATACCGATCAAGTTGCAGTTCGTTCCTAACGTTCATTTTATTCGGAAACATCTTATCCAGACATTTAGTGCCATTCAAGATCATTTTGTTTTCTGCTTCACTACGAACTGCAACAAAACATGTCGAACTGAAAACTGTTTATTCGTCAATACATTCATATAAATATACACATACTGGTTCGTAACCGAATCCAACTTGTCATATTATCAAGTCTCGATTGCTGATTAAGTTGCAATGTAGCTATCAATCTAAATTAGTCGACATGCAGTTCCCTGTTTTGATCCTACGTGATTAAAAATAATCAGAATAACACTCTGCATAATTGAGTTTCCATTCAAGTTGGCGTTTGTTAGCAATCCGTCTCCAATCATACTGGTACTACCTGGAAGACTCGAACACGCATCGTCCTGATTAACAGTCTGAAACTGCTAAGAGGATAAAGAATTAGCTTCTCTTCTTGTAAATCTTGCAGATTTTTTTTATTAATTGTAAAAGTGAGGATAACCGGTGTTCGTTACCATATTTTCTGCACTGACCTATGGGCTGATTAGTTGTTGTGTTAGCTACGTACATAACAAAATTGATATTTAATTGTAAATCAACAGCTGAAGCTCAATCTTACTCTCCTGTAAACTTCTTCAAGTCAATTATTAACTATCAAATTGTGCGCTTCATATAAATGTAACTGTTTCTTATGATTCATTTTAATACATCTCCAAATATTGTTCGAAAGAGATGAAGTTTTACCTAACTTCACAATAGTTAAGTCAAGACTCTGAATCGAAAGTCTTAAAGAAAGATTATCTATAGACTAAATAAATTCTATACTGAGTAGACGTAAAATATGATGTTTATCTAGTTCTGTTTAGTATTGATCGAATTATATTGACCAGATTGTTATGTGTTCTATTGTCCAAATAACACAACATTATTACACAAAGAATAGTTGGTGCTCATCAACAAAACGAATACGTACGTACATATACATTCAATAAATTATCTTACATAAGTTAGTCACTCAAATGATTCAATACGAAAATTTTACAAAAAAAACGTCATACATTATTATTTAGAAAAATCGTTCTTGGGAAACGCGGTAAATCAGTTGAAGAAGTCATTAACCTTCACAGACTGAGATGGTTGGGACATGTATTGCGCATGTCCGACCTCCGTCTACCTCGTCGAGCGATGTTGGCTAGGGTTGAAGTAGGATGGAAGAAGGGTAGGGGCGGCCAAATCAGTTCATGAAGTCTTTGACTGTTGGTCTAAGCCATGTTGGTAGATGTACATTACCTGGTTGGGGCAACTTGAACTTATGGGAGTATGTGCTTGGTTCTACGTTGCTGATAATGATGATGATTATTTATAAAAATTATCAAATTATATAGCAGAAATTCAAATGATACTTAGAAAATAAAAGATTCAATTCTCAACAGAAAAAATTATATCATATAAACAAGAGAATATAAGAGTGAAGAGTTCTCACAGTACATTGATTTAACCACTAAAACAATAAAGTATCAATTATAAGAAGAGATTGTATACAATAAGTCAATGTTGTTATTTACGTTATCTATGTTTAATATTAAAAAAATTTCATTCTACGTTGATACAAATCACTTTTATAGATAGCAATACAAATAAGAAAACAATATAAACCGAAATTAGTAGGTACCTAAATGTTGTTCTTATTATTGTACACTGAAAGGAGATTCAGTTTTGATTGTAATTTCTGTTAGTTCATACCAGTTATCCAGAAATTGTGCGAAAGGAGGAATATATACTAATCATCTTTTCAATATATTAAATAGGGTATTCTGTATGAGAAAAGTAAACAAAAATAAACATTTTGATAGTAGCATAAATCTATGTGACAGTTAGTCATGTACAATGTAGAACGTGATACATATGTGCATCTGGATATCATATTTTTGATACGTGGTCGGCCTAGTATCCAATTGTTATGTTTTGATATATTCGGACCGATTAGTTGTATAACAAAACATAGTGTGACCTTAATAATTACCGATCAGTGCCTATATGCGTCTGGTCCGCGACTACCAGTTCCCAAGCCGGAATGAAGAACACAAGATGGATGAGCCAGCCCAACAGAAATCCTATTGCCTTTCAAACACTCCGTTATACATACACAAAATCAGACCACACAATACACCAATATGGAAAATAACATCTATACAAAACGGGAACAATAATGACTAAGGGCACAGGCACATGAGTAACTGATCATAGTTACTGAATAACAAATATCACAACCGTTCATGAGTCAAATGGGAGGTAAGAGCGATGGGAACATGATAATAGTAGAAATAAAATAATCGATTTACATATACTCAAAATAAATGAAATAGCATCCTGATAAACAGTTCGGCAAGTTAGTTACTCTCCATGAATCTCCCGATATAGTATTGTACACGTTGTCAGGTTCGCATCAGTACAGAAAGATGAATATCAAATTAGTAGAAGTGGTAGTAACATGAATGGCTTTAATACAAGTGGATCCCTTTATAAATTTGAACAATTCAAGAACAACAAGGTTTACAGAAAAGAATGAACATTCCCATCAAACAATTTTAACCTGACTTCCGTATACAGAAGGAAACCTTAGTTAGCCTTTCACTGCTATAGTAGAAGAAATTAAGTTCATGAAAACCGTTTAGGTTATATAATTTCTTTTACATTTATTCCACTGACAATTATTCATGTTATTTTAAATATCATATTGTCAGCTATGTCAATCAATCAACCAATTCCTGTTACCCCCCTCCCCAAGTGGAGTATAGGCCGCCGACCAGCATTCTCCAACCAATTGTCAGTTATGTTGTATAGAATTATTCATTTATTATTATCCTTCGTTATTGTTAAATATTACATCATTTCTTCGTTTGATTTCATACAAATACTCTCCACAAGTTTAATGTTGGTTACTTTATTTTGTCAAACGAATAATAATAATAATAATAATAATAATAATAATAATAATAATAATAATAATAATAATAATAATAATAATAATAATAATAATAATAATAATAATAATAATAATAATAATAATAATAATAATAATAATAATAATAATAATAATAATAATAATAATAATAATAATAATAATAATAATAATAATAATAATAATAATAATAATAATAATAATAATAATAATAATAATAATAATAATAATAATAATAATAATAATAATAATAATAATAATAATAATAATAATAATAATA